>RWGY01000811.1:0-97552 GCA_007726485.1 Eragrostis curvula | reverse complement strand
CAGGTGGCTCCCCCTCTGGGTCTTCTTCTCTGGTCCAGGTGCATTAGGCCTTGGTTGTGTTGGACTTTGACGATATTTGGCCTTTTGTCTTGGAGTTGTATTCCCGCGGCGAACGTCGAGTTTGTAAAAGTGTTGTTTCGTCGCCTTGGGGCATGGTTTCACCTGGATTTCTCCCTTATTCCACCTGCACACTAAAATCTAGAGGTACATGTGGAAATAGATTATTTCTAAATAAAATGCGTGTAAGAAATGCTCAGTCCATCTTATGTATTGAGCTAATTGACGGTCGAAATTGGTCCGTAACGACCGTCAACAACTCCCCCAAGCTTACCCCTTGCTCGTCTCGAGCAAGGAGTATGACTTTAGGTTGTTGATCAGGAGTTGCTACAATGCCTACTTCTCAAAGGTACCAAGTGTATAACAGAGATACTCATCCTTGAGTTGAATAAGTTGGCCATGGTAACTCACCTTTTCCCTTAGTCCTTATGGGGCTTTTGCTTTCCACTTCACCTTGGTGGTTGAGAGAGAGAACAGAGTATAGAGCATTTATTTTTCTCATCCCTTGTCTTGCTTTTATCCTCCGGAGGTTTTCAAAAAAAATTTCAAGAATAAAATCAAGTTCCTCTAGTGACACTCTCGAGTCGCTCAAGTAGTGTTCTTTATCCCTTACCAAGGCATGTGTGTTGCCTCATCCTATAACTAATAAGCCTTTGTGGAGCTCAAGGTAGGATATGTAAAGAGGCATACTTGCATTCATGTTTTGCAAAACCAAAAGAGTGGATCCACGGAGATAGCAAGCCATACAATCGTAGATCAAGATGTGCAAGTGTGTATATGTGGATGGTGGTGTATGTGACTACTCCTCTTTTTGTTCACCTCTCTTTTATTTTGTATTTTGGGCATGGCTATCTTTTCTTCTTTCTTTTTCCATGCTCAAAATGAGAGCAGATTTTGTCTCTTCTTTTCATCATGCTCATCTTTTGTGAGCTTTTTTCTTTCTTTCTTTTGCATAGCCATGCCTACTTTTGATATTTCAAGAGAGGTGATATATTGTGAGGAGTGTCTTTATTTTGGTGGATGGCATGACATGTTGCTAACTTCCGGTGTAGAAGTTTAGCATATGAGGTGGAATGTGTACGTGATCTTGATCATGAGAGTATGAAAAGCATCTCACTAGGGTCACACAATTTTGATAAAGCTCAATGGAATGACAAGCATATGTGTAAGGTTTTACATGAAGTACTACATATGGCTTTGGTAGGAAATTAACATCACTGAGGAACTTATAAATTTTTATGATTTTCGAAAACAAAAGCTCCGGAGTTTTCAAGCTTAACTTGGAACAAGATTGAGTAGCTCTTTTTTACCATATCATCTCTCACAACAACTTAGGTTCAGCGCAAACGTATGCAACCCACAAGTTTCAGGTTCTAAGCGAGTTTTATTTAGCCAACAAACTCAAAACTAGGAGAGTACTAAGTTATGAACTAGGCACAAGAGAGAGATAAAGCAGAGCAACTATTCATCATCTCAACATAGAAAGACTAGGAACATTTTTACAGCGCATAAAGAGACTACACTACTTATTTTTGTTCTTTTTAGTTTTGTTATTTTTATTTTGTTTTTCATATGAGCAGCAAGAGCAAGCAAAAACAAAGAGGAGAAAAAAGGGTACAAGTTGCGATACATGATACCTTAGTGGGGAGTATGGCGCCTCCCCCAAGCTTGTTCTTGCTCATGGGTTTGGTGGATTGAACCCCATGTGGCGAAAGTAAGCCGAAAGATCGGCTTGTCCCCGCTCCGTCATGTTGGTGAGTGTTGACGGTCGTTACGGACCAATTCCGACCGTCAACTAGCTCAATAAACAAGAAGGATTGGACATTCTTTACACGCACTTTATTTAAGAATAACCTATTTCCACATGTACCTCTAGATTTTAGTGTGCAGGTGGAATAAGGAAGAAATCCAGGTGAAATCATGCCCCAAGGCGACGAATCAACACTTCTACAAAACAACGTTCGCCGCGGGAATACAATTCCAAGACAAAAGGCCAAATCTCGTCAAAGTCCAACACAACTAAGGCCAAATGCACCTGGACCAGAGAAGTGGACCCAGAGGGGGAGCCACCTGCCAAAGCCCAGCCCAGGAGGGGCCAGGCACAGGTCGGCCGACCCCCCCTGGCCAGGTCGGCCGACCTGGCAGGGTGGCCCCTGGGCCCATCTTTCCATGGCGGTTTGTAACCGACCTCTGGAGGTCGGTTCCCCCTGCATTAAATGCCACCGACCTCGGGAACCGCCTCAAAGTTGCCGACCTTCAAGGACTATATAAGGAGGGGTACCCCCCCTCCTTCCAAGACACACAATACACAAGGATCATTCCCTCCTCCTCACACTAGAGCTAGAGGCAATTCTAGGTAGTGCTAGGCTGAGTAGTGGGCTGCCCTATTGCTCCCAAAGTCTTGTGGAGAATTGGGTAGCGCTCTTGTATCCTTTCTCTCTCTTTGTAAGACTTGTTATTTAATCTATGGAATAGAAGTATTCATATAGTTGTTATGAGCTTGCTTGCTCTATCATTATCTTGTATGATCGTTCGTTGTTCGTTCATGCTCGTTCATCGTTCGTTCATACTCGATCATCGATTATTCTTGAACTTGCTTAATCGTTCATCGTTCGTCGCTCGTTCTTGAGCGACGAACGCTTATGCATGACTTAGTGCTAGCTTTGATCCCTTTTATCTACTTTATGCTAGTTAGGCTAGATGTTCTCATGTTTAGGCATCGGGCTCATTGTCCTGCAAAGGTGCTCTAGATTTATCACCCCGTCGATCCGAAGGGTTGGGGGTGCCTCGAGGGATCTAGAGTCGTGGTTAGTAACGCCGGCATGGTGTCGGGGTAGTCTATCCACCCTTGGGTATGTGCGTGTCCCACGGTTTGTAGAGGTAGGTGGCAGGAAGTGACAGCCCTGTCCATCCAAAGGAACCCTCCACGTTCGGGCACGGCATAGGAGTACGTAAATAGGCCGGAGTCGCGAGGCAGACCTTGCGTATGCCGGATCTCCCGATGTTGCCTAGGCATTAGACGCTTGCCTATGCTTGCATGACGCTAGATGATAGGTAGAGGTTGTGCACGCTATATGATTGTTGTACCTTTGGAGTAGTAGCTCGCTAGTCTAACTTAGCATTGCTTAGGATTGTCTCTCGCCTTTTATTAGAGAGAGTGGAATGCCTTTGTGTGTGTCACACTATCCCTATCATTATTAAACCTTACCCCTGCATTGGAATGTGGTTATATCACCTATCGTTTGTAACACCATGAACATAAGTGCTCTTGTCAACCATGTCTTCCTTTGGGAAAATATAAATACGATACCCTGGAATACTCTCGGGTGAAATGCTACAATGGGTTATCCGTCCGCTTGCGGATATTCTATTTAACATGACAAACCTTATAATTCATATCTAGTACTTGTTACTAGTTGTGGATTATTTGGTTAAATAGTGCAAGTGAACAATTCCATAACCCCCGGCGTCTCCCCGCGGTCGCGTGTTTCCCGCGTGACCGTAAGAGACGCCAACAAGCATTTCTGGCGCCGTTGCCGGGGAAGACATTGGTTAACAAGAATACAATGATTGTTCATGATTACACTTGATGTGGTTTAACCATTGCCCATGCAGGCTACCCTTGATCTGTTTTCTCTTTGATGTGAAAACAGGATAGTGTATGCGTGGATTCGACTTGCCGAAAAACTTCGTTGATAATCCCGAGTCACTTGTGAGGAAGACTCGACGCCACATCGTTGTCTCCCCTCAAGTACTCTCGACAAGCGAACCCGTATCTTCCGCACCATCTACGTCAAACGTCATGGCTGAAAAGACCCTTCGTGAATACTCCGCGCCCACCGTCGCCAATGTGCCCATTGGACCCAACGTCGACGTTGGTGACGCCGGACTCAACATAAGGTCCAGCCTCATCACGATCCACCAAAAATGCTAAACTCCTACATCGGGAGTTAGCACATCCACCCATCCAAATAAAGACACTCCTCACTTTTATCCCATTTTACCTCTCTCTCTCAAATAAATGTTGGCGTCTCTTACGGTCACGCAGAAAATACGCGACCGCGGGAGACGCCGGGGGTTATGGTTTGAGTCACTTGCACTATTAACCAAATAATCCACGTCTAGTAACAAGTACTAGATATGTATTATAAGGTTTATCATGTTAATTGAATATCCACAAGCGGACGGATAACCCGTTGTAGCATTTCACCCGAGAGTATTCCAAGGGTATCGTATTTATATTTTCCCAAGGGAAGACATGGTTGACAAGAGTACTTATGCTCATGGTGTTACAAATGATAGATGATATAACCACATTCCAACACAGGGGTAAGGTTCAATAGTTGAAGATAGTGTGACACACACAAAGGTATTCCCACTCTCTCTAATAAAAGGGCGAGAGACAATTCTAAGCAATGCTAAGTTAGACTAGTGAGCTACTACTCCTAAAGTACAACATTCATAGAGCGTGCAAGGCCTCTACCTATCATCTAAGATCATGCAAGCGCAAGCAAGCGTCTTATATCTAGGCAACTTCGGGAGGTCCGGCATACGCAGGGTCTGCCCCGCGACTCCGGCGCATTTACATACTCCTATGCCGTGCCCGAACGTGGAGGGTTCCTTTGGATGGACAGGGCTGTCACTTCCTGCCACCTACCTCTACAAACCGTGGGACACGCACATACTCAAGGGTGGAGAGACAACCCCAGCACCTTGCCGGCGTCACTAACCACAACTCTAGATCCCTCGAGGCACCCCCAACCCTTCGGATCGACGGGGTGATAAATCTAGAGCACCTTTGCAGGACAGAGAGGCCCGATGCCAAAACATAAGAACAACTAGCCTAACTAGCATGAGTTCAACGAAAGGGTCAAAGCAAGCACTAAGTTATGCATAAGCGTTCGTCGCTCAAGAACGAGCGACGAACGACGATCAATTAAGTACGTGCAAGAATAATCGATAATCAAGCATGAACGAACAAGGAACGCTCGATGTATGTTTACTAACGATCATCGATGAACGATGAACGAACGATGAACAAACATGAACGAGCGATGAACAAACATGAACGAACGATGAACACTCATGCAGGATCATGATCAAACTACTAATAACATAACAACTATACGAACGAATGTATTCCATTATACGAAGAACAAGTCTTACAAAGAGAGGATACAAGAGCTATACCCAATTCTCCACAAGACCTTGGGAGCAATAAGGCAGCCCACTACTCAGCCTAGCACTACCTAAAAGAGTCTCTAGCTCTAGCGTGAGGCGAGGAGGGAATGATCCTTCTGTTGTGGTGTGTGTGTTGAAAGGAGGGGGGGTGCCCCTCCTTATATAGTCCTTGAAGGTCGGCAACTTTGAGGCGGTTCCCGAGGTCGGTGGCATTTAATGCACAGGGAACCGACCTCCAGAGGTCGGTTACAAACCGCCATAGAAAGATGGGCCCAGGGGGCCACCCTGCCAGGTCGGCCGACCTGGCCAGGGGGGGTCGGCCGACCTGTGCCTGGCCCCTCCTGGGCTGGGCTTTGGCAGGTGGCTCCCCCTCTGGGTCTTCTTCTCTGGTCCAGGTGCATTAGGCCTTGGTTGTGTTGGACTTTGACGATATTTGGCCTTTTGTCTTGGAGTTGTATTCCCGCGGCGAACGTCGAGTTTGTAAAAGTGTTGTTTCGTCGCCTTGGGGCATGGTTTCACCTGGATTTCTCCCTTATTCCACCTGCACACTAAAATCTAGAGGTACATGTGGAAATAGATTATTTCTAAATAAAATGCGTGTAAGAAATGCTCAGTCCATCTTATTTATTGAGCTAATTGACGGTCGAAATTGGTCCGTAACAACCGTCAACAATAAACAAAAGAGGGACATGGCTATGCAAAAGAAAAAGAAGGCTCACAAAAAGATGAGCAAGATAAAGAAAGAGAAAAATGCTCATGTACAGAGCATGAAAAGAAAAGAAAGAAAAATAATAGCCATGTCTCGGAAATACAAAACAAAGAGAGGTAAAATCCAATAAAGGAGTCGTCACATATAAACATCCACACATCCATCCACACATGCACTTCCTGATCAAGGTTGTATGACTTGAATTCTCCGTGGATCCTTTCTTTTGGTTCAGCAATATTTGTGATACAAGTATGCCTCTTCTATCCCTACCTTGAGCTCCATATACAAGCCTTAGAAGTAGGACAAAAGAGGCAAGATAATGCTTTGGTAAGGAAAATACACTTTTGAGCGATCCGAGAGAATCAATAGAGGAGCAAGAGCTTTGTTGTTTATATTTTCAAAACTCTTTAAAAACCCAAGGTACTTAGTAGGTGAAGGCAAGGTGACTTAAGTCATGAACCGTTCCACTTTTCAATCATCCAAGAATACATGTTAGCCACCATCATGTTCACAGGTGGAAGGTGTGGCTTGTAATAGCTTGTGTGCAGATTTCACTTACCTAAGGGAAGAGTTCCTCTCAGTTTCCACTCACAGCTTTACTCGAGGACGAGCAAAGAGCTAAGTGGGGGGGGTCTTGTTGACGGTCCTTACGACCTTTTTTTACCGTCAACTTTATGCACCTTTTGGACACTAACACCATCACCAAGGGTAGACATAGGCTTATTTCTAACAAATTCACTAGTCTTGGTGAAATTATGAGTGCAGGTGCAATTCGTATAAAAACAAGGGAAAACAGGCTCCAAGCATGAACTTTTTGCAATCAACAGATTTTCCCGGACTAAAGAACTTAGCTCAAAAGCCCAAAACCACAGAATCAAGTGTCAAGATCAAATAATGCAAGTGGATTGGCCTGTACACAGCCAAGGGAGGAAGCCAGAGGAAGATGAGACCCAGTGGGGCCCAGGCCAGGTCGGCCGACCCCCCCTGGCCAGGTCGCCGACCTGACAGGGAGGCCCCCCTGGCCCATCTTTTATGGCGTTCACAACCGACCTCTGGAGGTCGGTTCCCACTGCATTAATGTCACCGACCTCGGGAACCGCCTCAAAGTTGCCGACCTTCCAAGGCTATAAATAAAGGTGTACCCCCCCACCCTCTCTCAACACAACACACAGACCACAAGACACAAGACTCTCCTCATTTCCAATCCACAGGCCGAGAGCCTCTTGTATATTAGTAGAATAGGAGAGAGGGCAAGGAAGAGATAGGAGTTCTCCTCCTCTTTTCATTGGAGGTTAGTTCCTATTCTTTTACCTTGGGCGTGTAAACACTTCTAGTGATTATACGTGGTGATTATCTATCTATTGAGCTTTATCATTCGTCTAGGCATAATTCTTGTTATTCTCGTTCAACGGGATCGTCGCTCCGCAAGGAGTGCTCTAGTTCTCTGAATCAGTATCAGGCCGGGGCTAGAGTAGTGATCGATAGCATAGACGTGGTGTCTAGGCTGGAGGTCGCCTTTGACCACTGTGTGCTCCACGGTTTGTAGAGGTAGGTGGCAGGAAGTGACAGCCCTGTCCATCCAAAGGAACCCTCCACGTTCGGGTACATAGTAGAGCCATTAGCCGGAGTGGCTTGGCAGACCAAAGCCTAAGCCGGTGCTCGAAGTAGACGAGTAGAACCTGAATTCGTCTAACCTTAGAAATACTTAGATAATAATCACCCTCTCAATCCTAAGCTGCTAGTTGTCTTGGTTGTCCTGGGTAAAACTTGCCTTGCGGTAGAATAACTCCGTTCCTTGGGGAAAACAAATACGATACCTTGGAATACTCCCGGGTGAAGTGCTACAACGGTATTCCGTGCGCTTGCGGATTTATCTGTGATGTAAGAAATACCAACAACCATCACCTTGGAAGTCATATTCTGGTTCTTCTTCTGAATGATTGAAGCAAGAGTGAGTACATAAGGTACTCACAAGTCCTAACACAAGGGTTAATAGCATGCAAGGGAGAGATCAAGGATAAGGGCTGGGTGTGATATATCGGCCGAAAAGCCAATTTTTGTGCAAGGTTTGGTTTGAAAGCAAAACTGCTTTGCAAACTAAGTCAAGTAAGATTTTGAGTTAGTGGGGTTGGTTGGCCCTGGGGGAGATGCATCCATCCGCCAGTTCCCAAGTTTTAACGCTGGCAGACAACCAGCACACGGCTCCACACCGGCGTTTTTCCAAAACACACCACGCCAAGGATCACTCACACAGGAAAAATCTAATCATTTGTATGGCCATTGCTTTCGCAATTGTCCAA
Organism: Eragrostis curvula; assembly: GCA_007726485.1. Lineage (NCBI taxonomy): Eukaryota > Viridiplantae > Streptophyta > Magnoliopsida > Poales > Poaceae > Eragrostis > Eragrostis curvula. The sequence goes on along the minus strand of RWGY01000811.1, from coordinate 89,305 downwards.
TGCCGTGGAACACGGCTATCCGGATAGATTCGACACTCTGCAGAGGTTGTGCACTTTTACCCACAAGGTATACCCAGCCTTTGCCATCGTCATGGTTTAGACTGCATACTAATGGTTCCGTACCTACTTGGTGTCACCACGGCACCACCACGGAAAATCCACAACCAGGGGCATCCATTCACCATAGGAATAAGGGCCACAGGCCATCACAGTCCGCCGGACGCTAACGCAATCTCGTTATTAGGTCTTCTCCTGGCTTCCGCCTGCGACCTCCCGCCTCCTGGTGGGTACCGGGTGACACTATAGCAGGGTGTGGTTCCAACCTTTCCCATACAAGGCATGTGGTTGCACGATGGGTGCTAAGCAAGGCGGCACATGAACCGGTCCCTTATACGACCGAAACCAGGCATCTTCAATAGCCATTCCTCACGAGGAAGGCGTCCCAGAGATAGCCTCACCAATGAGGACTACCTCGCCTGGTCCCGCCAAAACATACCCCCACTATGGGTTGCATTTCATCACTATCCCCACCCAAGTTCACATTTACGCACACCACCAAGCACTCACACATTTTTAACACAAAAACATGTGTAGCAAGATTAATTATATACACAGTGTAATAAAGTCCTAAGCAGCATTTTCATCCAACAAATCATTAAATATTAATGATGTTGGGACCTAGGGTTAACAAGGAGATTAGGGTATAAGCAATATCAAGGTGAGGCAAACAACAATTACTTAGGACATACTAAGCATTTAAATCATTTATAAAATATTATGCATGTTTATTGAAAACAGGCTCTAAATAGGATTATTTGCGAACATAGGCGCAATATGATCAAGGGGGTTAGGACTTGCCTTCGAAGTCTTCTTCCTCTAGTCCTTCCTCGTAGTCGGGATCCTCGTGCTCTTCTTCGAACGTTTGGTTATCTAACGATCAAAATAAATAAAAGGCGAATAAATCTACCGCTCAAACAAATAACAATCATAAAATAAAATAAAATCCCAAATAAACAGCAAATAGAGATGGCTTTGGCGCAAACGAGTAGAGAAGGATTTTAGAGGGATTTAGGCGAAAGAATTTCTGGATTTGGAGTTAGGATGAAATAGTTATAAATTTTTGATTGAATAGGAAAGGGAAGGATTAGGAAATTGATCAACTTAATTAAGTGTAATCACATCCTAATTTTCCTGAGGTGCTCAAGGTTGCAAAATGGGTAGAAAGGAATATAGGATTTTTAGGAATATTGGGATTTTTCTGCTATTGGAAAAGTGCCCGAAATTGTTTTCTGTGTACAATCTCGGGTGCACCTAGCAATTCGTGTTGCGTGTGAGAGGCTGACATGCGGGTCCAGGGGGTCAGATCACTGTGCGGCACTATGCGGTGGGCCGAGTCCACGTGGGCCGTGGACCGGCTGGGGTTGCGAGGGGTTCACCATGGACCGGGCGCACCACGTGGCGTGATGACCCGGTCGCTGCGGGCCCGGGGCGCCGACGTGGCGGCCACGTCGGATGACCGCGTGGCGCCGACAAGGCGCGGCGGCGCGGGCGCGCGCGCGGCGGCGCGGCGCCGGAGTGCTCACCGGTGGGGGCTGTGGTGGCCGGAGGGTGGCTGCGGACGCGCCGTGCGACGGCGGTCCTGGAAGCGTGTGACGGTGACGAGGGCAGGAGCTAGAGCGGCGCTGTGAGCTCGTCGGAGACGGCGGCGCTCAACCGTGCAAGGGGAAAGAGGGGCGCGCGCGCGAGCGCTGCTGCGAGGGCGCGCGGACGTGCGCGTGAGCGCGTGCGGGCTGTGTGCGGCCTCGGCGAGGCCGGGGATGGTTCTGCGGTGGCCGGGAGAGGGAGATGGGGGCGGCGGAGCGGCCGCGCTCGATGCGGGCTGGCTACGAGCGCTCGGGGAAGAAGAAGAGGGGCGCAGGTGAAAGAGATGAGGGTGGAGCAGCTCACCTCGAGCCGGATTGGAGCGGGGAGCGACGGAGAGTGGCGGGGGAGTTCGTCGGAGATCGGCCGGAATTGAAGGGGAAAAAGAGGGAAAGGGCTCGGCTTTGCGCGCGGAGGGGTGAGTGGAAGAGTGGAGTGGCGGAGGAGAAGAAGGAGGGCTCAAGCGCGTTTTATAGCCGCGCGGAGGCGGTGCGCTCTGGCGAGATATTTTCTCGCCGGATTTAACGCCGACGCGACGCGCGAAGGCGGTGCGGCTCGATGACACTGGCGCGGTGTGGGCACGGCGTGGCTGCAGTCCTCGCGACGAGACGGGTCGAAGCTGTGCGCGACGTCATGGGGCAGGTAGGGATGGGGCTCGCCGGAGTTTAGGGTTAGGTTGGCCGGGGCAGCACTGCGCGATGCGACGTGACGTGGAGGAGCCGGTGTGGCTTACGCGAGCGGCGGGGACGTCTCCTGTGACGCTGAGATGACGGGGCGTCGAGGTCCGGCAGCACGGTATGGGCGTCGACGCATTTCTCGCCGGCGCGGCAGGAGGAAGACGACGCGGTGGGGTCCACGCGTCAGTGACTCAAGGGGAAAGAAGCTGGGCCGCAGCGCTGTTGGGCCGAAAGAGGAGGAAGCGGGCCGGGAGCGGGCTGGCGCGGGAGAGAGGGAAATGGAAAGGAAAAGGGAAAAGGAAAATGGGCCGGCTGAATTTGGCCCAACACGGTTTGGAGATGGTTTTTGGTTTCAAACAATTCTGGAATTTTGAATTTGAGGGCAATTCAAATTCGGACAAAAACAAAACCCAAACAAACACTTAAAATAAACGCAATAAACTCCAAAAATGCATATGATGATCTTTGTGCATGAATTAAAATTCAAAAATTTTGTTTTTTGCTCTAAACTTAATCTAGCAAATTGCTTTTAGTTGAAAAAAAAAATTTAAAGGGTCAAATTTTAAGGGTTTTTAAATGAGCACAAATTGAGGGTGCTACACCTTGGTCACCTCCCCGTGCAGTGCACCGGCATTCCTTTCAGGCACGACGAAGTTTTCCTGGTCGTCAGCCACTGCGGTCTTCTCTTCCAGGCCGTGACCAAAGGGCGCTGTGGTCGCAGAGAGAGTAGAAGCATGAGGAGGACATCCGAGCGAGGGATGCCGAACGCATCATCAGAAAACCTGCTTCGACATATTGGGAGCGTGAGCTGGTGTGGTGCCCGGCGGCGCCTGCTGCAGAGCAGAGCAGGCCTTGTCCGCCGACGCGACGCGACGCCAGAGAGGTTTCCATCCGACGGCCGGGCCGATTTCGAGGGCTCCGTGAACTACGTACTCAGGTCAGGGTTGCTGCAGTCGGCGGCGCTTTGGCGATCCGAGGCACCAAGCAGAGCGGCGGCGTGCAGCCTCTATGCTCCGACGCTTCAGCGACCGTCAGACCTTATACGGTTGCGTTCGACGGTGATGCGGAAGCTTCTAGGCCTGCAAATGGAAGTTAAGGAACACAGGAGAAGGTCTGAATGCGGCGGCCCCTGCGGGGGGTGGTCGTTATTTCGAATAGCGTCCGGGTGGACGCTATTTGAAATAGCCACCGCCCCTTGGGTGCCTGATCTTCGTCCGATCCGCATCATGCGGCTCGGATGACACGCATCTCCTAAGCAGGCAGGCGTCTTCCTCGTCAGGCTCGGTCGGACGGCTCGTCCGCCGCCGCCGCCGCCAGCGACGAGGGGCCAGCGCTGGCGCGAGTCGAGTCGAGATTAACTGCGCGGGAGTTTCTCAGTTAAATTGCGGATGCAAGGAGCGCCGTTCCCATCCCATGCCATGTGTTGCGTGCATCCTTGACGAATGGGACGGAACAGAGGAAAGCGCGACGGCGGTGGTCGGGCGATCGAGCCAGCCACGGCGTTGAGCGGTGGTGGCGCTTCTCGCTGTCTCCGGTCTAGCGTATGATGCTTATGCCTGAAGGGAACAACATGTGTAATGGTTGCAACTTTGGCCTGCGAGAACATGCCCAACTCAAGGACAGTTTCATCAGAGTGCAGGCCCAATTGGGTGCTCGAATCTCTCGGTTGATCTCCCAGTACCTCACGACCACATACGTCTGACGGTGAACTCCAAACGGAGACGTTCTTGTCTCGATCGGGCTCAAATCGATGCACGAGCCATATATTGCTGTTTCTCTGGTACGGCGGGACTGGCTGCGACGCCGACGCCGGCGAGGCCTGATTCCTGAAGCACCGGTTCCCTGCCGCCCCTTCCTCGAAGTCTCCGAATCACCCTCCACCGCGCTTCCCCTCGACACCGGCCTTCGTTCAACCGGTCCCCTTCCTCTTCCGGTCACCGCGCCCACGCCGAGCTCGACGCCGGCCTCGAGGCTCGCACATCTCCTGATTATTTGTAAGCTCAAATGGTATGATCTCTAATAAGAATGATATCAACCCTCATACCAACATGGATTTCACCAAGTTTATTAACTATATGCTACTGATGGCATAAGACTTCAGGTTGGCATGGCCCATGAAGCAAGACTGCATTTTCAGAATATGCTAGCATGCAGCATGTATAAAGGTTAGGAATACTTCTCCCAAGAGTTAAAAGTACAGAAGCAAATTAACTCTGTTTGTTTAACTTGCTTAACTGAAACAGAGTACGGCTAGGCTAGTTAACTGGCTCTACTTTTACCATAAAACATATATACTGATAGAAAATTAGTACTACCATGGATATTGCCACTGTTTTATTTTCTGATATAAACTGAAACTGGAACTAGTACTATTAGCTTTCGCCCCAATAGTTGATGCTAACATACGTCATATGTAAAGGTTAGGAGTATGTCCTATATAGCTAAGTACAGATGCAGGTTTAGTTAACTGAATGTGCTCTGCCTGAGAACAGAGCTGTTTTCACTCTATACTGAATTCTAATTTAAGGTGTGATGACTGGAGGCTATAGACAAAAATGGGATAATATTGCTCAGCATTTAAGAGAGTTGGCTAGCTTATGTATTAACTGGTGCATATGATTTTCTAGGCATTCAACTCTAGGTAACCCTCCTCTACGTGCTCTTGTTTTCCTATTAGCATGACTGAATGAAAAAGTGCAACTCAGGTATAAGCAGATGACTGAAAGAACTTGCTCATTTTCTACAAACAGATGCTCTGCTTTTCTTTTACTTTCATGTCCTACGTATGAGTATGCGTCTGAGAGGAATTACAGAAGAACCTACATGTCGACAGTCACTATGTCACTTTTCTATCTCTGAACCTAATGCTCTAAAATGCACTGCAACAAAATTCCTACTAGAGTTGCTGATGCCTTGTCATTTCTCAAGCCATGTAAAGTGAATACAAGAACTGAAAATACATAGCTACTGGTAGCTCGCCGTCGGTGACGACTAGTAGGCAGCGAGCCGGAACAAGGATTTCTTAAAGAGCTCAGATGCTCTGTTTCTTGGTCTAGTTGCCGGATAGGAGATGATCAAAGGTACAGGAAAACAAGATCTGAAACTTACCCTCTTGCTACTTGCAGACGAATCGTAGAACAAGAATGGGAAAAGCTCCTCGCACTGTAGCTAGCTCATGGTGTCTGCTCAAAAGAACAGGAAAAGAGTGTTCGTATGCTGGCTGGTGTAGCCAGAGCCCAGAGGAGAATGAAATAAGGAAAGGACTCCGGCCAGAGGAAGAGCGGTGCTGTGCTGTGCTTTGGATAAGAACAGAAGCTACTGGACTGTAGGCTGTGTTATTAGAAGAGGAAAAATGTCTCACGACTATGCATAGAGCTGCACTTCATGTGCCGATAGTACGCTGCTCTCTCTCAAATATCTTCACTGGAAACTCACCTAATGGTTGTGACTATAGGTTATATTAACTGCTAGCAGGACAGGTTTTCTCTAGAAAGCCCATATATGCATGTGTGCTGGTATGTCACAACATGAAGCATGAAAGTCCCTACTAATTTTATCAATTTCGAAAATGCCTATACGAGTTCAGTTACATTTAAAACTCTTATGATTCCCAGCTGAAGGTAAAGCAAGTAAGCTAAAACAAGTCCAAATAAATCAGAGAAGATATGCAAGGCGTGATGAAAAATCAGAAAATGATAAAAAGGCATCTGCATGTCGGTTTAAAATAATTTCTTGTAAATTCAAAATTTGAGGCTGTTACAACTACTCACACAGAGCAATGAGAAATTTAGGAATGCTAATATAAGTAGAAGATATAAATGACACACCCGAACAAGTTTAAAGATGTCAATACAAGTAGAGGGACCTAAATGACACACCCAAACAAGTTTACGGAGGTCAATTCAGCATTTTGTGAGTAGAGAGGCCTAAATAACACACTCTCTGACAAGTTTAGGGACTGGCCGTGTACTTTACTCTTTTTGTTTTCACCAATCTGGCTTGAGAATATCTATCAAGGACCAGAATTGTTGTACCGGTTCTGGCTGAGTTCTAGCGAGCCACGTCGCCCCATTTCCTGCACCGTTCATTCTTTTCCATCTGCCCGTCACAGAGGCGACTTGTGGAAGCTTTGTTTTGCGGTCAAACACCTGAGTTTTGCGTTGGATTCAGTTGTGCGAAGTAAACCTCTTTCTAAACAGTAAACCAGTTCATTTTTTTGGCAACAAGGTGCCTACGTTTGTTCATAATCAATGTGAAGAAGAGAAAATGTAAAATTGCCATGTTGACCGGCTGCTTTTTTTTCCTCCTCCATGTGACGCTCCCATGCTGACGAGATTGAATCCCGCCTCCGGTGCCTCCATGCGCGAAGCAAGGTTATCCACCGCCTTGCCGAGTTCCCCCATGGTAGAATCCACCTCGGGCTTCCACTTGCTGAAGCCCTCCACCGCACCAAGGATCCTTGAGAGCTTGTCATCGATGCTGCTGATATCCCTTTCTGCCTTGTTCATCCTTGTGGTCAGGGTAGGTCCTTTTCCTTTAGCCAGTGTCTCCGTGAGATCCCACTCCTCGCCGAGCCAACCGATCCAGGAATTACAGAAACTCAAGAGCGAAAATGAGTGCCAAATTCGCCCGAATTCCCAACCTCTCACGGAATTTTACAGCTCCAGGCTACGAGCTTCCAGGAATCGCAACGGCTCTGATACCAGATGTGACGATCCTCAGCTCAACGGCGGCACACCGGAGGCCTTGGATGGAGTTTGCGGCGCCGGCGGCGACGGCTTGGGGAGAAAGAAGAGCAAAGATAGCGTATAGGTTTAGAAGTAGTTTATCATTTCACTTGTTCGATGCCCGGCAACGCGCCAGCAGAGAGGGTTATATATCCTTACAAGGCCACAGCCTGGCTCTGTGAGCCCAAGTGCTATCCTATTACAAGGCCCATCCGGCCCAAAGGTAATTCATGCTGAGTCACAATGTAATTGATCTCTCGCCATTAGTCTCCTTAGCCACCAGTCGTGACAACGGAGCAGAGACAGGCGCGATGATGCGTAAAAGAATCGGGGGCGAGAGAATGAGGAGAGGAGCAGTGGCAGTGAGACTGTCTGTGATGAAGGCTGCTTGAGGCAGAGGCGGCCTTGCTCGTTCGTGACGGGCAACATTTCTCTTCCCATATTCAGGGCACCTCTGTGCTTGTTGGATTCGATCATCATCTGTGCTTTTAAATTCAGATGTGCGATCACAAATACAACGATTGCACTATTGTTATAAACTGCTGCAATCAAACTTTCTAGGACAAGAGCTAAAATGGGATCAGTTTCGCATTGTTTCACCGATCCGCTTGGCTTCTTTCCAGATCAGAGATATGTTCTGCAACTTATGCCACCTGCCGGTGAAAGAGCAAAGAAGGGGATAGAATGAGGGCAGCTAATTGTATTCACATGAGAGAGGTTATAAATAGGCACAATTACAATGTACATGAGTGGTGGAGCACGCCACACACGCTAGACCTAACAATCTAGGACCGATCTATCAGATCTTGACCACGAGAATTGTGGGGAACATTAAGACATCTAGAGAACCAGTCGTGTTAGTCATGGACGCCGATGGTTGCGGTCAGTTAGAGATATTCCTTGCGCTAACAGCCCCCTCAGCCTCGACTCGGGTAGATGTTCAGGCCAGGGGCGGAGGATAGTGATGGCCAAGGGTGGCCTGGCCCCCTCTGCCATCACCAAAAGTCCAGTGTTTCTATAGTAAAATTGCTACTGTTTATGGTGTTCAGAGCTTAATTACAAAGGCTGACCACCACTGCAAATCAGTTGAAGCTCCGCCACTGGTTCAGGCTGTATCTGAACTCATCAAACAAATAAGCTGGCAATCCCTTCGTGAAAATATCTGCATACTGCATTGTCGAAGGAACATGAAGCACTTTTACCTCTCCAAGAGAAATTTTGTCCTTGACAAAATGTAGATCAATTTCAATATGCTTTATACGCTGGTGTTGGACTGGGTTGCTTGACATATATGTAGTGCCCACATTGTCAGAGTACACAATTGTTGATTTGCTTGGAGGTCGATGCAACTCTTGCCACAATTGCCTTAACCAACAGTACTCTGCAACTGCATTTGCCAAGCCTTTGTATTCTGCCTCTGCACTTGATCGTGACACGGTCACTTGCCGCTTTGATGACCACGAGATAAAATTATCACCAAAGTACACACAGGCCAGAAGTAGATCTATTATATATATATATATTTGACCACGGAAAGGAGCCACCATGTTTGTTCTAAAATGCAAGAAATTACCACGTTAATCCGAGAAAATAAGAAAACAATTACCCACCATTGCTATTATGAAACAATTAGTCAGAAAACCCCTTGAAAATATTTATAAAATAGCTAATTCAGAATAATTAAAAATAGCCAAAAATACCCCTGGCATATATTTCTAAATTACCCACCATACCATTATGTGTCAAAAAATAGCTAAATTTAGAATAATAAAAAAACCAAAAATACCCTTCACACCTATTTCTAAATCACCCTCTATGCCATTACAAGTAAAAAAATCGAATTATAAAAAATAGCTAAAAATATGCCTATTTCTTATATTTAATCTACAAACCATACTATGAGTCCAAAATAGCTAAATTTTAGAATAATAAAAATATCCAATAAACATTAATCCTGTTTTCTAAATACACCGTGATATGTCTAGCTAGCATAGCACATCATCTAATTTTAGCATGACACATTTCCTTCGAAAAATTTATTTGTAGCACGATACATTTTTTTTTCATACCATGACATGAGTTAGTTGTTTAGCATGCCACGTTTGAACCGACCTCGCTTCTAAAATAAAATCAAATACATTGTTGGATAAGACACAATCCAAGATAAATTATGACTCCCTAAACTTAGGTTCGCGTGTCATCTAGGTTCTTAAACTTGTCCAGTCGTGTCACCTAGGTCCCCATACTCTCAAATTGCCATTTTGGCTCCCTAAACTTATGTTCGGGTGTCATTTAGGTCCATATACTCTCAAAATGCAAATCTAAGTCCCAAAACTTGGCTTCGAATGTCATATTGGTCTAATGCTCTCAAAATGTAGTATTATCCCAACTAATTACATTGGATGAGAGAATGTGAATCAGACCCCTAATGCATGCTATAATTTGACAAAATTGGGAGCGAATGTGTATTTTTTATTATTCGAAAAGTTTGTATTATTTTCTAATTTATTGTTAATGACTAGAGTTTGTAATTTTTTTTAAAATCTGACACAACAATGCTTAACAAAGTCTGTTGTTTCATTTTTTTTTGTTCCTGCTCACTTGAATGAACTATAGAATATCAATGCATTAGTTAATACACACATTTGAGTCAAAAATCATGTTTCTTTAACTATATTTAATTTCTATGAAAGATAAAATTTAATCAATTTAGTTGGGATGATAATGATGTATTTCCAGAGGATAAGGACTTAAATGGCATCCGAAGCTAAGTTTAGGGAGGCAAAACTGTAAGTTGAGAGTATAGAGATCAACGGCATCCGAGGCAAAGGTTAAGGTGCCAAATCTGCACTTTAAGAGTATGAGAACCTAAGTGACACAGCTGAACAAGTTTAAGGACCGTCCATGTATTTTACTCTATAAGTAATAAATAAACTATATTAAACTTCTATAATAATATAAAAATATTTTAAACGGTATAGTAAGTCTAGCCGTGTAAATACGCGAGCAGCCATACTAGTTTCCTTGTATCCAGAGAACCTGTCCAGTCCACGTTTGAATAGGGCATATGATGATGTATTGTACTTGGTTTGATCTACAGACCGAGATGAGATGTAGTCTTGACATATAATGGAGTACTCTTTAGAAAGTTCATGTGGCTGTCACGTGGATCATGCATGAATAACACAAAGTTGTTGGACAACATAGCTATGATCAGAGTGAGTGAGTGTACGATACTGTAAAGCACTTGCAAGACTTCTATAAAGTTGGCAGAGAGGACAATTTTTAAATGCTAGAGTGATATAGTTGGCCAAATCCCACGGAATAATATATAGAAGTCTTGCAGGTGCTTTACAGTATCTTACACTCACTCACCACGGAATAATATATAGAAGTCCCGGAGCGGCTGACTTGCAAACAAAGACCCGGCTCCCTCGGCTGCTCCTCTGGATTTCATCCGCACCAGAAAGCGAACGAAGCCGGGAGGGGCACAAGGGCCGCTTTGCCGGCTCCTCCCCCCGACCCCACCCTCCACGTAACACTCTCACCAAAAGTGCCCCTGGCGGCAATGGAGGCGCGGCGGCAAGGGTGAAGGGCGAGATGAAGACTCGAGCACTGGCGGCGCACCATTGAAAGGCGGATTTCGCGATGGATTCGATCCCTTTGACGGTGGATCGGGCAACGGCACGCAGGTTGGTGATGTTGCCGGCGCGGCCGTGAATCAACTCCGCCGTCCCCTGACAAGCTCGTGAAACGAAGGCGGTGGGTGCTACAGACGATGAGCCACTCGACGTGCGCAAGCCCGTGGAGCGCTTCATCGAGATGCACGGACCTGGGATTCAGAGTTCCATTGATGGTTTTGCTTTCTCTGATGGATAAAGGCCCTGTTTGTTTCTTTTAGCGCTAAATTTTAGAGGCATCTAAATAAAGAGAATCTAGTACTAAATAAAGTCTAATGACAAAACCTTTTTACAGATGGGTACATCTTTACGAGACGAATCTAACGAGCCTAAGTAAGCTATGTTTTGCTACAGTAATGCTACAGTAACCATCGTATAATCACGGATTGCTTACCCTCATTAGATTCGTCTCGCGAATTAGACCAGGGGTTCTGTAGTTAGTTTTGTAATTAAACTTTATTTAATACTTTTAAATGAGAAGATTTTTTTTAGACTCTTCTAAATTTTAGACACCCATGAAACGAACACCCCAAAATCTCTTTTTTCTTTTTTTTTTTAGCGGCAAGCCGAAGGTGTTCTTTTTTTTAAGGCGGGGTGAAAACGTGTGGTGGCTGCAGTGTACTTGCAGCTTGCTCACCCTTGTATTTGTTTGCAGCTTACGTGATGTGTGGTTTGATCTGTGTTCGTTGGCTATGCAAGAATGAAGAATGTACGTAAAAAGTTTCCATGAACAGATAGATATGAAGGCCCTGTTTGTTTCTTTTAGCGCTAAATTTTAGAAGCCTCTAAATAAAGAGAATTTAGTACTAAATAAAGTCTAATGGCAAAACCTTTTTACAGATGGGTACATTTTTACAAGACGAATCTAACGAGGCTAAGTAAGCTATGTTTTGCTACAGCCATGCTACAGTAACCATCGTATAACCACGGATTGCTTACCCTTATTAGATTCGTCTCGCGAATTAGACCAGGGGTTCTGCAGTTAGTTTTGTAATTAAACTTTATTTAATACTTTTAAATGATAAAATTCTTTTTTTAGACCCCTCTAAATTTTAGACCCCCATGAAACGAACACCCCCAAAGATACATATTCGATGTACTCGATCATGTGAAATGCATGTATACTATACAGCCATATGTTGAGGGCACTTTAGACAATTTTTTTCTTTCGTCCACGAAGCTACATGTGAAGCTGTAAGAGAAGCTGCGAAAGAAGAAGAAGCCGTTTTACCAAACGTTTTCAGACATAGCCACAGACACAACCGACATAACTATTTTTCAAAGAAACCTCGGCCACAGCCGGTGTCGGCACAGCCGGAGGCCAAACAAACAGCCCCTAAAATAATCACCGACAGTTGTTGAAAGCGTCCAGCATGCGACCGGCGCCCGTGATTCACGTCCTTCCGAGATGTACGCTTACAGTGACAATGTATGGCTTGTCCTTGGTCCAAACAAATATGCTCTAAGTAGGGGGACCCTTCGTCGTGCTGATAACCGGAGACTTGACCGAGGTCGTCTCATCACGGGCTCCCAGTTTCTACCTTACGCCTGCTGCTACAGTCTCCAGCCATGGTCTATTTATGACCGAGGATTTGACCGAGGTCGTCATCACGGGCACCCAATAATAAAGCAACTTGGGGTTAGTGTCACCCTAGCCTAACAATGGATTTCAGATAACTTAATTAGAGCGTCTGCAATGATAGAACTAAGAGGCATCTTATATGAAGAATTAGAAGAGAGTAAGTTATTACGAGTCAGGTTATACTAACCTTGACTCAATAATGACACCACAAGAAAATAAACTTTTAGTCACCAAGTTTTAGTGACTAAGAAATTTTTTCCTTTTGTCGATCACCAAAGATTGATCAATTTTTATAATTTTTGATATATAAAAAGTTTTAGTGACCAATATTATATATAGTTACCAAAGTTGTGTTGGTTGCTATATAGTTTGTGACCAATATTTGTAATTGTTGGTCACTATACATATAGTGACAAGATTTTAGCCATCACAATGTGACCAAACTTGTTGGTGATAAAATAGCTATTGTGACCAATAATATACATATAGTAACCAAATACCTTAAAATTTAATAGTTATTTTTTCTTGTAGTGACATGGATTTGACCAAAAGCTAAACTTGTAACACTTTCTCTCACTTGCATGATCCAAGCTGAAACATGCTCGATGCGTATAGGCATGGGGGCCCTACGTGCTGATGATGACCGGAGACTTTGAACGAGGTCATCATCACGGGCTCCCAAATTTCTACCTCACACGTGGTACGGACTGCTCCAGCCGAGGGGACTTGTACGAGGTCATCATCGCGGCTCCCAGTAATAAAGCAACCTGCGGCTAGCGCCACCTCTGGCCTAATAATAGATTTGGGAGTAAAAGAATTCAGGCGCAATGAAATATAATATCAGAATTTTCTCTCTTTTTTTTTCCGGGAAACACAATCTTCATGGCCAACAGGCCAAGCATGCATACCTTTCATTCCTTGCTTCTTGAAAAGCTAGCTAGCCAGAATTAAATTATACATAGGTTAGTTCTTTTGTTAACCATGCATCTCTCTCCTTTAATTCTCAAAACAAATATTATATCTCTCTCCTTCGGATAGGAAGAAAAGATGGTCACTGTTCTTCCTAATTCTTCTTGCTTGATTCGGTTAGGTCCTCCTTCATGTATGATATACAACTCTTTAATTTTGAGTGACATAGGATACATGGTCCTAGTTAGTGGAGAACACTAGCTAGGATCAAAGACATCTCTTCCTTCGATCGAAAACATTTACTGGATCGATCACCCGAGTAGTGGAGAACACCCAGCCGCGTGCAATGCAAGGAGGAAGGAATTAATCTCTATCGGAGAGAAAGGAAAACGAAAAGGCAGCTCGATTCAGAACACGCTCGATGCGTATAGGCATGGGGGCCTTACGTGATGACCGGAGACTTTGAACGAGGTCGTCACCACGGGCTCCAAGTTTCTACCTCACGCGTGGTACGGGCTGCCTGTTCCAGCGGTCCAGCCGACGACTTGAACGAGGTCATCGTCACGGGCTCCAAGTTTGTACCTCATGCATGGTACGGGCTGCTCCAGCGGTCCAGCCGACGACTTGAACGAGGTCATCATCAGCGGCTCCCAGAAATAAAGCAACCTGCGGCTAGCGGCCTAATTCTTCTTGCTTAATTCGGTTAGGTCCTCCTTCATGTATGATATAGAACTCTTTAATTTTGAGTGACATAGGATACATGGTCCTAGTGCAGTGGAGCACACTAGCTAGGATCGAAGACATCTCTTCCTTCGTCGAAAAAATTTACTTGATCGACGCGAGTAGTGGAGAACACCCAGCCGCGTGCAATGCAAGGAGGAAGGAATGCATCTCTGTCGGAGAGAGAGGAAAACGAAAATGCAGCTCGATTTAGAACAGATGCAATGGGGTTGTGCCTAATGCTTCTTGCTTAATTCGATTATTAGGTCCTCTTTCCACGTATTAAGACATATGCAGCTCTTTAATATTCAGTGCCATATGGTCTTTAAAAAAGAAAAATCAGGGCCATATGGAGTGCGCATATACAAGGACGGTGTCGGCAACCCAGCCGCTGACACGCCCTGTCATATATGTGCATGCATGCATGCCCAAGGGAATCTGCATGCACTGATGGTCCAACAATACTAGTAGCTAGGTCAATTAAGCAGCCCAGCTGGCACGTCGCGTGCGTCTTAGCCTCTTAGGTGGAAGAGATTAGATTACTGTATGTTAACGCGTCCCTAATTAACTAGTGCTCGTGCAGCTTGCCCGCGCATCTGTCTCCATTATATAACCCGAGGCAGAGCATCCACCCGGATCTCATACCCTCCCCTCATGATCGATCTACAGCAGCACACACACTCCCACCTCTGTACACCTAGCTGGCTCCACGTACGAGTGACAATGGCGCTAAGCTCGGCAGCAGCGCTAGTAAGAGCCACTACGCTCTTGTTAGCGGCGGCGGCGGCGGCGCTGCAGCTCTCGGCTGCCGCGGCACCACCGGCTCCGATAGGGCTGCCCGGCTGCAACACCACCTGCGGCAACGTGAGCGTGCCGTACCCCTTCGGCTTCGGCCCCAGTCGGTGCTACCGCGAGGGATTCAACCTCACCTGCGACACCACCAGCCACGGCTCCCCGCGCCTGCTCCTCGGCGACCGCTCGCTCCGGGTCGTCGACATCTTCACCAACAACGCCACAGTGCGCGTCCTCCGCGACGGCTCCATGATAAAGGGCGCCGACAATGTCACCTCTGCCGGGCTGAGCCTCACGTTTGCCCCCATGTTCGCGGGCGGACACTACTTGATGTCCGCCAAGGGCAACGAGCTCGTCCTTTTCGGGTGCGATTTGCTAGCGACGCTGGTTGCCGGCAACATACGGGCGGACAGCACTGATGACCCCAGGGTCACCGGCTGCGTCTCTTTCTACCCTCCGTTTGATGCTTCCTTAAACATCAACGGCCACTACTGTTCCGGCTTGGGCTGCTGCCAGGTTTCTTTTCCTGGATTCGTGGGGAGTAAAATGTTCACGGAATTGCATCTGAGGCTACTTGAAAAGCGGAGTGCCATCTTGGGTCAGCGGGAAGCTGATTCGTTTGTGTCCGTGTTCCTCGCGGAAGAGGGCTGGTTGGACAAGGAGGGCGAACATCGGTTGAAGATCAATACCGACCCCCTCATTTTTTTAGATAAAGACATCCCTCTCATCCTGAGGTGGGATATCATGAAGGGCCTACCAGAATCTGACGAGTATTATCACACAAAAAATAAGATGAAAAAACCGGATCCTAGCACCGGTGATTGCCCCCTCAACGTAGCCAGCCTCTGCATAAGCAATTACAGCCTGTGCTCAAATGACTACAACAACGTCAACATGTGCCAGTGCGAAGTGGGTTACGATGGTAACCCTTATGTCGCTGGCGGGTGCCAAGGTTAGTACCGCTAGATAACTAGCTAGCTACTAGTTTGCTCCTCAATTAATTAGATAATTGATCTATCGTTCTATCAGTACTGTGTTATGTTATTAGCTGGAGTTTATCACCGGCCGCCACAGTTACATACCCCATATACTCATCTATTTTAATTATTTGCCACCAGATATCGACGAGTGCAAGCACCCACAAGATTACGGGTGCTTCGGCGAATGCACCAACACGGAGGGGTCGTTCGAGTGCCGGTGCCCGAGTGGAACCATTGGCGACGCCACCATCGGAGGTGGCTGTTTCAAGACCGCTATCTCCTCCTCTACAGGTCAGTAATATTCGTATGCATACTGCTTCGATCTTATTTCCTGTTTTCCCAAGCAATGCTCAGTAATTAATCAGTGGGAACTGGCAACACAAAGTTAGCGCGCAGATCCAACTAATCCGTCCAAATATATATCCCGCGCGCCTAATGTTCTACATCAGCTCAAGTCATTTTGCTCTAGCATTAGTAAGTACGTAGCAAAGTTAATAATTTGATTAATATCATGGGCTAACCTCTGCAGCTGCGTCATGTTTTTATCTTCGGCCGCAGATGCTCTCCGGCTGGCGGGTATGCCTCCGGTCCCGATTGGGCGCCCAAACTGCAACATCACTTGCGGCGACGTGCACGTGCCGTACCCCTTCGGCTTCGGCCCCAGCGGGTGCTACTTGCCGGGGTTCAACCTCACCTGCGATGCACGCCACAAGCCTCCGCGGCTGCTCCTCGGTGGTGGCAACAGCACTTTCCAGGTCGATGGTATCTTCTTGAACAACTTCGAATTCACGGTGCGCGTCATCCACGACACCAACTTCGACTTCACCAACGTCACTTACGTCTTTGACAACCGCACTTATATCGACGAGCTCGAGTTTTATGCTGGCATTCGCTTTCCGGAAATCCATTATCCCTATATGTTGTCGACAAGAAACGAGTTCATCGTCACAGGGTGCAACGTCGAGGCGACACTGCATGGGGAGTAC
Organism: Eragrostis curvula; assembly: GCA_007726485.1. Classification (NCBI taxonomy): domain Eukaryota; kingdom Viridiplantae; phylum Streptophyta; class Magnoliopsida; order Poales; family Poaceae; genus Eragrostis; species Eragrostis curvula. The sequence continues at coordinate 72,611 of RWGY01000811.1, read as the reverse complement.
AGCAACACCACCGGCACTTACGATGGTATCATCAGCAGCTGCGTCTCCAACTGTACCTCTGATACCAATGGCATAGAGCGCATATTTCACACCGACAACGAGTACTGCTCCGGCAGAGATGGCTGCTGCCATGTGCCCATCCCTCCTGGAAGCAAGCCCAAGAAAGTCAATTTCAGAAAACTGGATCCAGGCTTAGTTCCTTACATATTGCCTCCCCTCGCCTTCGTCGCGGAGGAGGGGCAGATTGATCGGTGGTATATGATTTTTAACAGGTCTAATGCTTACTATTTTCCTGATTGGTCAATCGTCACTGGGAGTAGGTTAGAATATATATACAGGGCATCTCAGGTGCCCATTAGTCTACGGCGGGTGGTTAAGCAACACGTACCTACAAGCGCTCAAAGTGACTGCCAGCGTAAGAATGGAAGCTATATATGCTACTGCAAAGAGGGCTTCTACGGCAATCCTTACATCATTGGTGGATGCCACGGTCGGTGCTACTTCTCAAGTTCCCTTTTAGCCATTCCTATGTACTACTAAGATACATATACGGTTCATGCTACTTGATGGCATGCACACTTTATTAACTGTTTATCAAGTTGGCCATTTTTAGGATCAATGTTTCTCGATTGCGGTGATTTATTGCTCATTTGACTGTGCTGCTTTGTACTAACAGATATCGACGAGTGTAAGATTCCGAGCATAAGAGATGCCTGCTTTGGCAAGTGCAAAAATTTGGATGGATCCTACAAGTGCCAGTGCCCGCGAGGAACCCATGGTGACCCCAACAAGCTCAACGGTTGCGTCAAGATCCTCACAGGTGAACCAAATCGCCACAACCTTATGTGTTCCTGATATAGCATTATAGCTATTTGGGGATTATGACAATGTTTGTACAGATGGGACTCAGTTGCACATGACATCATTACATCTTGATGTTGTTAATTCCTTTGGAAGTTTCTTGAAAAGTTAAATTTTGCAAATAAATCCATGAGGTCTTTCTTCAGTGTACACGTGTATATTTATTCTTTAGCTTCAGTGATCGTTAACACAAGTACATGTACACCATTTGTAGGTTTAAAAATTGGTCTGTTATCTGCTAGTGGCCCGGTTCTCCTGCTTTTGATTCTTGGCGTAAACTTCGCACTCCGTAAGGTTAAACAGCATAGGATAAAGTTACAGAAACAGAAGTATTTCAAGCAAAATCGAGGACAACTGTTGCAACAGCTGGTGTCACAAAGGGCAGACATTGCAGAGAGGATGGTCGTCCCATTAGAAGAGCTAGAGAAGGCCACAAACAATTTTGACCAAAGTCGAAAGCTTGGTGGTGGAGGCCATGGAACTGTCTACAAAGGTATCTTGTTAGACTTACATGTTGTTGCCATCAAGAAGTCAAAGGTTGAGGTCCATAGAGTCCAGAGAGAAATTGATGATTTCATACATGAGGTTTCCATCCTCTCACAGATCAATCATAGGAATGTCGTCAAACTTCTTGGATGCTGCCTTGAGACACAAGTACCTCTGTTGGTCTATGAGTTCATTTCCAACGGAACCCTTCATTCTCATCTTCACAAAAAAGATACAACAGGATCACTACCGTGGAAAGATAGGTTGAGGATCGCAAGTGAAACTGCCAAAGCTATTGCTTATCTTCACTCTTCTGTTTCAATCCCCATAATTCATAGGGATATCAAGTCTGCCAACATACTCCTAGACGATGCTTTGACGGCTAGGTATCTGATTTTGGTGCTTCAAGGTACATTCTTGAAGATCAAAATGAGGCCACAATGACAGCAGTTCAAGGGACTCTGGGATACTTAGATCCTATCTACTATTCCACGGGGCAAATGACAGAAATGTGTGATGTTTACAGCTTTGGAGTTGTTCTTATGGAATTGCTGACCAGAAAAGCTCCAAATTCGTTCCAGGAAGGTAATGGTCTTGTTGGTGAGTTTAATGCTCTGCTCACAGAAGGAAACTTGGCCCAAATATTGGATCCGCAAGTTGTGGCCGAGGGAGGTACAGAAGTTGACGAAGTGGCTGCTCTGGCGGCGTCATGTACAAAATCTAGAGGAGAGGAGCGACCAACCATGAGACAAGTAGAGATGGCACTTGAAGCATTTCAAAAAGCTAAGGACCCGGGCCCGGAGAATGTAGGAATGAGAAACTCTGAGGGGAACATTGCAAGGAACCATCTTCTGACCAGAAGAAGAACGGACACGGTGGAAGGGACTAGGCAATACAGTTTAGAAAAAGAGTTCCTGATGTCTGCTAGCTTTCCTCGCTAGTTCTATTTTGATTATGTGTGAGTTAGTTAGCTAGTCATGACCATTATTACTATTGTATTCAATAAGTGTAGCAACCAGCTATATTTTTATGTAATCATGTATACTCTTTTCGACAGGGAATTCAAATAGAATTTCCCACTTGTCTATATATCAGGCATGAGAAAATCCATCGCCGAGGGAGTGCTAGAGAGAGTAGAAGCCCACCGCGGTCTTCGCTTCCAGGCCATGACCAAAGGGCGCTGTGTGGTCGCGGAGAGAGAGTAGAAGCAGGAGGACATCCGAGCGAGGGATGACGAACGCATCATCAGAAAACCTGCTTCGACATATTGGGAGCGTGAGCTGGTGTGGTGCCCGGCGGCGCCTGCAGAGCAGAGCAGGCCTTGTCCGCCGACGCGACGCGACGCCAGAGAGGTTTCCATCCGACGGCCGGGCCGATTTCGAGGGCTCCGTGAACTACGTACTCAGGTCAGGGTTGCTGCAGTCGGCGGCGCTTTGGCGAGAGGCACCAAGCAGAGCGGCGGCGTGCGGCCTCTATGCTCCGACGCTTCAGTGACCGTCAGATGGGAGACCTTATACGGTTGCGTTCGAGGGCGATGCGGAAGCTTCTAGGCCTGCAAATGGAATTTAAGGAACGCAGGAGAAGGTCTGAACGCGGCGGCGCTCCGGCACGCCACAGAGGCGCCGTCCCTGGCGACCCGCGCGGGGGTGGTCGTTATTTCGAATAGCGTCATGCTATTTCGAATAGCGTCCGCCCCTTGGGTGCCTGATCTTCGTCCGATCCGCATCGTGCGGCTCGGATGACACGTATCTCCTAAGCAGGCAGGCATCTTCCTCGTCAGGCTCGGTCGGACGGCTCGTCCGCCGCCGCCGCCGCCAGCGACGAGGGGCCAGCGCTGGCGCGAGTCGAGTCGAGACTAACTGCGCGGGAGTTTCTCAGTTAAATTGCGGATGCAAGGAGCGCCGTTCCCATCCCATGCCATGTGTTGCGTGCATCCTTGACGAATGGGACGGAACAGAGGAAAGCGCGACGGCGGTGGTCGGGCGATCGAGCCAGCCACGGCGTTGAGCGGTGGTGGCGCTTCTCGCTGTCTCCGGTCTAGCGTATGATGCTTATGCCTGAAGGGAACAACATGTGTAATGGTTGCAACTTTGGCCTGCGAGAACATGCCCAACTCAAGGACAGTTTCATCAGAGTGCAGGCCCAATTGGGTGCTCGAATCTCTTGGTTGATCTCCCAGCACCTCACGACCACATACGTCTGACGGTGAACTCCAAACGGAGACGTTCTTGTCTCGATCGGGCTCAAATCGATGCACGAGCCATATATTGCTGTTTCTCTGGTACGGCGGGACTGGCTGCGACGCCGACGCCGGCGAGGCCTGATTCCTGAAGCACCGGTTCCCTGCCGCCCCTTCCTCGAAGTCTCCGAATCACCCTCCACCGCGCTTCCCCTCGACACCGGCCTTCGTTCAACTGGTCCTCTTCCTCTTCCGGCCACCGCGCCCACGCCGAGCTCGACGCCGGCCTCGAGGCTCGCACATCTCCTGATTAATTTGCCTCCACACCACAGTTCGGGAAAAAAAAAAATTTGCCTGCAGATTAGATCGATCCCCTTTCGTTTACATTGTCTCTTTCAATGGTGAGGGAGTAGCATTAGGAATGCGGCGGCGCTTTGGCGAGCCGAGGCACAAGCAGAGCAGGTACAGGAGCCGTCAAGCATAGCCAACACACTGACTGGATTAGCAGACGCGCACGCGCGCGGCTGGTCCGGGAGCTCGAGCCGACGGAACGAGAAAAGTGTATATTTTAATGTTTGGATCTTATTTTTTTTTACAAAAAGAAGCAGCAATTTTGATTCTCAGTTTTCTAGCACATAATCACATCTAAGGATTAACTTAAAGTCTATTCTAATTAGTAATACTAAGATTATTTTTTTTAAAAAACATATTTGTACACCACACGGGGCACACATGCTTCTTTGAGAACATTGTTTTTTTTTAAGTAAAGTGCATAGCCGGTCCATGAACTTGTCCAGTTGTTTCATTTTCCTCTACTTAGAAAATGCTGAATTTGCATCCCTAAACTTGTCTAAGTGTCGTCATTAGGTCTTTCTATTTATATTGCCACCCTTAAACTTATCATTTTGTGTGTCATTTAAGTCCAACCGGGTTTAAACTAGAGCTGATGTAGCACATTTGTGTGACATAGAAAGGCACAACATATAGTGATGTTTGGCGTTATATAAAGAGAGATTTTAGTGTCAATCTTATGAAACAAAAGTATTTTGCTTGGCTCAAAAATTGTGCCCCAAAATAATTTTCAATGGTTATAACGCAAAGTCAACTTGGTCAACTCTCAATTCTAGTACATATTCCTTTTGAAACGAATAGAATTACATACTTTTTTTGAAAAGAAACAATAATCGTGTTACCCTTTTGCAGCATATTTATGCGACTAATGGGGAGATGTCCTAAGATATCCCACTTATACGCGACCGTCCAGGAAGTCAGCCGCACAGAGTAGCACAAAACTAGCTCCGTTACATACCATAGTAAATTTTACATAAGTTAAGGTCTTCAACTATAGGTTTACAACCAAGAAACCAAACTAATTCACATTAGTACAAAGGATCCTTAAACTATATACAGCACATGACATGCTCGAGCGCGGACAAGATCTAGAACCCACAATCATCTCCATCAAAGTATTTATCGTCTCCCACGACATTCTCCTCAAACTGCTCATCCTCGGATCATCATATTTAAGCAAGAGTGAGTACTCTCGTACTCAGCAAGCCACACGGAACGGTAATAATAAGTGCAAGATAACTCTGAAAGTAACAGGCTATGCAAGCAACATAATTACTTCAAGTCATTATTTACTTATAGCATAATTTAACCTTTTATCTCAAGTGATATCAATATAAATATCTACCATCACCATATCCAGCATACCCATGACCATGAGGAGAACGTACGACCTTGCCATGAAACCGGTGTCACCCATAAACATAGCTTCATGCGCCGGAAGCACGACATATTCGAATGATTTAAGACTCTGCAGAGCTTGCCCAACTTTACCCACATGATATTCACAACTTGTACATAGCCGGAATAACAAGATTCAAATTGCCCTCTCACTCCCGAAACGAGCCTGGTACAAGGGACCACCTTAACATTCTGTAGTTGTTTACATGGTTCGTACCATGGTAGACTAGCCAAGGGCCTGCCCATGGAATAGGTTGGACAACATCTGACGACCTACCCAGGCACGCTCACAAAGTGAAAGCAATAACTAAGCAAGTCCGAATAATCGGTCCCGTGGATGGGCGATAACTATGTTTTTATCGTGGCTTAGTTGGCAATTCCTCAAAACGCTTTGGACATAGCCCAGCGATCCGCCACATAACCACGGAGGTACATGTGCACGCAATCGCCTCGGAACTCATGTCCTCAACCAATCCATACATCCACCATCATCCATCATTACTTGTATTCCTATTCCTCAATATTAACCTTAACCTTTAGTTTCAATCATCTATCTATTGGTGAAGGCGCAATCTAGGTTGCAATCTGATAAGTATGGCCATTGTGAAAAGGATGGCTTTTTGACACAACAGTTGGTTCGGAACGTCTACCACATTTCCCCATATGTGAAGACATGACAATCCCTAAGCTAATAATAGTTCAGTAATGCAAAAGAACTAGAGAAGGAAGATAGGCCATATATGATCAATCGGTGTGTGACTTGCCTTCTTGCTCGTCGATGTTCCACTCCACAACTTCAGGATTCTGCCCCTCTCCTACACTAGCCCCCGATCCGAACTCGTACACGTCACGATCTAGCGTCGAGTAAGAACAAGCCATAATAAATAATTACTCCAAAAAGAACCAGATGGAACTCCAAAGAAATCTGGAATATTTAGTTATGAGTTGAAACTATTTTTGTCAAAGCATGATGCACTGAAAAGAAGAAAATCTGATAACTTGATGCATGGATATGTGCTGTACTGTAGCATTTCAGGCAACACCACAGCTTGTCAATCAAGTTTTGGTACTAGTGTTTACAGGATGCATATGCTTCACTCACAGAATGTATGCTGTGCTATTTATTTGTAAGCTCAAATGGTATGATCTCTAATAAGAATGATATCAACCCTCATACCAACATGGATTTCACTAAGTATATTAACTATATGCTACTGATGGCATAAGACTTCAGGTTGGCATGGCCCATGAAGCAAGACTGCATTTTCAGAATATGCTAGCATGCACCATGTATAAAGGTTAGGAATACTTCTCCCAAGAGTTAAAGTACAGATGCAAATTAACTCTGTTTGTTTAACTTGCTTAACTGAAACAGAGTACGGCTAGGCTAGTTAACTGGCTCTAATTTTACCATAAAACATATACACTGATAGAAAATTAGTACTACCATGGATATTGCCACTGTTTTATTTTCTGATATAAACTGAAACTGGAACTAGTACTATTAGCTTTCGCCCCAATAGTTGATGCTAACATACGTCATATGTAAAGGTTAGGAGTATGTCCTATATAGCTAAGTACAGATGCAGGTTTAGTTAACTGAATGTGCTCTGCCTGAGAACAGAGCTGTTTTCACTCTATACTGAATGCTAATTTAAGGCGTGATGACTGGAGGCTATAGACAAAAATGGGATAATATTGCTCAGCATTTAAGAGAGTTGGCTAGCTTATGTATTAACTGGTGCATAGGATTTTCTAGGCATTCAGCTCTAGGTAACCCTCCTCTACGTGCTCTTGTTTTCCTATTAGCATGACTGAATGAAAAAGTGCAACTCAGGTATAAGCAGATGACTGAAAGAACTTGCTCATTTTCTACAAACAGATGCTCTGCTTTTCTTTTACTTTCATGTCCTACGTATGAGTATGCATCTGAGAGGAATTACTGAAGAACCTACATGTCGACAGTCACTATGTCACTTTTCTATCTCTGAACCTAATGCTCTAAAATGCACTGCAACAAAATTCCTACTAGAGTTGCTGATGCCTTGTCATTTCTCAAGCCATGTAAAGTGAATACAAGAACTGAAAATACATAGCTACTGGTAGCTCGCCGTCAGTGACGACAAGTAGGCAGCGAGCCGGAACAAGGATTTCTTAAAGAGCTCAGATGCTCTGTTTCTTGGTCTAGTTGCCGGATAGGAGATGATCAAAGGTACAGGAAAACAAGATCTGAAACTTACCCTCTTGCTACTTGCAGACGAATTGTAGAACAAGAATGGGAAAAGCTCCTCGCACTGTAGCTAGCTCATGGTGTCTGCTCAAAAGAACAGGAAAAGAGTGTTCGTATGCTGGCTGGTGTAGCCAGAGCCCAGAGGAGAATGAAATAAGGAAAGGACTCCGGCCAGAGGAAGAGCGGTGCTGTGCTGTGCTTTGGATAAGAACAGAAGCTACTGGACTGTAGGCTGTGTTATTAGAAGAGGAAAAATGTCTCACGACTATGCATAGAGTTGCACTTCATGTGCCGATAGTACGCTGCTATCTCTCAAATATCTTCACTGGAAACTCACCTAATGGTTGTGACTATAGGTTATATTAACTGCTAGCTGGACAGGTTTTCTCTAGAAAGCCCATATATGCATGTGTGCTGGTATGTCACAACATGAAGCATGAAAGTCCCTACTAATTTTATCAATTTCGAAAATGCCTATACGAGTTCAGTTACATTTAAAACTCTTATGATTCCCAGCTGAAGGTAAAGCAAGTAAGCTAAAACAAGTCCAAATAAATCAGAGAAGATATGCAAGGCGTGATGAAAAATCAGAAAATGATAAAAAGGCATCTGCATGTCGGTTTAAAATAATTTCTTGTAAATTCAAAATTTGAGGCTGTTACAACTACTCACACAGAGCAATGAGAAATTTAGGAATGCTAATATAAGTAGAAGAACATAAATGACACACCCGAACAAGTTTAAAGATGTCAATACAAGTAGAGGGACCTAAATGGCACACCCAAACAAGTTTAGGGAGGTCAATTCAGCATTTTGTGAGTAGAGGGGCCTAAATAACACACTCAGACAAGTTTAGGGACTGGCCGTGTACTTTACTCTTTTTTTTTTCACCAATCTGGCTTGAGAATATCTATCAAGAACCAGAATTGTTGTACCGGTTCTGGCTGAGTTCTAGCGAGCCACGTTGCCCCATTTCCTGCACCGTTCATTCTTTTCCATCTGCCCGTCACAGAGGCGACATGTGGAAGCTTTTTTTTTTGCGGTCAAACACCTGAGTTTTGCGTTGGATTCAGTTGTGCGAAGTAAATCTCTTTCTAAACAGTAAACCAGTTCATTTTTTTGGCAACAAGGTGCCTACGTTTGTTCATAATCAATGTGAAGAAGAGAAAATGTAAAATTACCATGTTGACCGGCTGCTATTTTTTTCCTCCTCCATGGGTGTGAATGGTGTGACTTTGAACGTTGAATTACCGGCTGATTTTTATCCCTCATCCATTGGTGTGAATAGTGTGACTTAGAATGTTGAATTTTGCACCCCATTTGGATGGCTAACTGCACTTTCATGAGCTTGCAGTTTGATCTTCTTCCGTTTTTCATCCTGTTGCCGCTTTGTGAGACAATGTGCGGAGAAACTTGCGACGACGTGTGGCTGCTTCTGTCCTATATATACCAAGGTGAAAGAAGGCGACCAAAGTAGGGGAAAGAGAGGAGGAGGGGGGGGCTGGTTTAATTCTATGTACAGTTACATGGGCCTCAACACCATGGCCGCTGCCGCCGCGCCGGCGCACCACCACGCGCTGCTCTTCTCCCCTCCGCAGCAGCACGGAAGTGGCTGGTGTGTCCGGTGTTAAGGTTTGTTTCCCTATTAGCTTGCTTCTTTGTCTTGACCCCGTTTGGTGTAGCTATATATATGTTGTCTAATCTGTGCCATCTTGCTGGTGAGAGCGATGCTGTCAGGAAAGGTGATGCTGCTTTGAAGAGAGCGAAGTGAATTCTTCCTGCCTAAGGTGGTTTCCTTAGTTGGTCAGGATATGTTTTGTTGTCCTGAATAGATTAGAACTCATGTAATACGCTTGTAACACTTTCGTGGTTTCCTTTTTTATTGTCGTTGTATTAGGTTCTTGCATTTCAATAAAATAAAAAAGCATGCCTTTGTTATACTGGGTTCATGTTCCTTGGTAAGACAAAGTGATGGCTTGGATGATGCTCATGTTTTTTCTAATGGGTGTACTCTTTATTGTTGAATGGATGAACGTGATTGGCAGAAACTCGCCATCGAGTGAACGGATCATTGTTGTTGTTGTCGGGTGAGCTGTGGCAGTGTGTTGCCGGCTGTTGTATGCCAGCTGTTGACATACGAGCTACAGTGCTGTGGAGTTATGTGCCTAGGGTCATGGAGGATGCTGTTAAGTTTGTTTCATAGAAGTCACTGGGAAGATGTTCGATGTGGTGAATCAAATTTTAACTGATTATCTATTTAGTATCAATTGGCAGTACTACACATGCATAATAATTTGACAAGCTGGTTACCATTGTGAAAGAATAATGTTCCTTTTTTAGTAGTTTTTTTTTTTGAAAGGGAAAGTAATTCCATTACTCATGTGCCGGCATATCGTCAGCAACTAGAAATCGAATACAAACTGGAAGCACATCCACAGACGGATTTTGTTCCACTGAACAAGCACATCCTAAAGATGCCAAAGCATGTGCAACCTTGTTACAATCTCTTGGTTGGAAATTAAACGAGGAACTATTAAAGTTTAGAGAAACCAGCTCCTTCAGTTCCTGGACGAGGCCTCCCATTGGTGCTAGATCATAAGCATCAGAAGTGGCTGCCTATTGTACAAGCAGAGCATCAGTTTCTAAAATAGCATGACTGATTCCAAGGTCAATCGCTGCTTGCACTCCTTGTAGGCACGCTACTAACTCAGCGTGGAAGCTATCGATCACATGGTCCAGCTTTCCTCTCCGCACCACATCCCCGTCTGAGTCCCGTATTACATAACCCCAGCCGCCTGTGCCCGACACCGCCATGAAGGAGGCATCACAATTAATCTTCAGTATGCATGATCAGTTCATAAATACTCTAAAGGTGCTCACTAAACCAATCGTTATTTTTCAACGGCCCATGTATCATGCCCAGTCAGCAATGGCATACGGCTCATGTACCAGATATGACGTGTTATTAACAAAACACTGATTCTTAGACGGGCGCGCCAAGGGCGCGCCACAGCTACTAGTTATATATATAATTGATCACGAAACGGAGCCACCACGTTCGCTCTAAAATGCTAGAAATTCCTACGTTAATCCGAGAAAATAAGAAGAGAAAATTACCCACCACCGCCATTATGAAAAAAAAATTAGTCACAAAACCCCCTACAAATATTTATAAAAAAGTTAAATTCGTAATAATAAAAAATAGCCAAAAATACCCTCGCACATATTTATAAATTACCCACCATGCCATTTTGAGTTAAAAAACTAAATTCGGAATAATAAAAATAGACAAAACTACCCTTCACATCTATTTCTAAATTACCCACCATGCCATTATGAGTAAAAAATTACTAAATTTGGAATAATAAAAATAGCCAAAAATACCCCACGCCTATTTCAAAATTACCCACCATGCCATTATGAGTCAAAAAAATAAATAGGAATAATAAAAAATAGCCAAAAATACCCCTAATTCCTATTTCTGATTTACCCACCATACCAATATGAGTAAAAAATAGCTCAATTTAAATATTTAAAATAGCAAAAAAAATACCTAATTTTCAAATTAAGATTAATAAATAAATCTATTTTAATATTCTAAACACAAGTCAAAAAAATTAATTCAAATAAAAGTGTATATACTTTCTCTTTAAATTGTTAGGAAATACACCTTAGAAAATCACATGAAAAATATAAACAATATAATAATTTAAATCACATCCTTAGCTAAAACTTTACATGCAATGCACCTTTCATTAGAATTCAAAGTCTTCCTTCACCGAGATATAATTTAGATGAAGCATGAGTTGTAATGCGTTATTTTCTAAATATGTAATGCCTTAATGGTTAAAACTAACAATATTTATCTTCGATAAGTAAATAGGTAATAAACATGTGTATGCGCAGTGGCAGAGCTGGACACGAAATTAGGGAGGGGGGGGGGGGGGGGGGGGGACAAACTCCATGAAAAAATTTAAGTTAAAAAATTTGCCAATTTGCACCATATTTTCATTGTTCACATACACCATCTTTTGGTTTCTTGATTTCTTAGAAAATTTGGATATAGGATTCAGCAAAGATTTTATTATCCTACAAGTTACAATCGCATATCATATTGCTTGCACTAGTTAAGACAACTACAAACACATGGGGAAGAAGAAATTATGGCTTGCTTACATGACTTGCTGATGGGCCTGAGAGTACGACTGCGTTTGGTAGCTCAGCTGGCTGGAGCTATGGCCTTTGGTTACGTTGATAAGATGACCTAATCACTTGTTAGTTGCCACTTGCCAGTTTTGCCGAGCTTGCCGTTCATCCAAATGTGAACACCACATAATAATTGATTTCGGATTCTTTTGCGATGGGGAATGCGTGGATGCCTGTCAATCGAAGAGGGAGTAGCTCCTGCAGCCGAAGACTTACCTACACAGGAATTTTTTGCCGGCAAGTTGAGCGATGGAGTTCACACAAATCAGATGTGGGAAGAGGAAGAAGGGACGAGCTGGTTCAGCGATGCTTCTCAAAAGCGGCGTTTAGCGTTGTGTAGACGTTTAGTTCCGATTGCTACTACGTGCGAGACGGTGGGCTCGGTGGCAAGACTGCGAGGCATACGACGTCTGGTCAGGCCCTCCTCTTCTGCAGGCTATCCAACTATGGGCTACGGGTGACAACCCAGAAAATCCAGTCCACTTCCCATAACGATGGGTACTCTTCTTCTTCCTTCGTTTCTTGCTTCGCATTGAGGTTCTTGCCGTCAATGGCGGCACGAGTGCAACAGAACAAGCGATTTGGGGAAAAAAATTGGGGGAGACGACGACTGCAGTGTAGAGTGGCGGCGCCGAAGTTGGGGGGGGGGGGGGGGGGGGGGCATGGCCCCTGCCGCGTCCCCCCCCTCCCCCCCAGCTCCGCCATTGTGTAAGCGTGTCTATAAAAAAAGAAAACAAAGAAAAATACTTGACAAAGTGTAAAGATCACTTTTAAGGTGACAATATTAAACTTTAAGATCATACACCCATAACTTTTGAAAAATAATTCCAACATATAAACATATATAATGGTTAAAGTTTGGATGTCCTTAAGCAACCATGCATAACGATCTCCGAGGATGCACGTAAGCACGATCCATCTGCTTACACAGTACCATGATAATCGTTGGCAGCGCTAAGTAGACCTCTTTAGTGTAAAGTCATAGATCTACGAGAAACATATATAGTTCAGTCTTCAAAGGAACCTAGATATGCGTAACCGTGAGTTACATGGGGCTGGCTTGATCAAGGCTAAGCTATTGAGCCATGGCTACTATATGCTATACACCCATATATGCACTTGAGCGCTGTGATTGATGTTTGAACAAAGAAACATCATATGACAATGCAATTAATAAAGTATCTTAATGGTGATATGAGGAGACAAGTTAGATGTCATGGTGGATGGATCATATTATAAAGCATGGAACAAGCGTTTGTTATTCACTTATGTGCTTCACATCAACGGAAACAAAAGACAATACTATCAAACTGAATATTAAAATAATTATAAAAGCTCAAAATATTCAGTCAAGGTATCCTATAACAAACATGCATCGTTGCAAAGAGCTTAAAAGTGCAAGAGACGAGATATGTGAATCAAAGTTAAAAATTTCATCATTACATGCTAATTTAAGAAACTTAATAGGTATTGTTTATTTCTTAAAAGTATATTGCATAACTTTTATTAGTTTTGTGTCTATGTTTTGTTGAAATAATGTTATGTGTCTTATTTTTTAAAATAGAAAAAATAAAATAGAAGCATGTCCAAGATGAAAGAATGCTGATAGAAGAACAATTGATTTTAATAAGTAGAGGGAGCATGATGAAACAAATTATTAAAAAAATAGCAGTTCTGAATTATTAAAATTGAATAGAAAAGCATCAGTTTCGTTCAATTTGCTTGGTTTAATAAAACATAGATATATGTTACGATTGAATTCATATCATATCTATTACTTTATATTGTTACCGTGATTCATCTTTTATTCTAGTCCTTACATCAATACTTACATGTTCACTATTTTCGATCATGTATCTTTGCCGGCCAGTTGCCACAATGATGATCTTTACATGTATGGTACCTATAAATATTGGTTATTTCAATATGACATTCAGATAAATGATGATTCATCACACACTCAAATTGACAGAGTCGGTGAGCAATTTCTCCAATCAATTTAAGCTATGTTGAAAATAAATTACTATAAAATAATAATAATAATAAATTATATTCAAACTCATGTAATATAAAAATAATTTAAATAGTTTAACAAATCTAGCCGCGCAAATGCGCGGGCCGCCATCCTAGTTGTACCTAACATTCCTCACTTTTCACCATCAGACCGTGTAAAATATATGGCTTGCCAATATGATCCTTGCTGCTTTATCATTATTTACGGGTCCAATAGGACCACGGAATGTAATGCTTGCAGAAATCTGATGACTCAACTTAGTTAGTGGAGACCACGGAATGTAATGCTTGCAGAAATCTGATGACTCAACTTAGTTAGTGGAGTGGACTTGTCGGGTAAAGACAAGCATAGATAACCAGTTTTGCCGGAGTGCACCACTACCGTATACGATATGCTTAATTAGTTCCATCAATGAGAGAGAACCACCGGCAGCGCGAGAGAGAGGCGCTCGCGCCTATAAAGAGCCAATCCCTGAGGTGCCGATCGACCCAAGCAAGCAGCCCGAAATCAATTCATCACTCCAGTTCAAAAAAGAAATCAGTTCACTTGATCAAGCTGACATGTGGAGGAGTCCCTGCCACGGATACTACGCCGCCTCCGCCGCGGCGGCGGCGGCGGAGCACCACAACTCCGGCGAACATCATTACCCGCCCCCGAAGCGCTAGGCGTTGCGCCTGACATGTCCAGCGTACATATACATTGTGTACGCCACGATGCTGCTGTATGGAGTACAACTTCGAATGATTGAGCTAGTGTCACAACACGTACGTAAAATAAATTGTACTCTCCCGGACGATCACGTCCACCGTAATGCTTGTATTGTTTGCGTGTTGTGACTTTTACTATCTCTACTACATAATAAAAGACATCCCGTCATCAGCACACCCCAGCAAGGTGGGCCCCCCGTGCGATGGTGGGGCTAGCGATTAAGGACCGCCTTCGATTCTGCGAGCCGCATCGACATCCATTTTGCATCGTAGGACGGACGTTCGTTTCGTCGTTGGTATGCGATAGACCCCCCCCCCCTCGCACCTCCGCACGCGACTGCCCTCGCGCATTCGGACTTTGATCCGCCTTTGGTTCATGATCCGATGAACCAGGATCGTTTCGTAGTTGGTGTCGAGCCGCGCTTCTATCGTTTGGTGGGGACAAGTGCTGTCGCGCGTGCGCCTTTCGTTGTTGATCCGACACTCCGCGTTCATTTCGTCGTTCGTGTGTATTTCGTCGTTGGTGTGTATCTCACCCTCCGAACGCAACTGTTGTTGCGCGACAGCATTTCGTTGTTGATCCGACGCTCCGTGTTCATTTCGTCGTTCGTGTGTATTTCGTCGTTGGTGCGTATCTCATCCTCCGAACGCAACTGTTGTCGCGCGATAGCCTGTTGTTGTTGATCCGACGCTCCGCGTTCATTTCGTCGTTCGTGTGTATTTTGTCGTTGGTGTGTATCTCACCCTCCGAACGCAACTGTTGTCACGCGACAGCCTTTCGTTGTTGATCCGACGCTCCGCGTTCATTTCGTCGTTCGTGTGTATTTCGTCGTTGGTGTGTATCTCACCCTCCGAATGCAACTGTTGTCGCGCTATAGCCTTTCATTGTTGATCCGACGCTCCGCGTTCATTTCGTCGTTGGTGTGTATTTCGTCGTTGGTGTGTATCTCTCCCTCCGCACGCAACTGCAGTCGTCAGGAGGAAAAGCGCCGAATTTGGGTATTTCACCCTCCGCACGCAACTGCTGTCGCGCGACAGCCTTTCATTGTTGATCCAACGCTCCGCGTTCATTTCATCGTTGGTGTGTATTTTGTCATTGGTGTGTATCTCTCCCTCCGCACGCAACTGCTGTCGCGTATCCGCCTTTCGTTGTTGATCCGACGCTCCGTGTTCATTTCGTCGTTGTGTGTATCTCTCCCTCCGCATGCAACTGCTGTCACGCATCCGCCTTCGCTTGTATGTCCTTCGACGATTTTCGATGATAAATCTCTGTATTGTGATTACTGATATTCGGTAATTTTATGATCAGAATAAGAACAATGAAGCAGACAGGGTCCGAGAGCGAATCGGAGGTTGAATCGATGCCCGCATGGATCGTGAAGCTAGATTGTAGAGCGATGCCATTACAACGTCGAAGTGCGAATCGGAGGTTGAATTGATGCCTGCGTGGAATAATGTTGTTTGTGATTCTAGATCGCTGAGTAATGCCATTGTGGCTTCGACTGTTGGTTAGGCGATATTGATCGTTACATCCAAATTGTGTATTTTATGTTCCGATATTTTGTGTCACAGAAATTTGTGTATTTTACATCCTGATAGTTGGGTCACAAAAATTTGTGTATGCATCGATGCGGCTTGCAAGTTCAAATGCGTACGCCACTTAGAAGATTTGACATTATATAGGTCGTGAAGATTTGATAAGAAACATTCCTCGTACAAACACGCACCAATGCGACTGCAGATGGGGCCGCTATGCTTCTAATAGCCTTTGACATTTTAGGACATGTCGATTTTAGAAGAAACCTTCGTATATCTTTGTCGATCTGCTTGTTATGTTACAGTACCGGATATTACGGTTATCATTGTTATTTTGGTGAAACAAATCGTGTGTTGGTGCCGTAAATTGCGTGATCGTTGTTCTTTTGGTAACAAATCGTGATTTGGTGATTTTCGTACTGAGAGTTAGGTCACGAATATTTGTGTATGTTACACTCTTTTATGTGATGAGATTTTTGAGCAAAACCATCGACATTCAAACAGGCACGTATGCGGCTTGCAGTTTCAATTGCGGACGTCAGATTATAGATGTAGAACATGTGATACGAAACATTAGACGTACAAACACGCAGCAATGTGACTTGGGGATGCAAATGTGACCCCCATGCCTCAATTAGCCTTTGACTTTCTAGGACATGCAGATTTGATAAGGAACCTTTGCATACTTAACCTTCGCATATCTTTGTCGATCTGTTTGTCATGCGACCGTATCGGATTTACTGTGATTGTCGTTGTTGTGGTTAAACAAATGGTGCGTTGGTACCGCAGATCACGGAGATAATTGTTACTTTTGGCAACAAATCTTGATTTGGTGCCGGATATTACGGTTATTATTCGTGCCGGAGGTCATGGCCGTTTAGGTTGAGTTAACTATATATTCCCCGTAGGAGATGTATCTCACATTCCAACTTATGTCTTCACCATTTTCTTGCATTTTCGTTTGCGATCATGGATTTTCCTTGTAGATCTGGATGTGCAGGCTCAGCACGTTTACAACGTCTCTTACCTCCGCCGCTGAGTTTTGCATCGGCCCGTGAGAAAGCTTATCGTTGGTGTTTTTTGATGTTGTTCCTCCAGGCCATGTACGTACCTTTTATCTTCTAATCGTTCCTAATTTGCTTGTTCATTCTACATGTTAATATATTTTTTTGCAGGCGAAGCCACTTGGAACGGAGAAGGGTACACGTCCGCATCAATCGGAGGATATACTGCAGGATCAACAGCATATTATGTTTCCGGTAGAATAGGGGATCAGCGGAGAGGGTATACCACCCTATCTTCTGCAGGTCGAGACGGTTTTAGTGTTTCGTCTTGTGATGGACCGGTTAAGATGTGTGTTAAAAGGGTCCTTACTTCGAATAGTAGGACGAGAACAAATAAACATATTGTGGCAAAATATACGATTTTTGCTCAAAAGCATTACCAATGTCAACGCATCCAAACTGTTGTTCATTCGACTAGCAACTACTGTCACAATAACTACTAATGTTAACCGCTGTTTATCCTGCTGACAGCCCTGGTCAAAATAAACTACTACTACTGTCAACGAACTGCTATTTCTGATCACTTTCTTGACAATCTTCTAAAGTGATGCCTTCAGATTCTTGCCATCTCACGTGAGCTTCAAAGCGCATATGTCTCCTTCTTCAATGTTGTTTTCAGATGGGAAGCTACCCCAGTGCACAGTTGCTGAGTTGTTGAATATGCCGATCTTCGTCGCATGTGTTTTTGTTGCTGTAGATCCCGGCGTGCAGAACTTGATGGTCTTGGCTTTTCGTAGGTACTTCCATTTGTAGCCCGTGCTGAATACCTGAACAATCAGGTATCGCTATGTTATCTCTGCATGTTAACATAACTTGCTTGCGGGGAAAATAAGTATGCTTGATAACATAATGCAGCACAATCAGGTTTCATGATCTGGACACTTACCATGGATCTCGAGTGTGTAGCAGTTCTGGTCGCTCTGAAGACATACACTGGGAGCCCCCCATCTTCTCGTGACGCAGACGTCTCGATCTCGCGCTTGAGCTCTTCAGATATATTATCCAGTTTCTTGCTGTACTCCACCTTGGAGGAACTCGACGTTTGGTGCCTGCAAAGCCACATATTTTGTGTCAGTACCATTTAACGCAACAAGGTGGTATGTTTGCTGAAACTTTGGCTACCTGTGTCATGGCTTTCGAAGGCCTTGCTGACGTCTTCACATGACTGACTCGCGGCTTTGCGTGTCTTCGTAGTTCCATCAGCAGTGAAGAAAACGACCTTCATCTCATGAGTCTTCACTTGGATAAAAATGGCCGAGTCACCAATCTGAATGCCCATCTCCTCCTGGAGCTTAGACCAACTAGTACCAAAGATAGTCTTCCCCTCTCTGTTATGGACGACCACCTCATACACAGAGCCGTCCAGCAGTACTAGACTCAATGGACTACTGAGAGGTCTGACAATCGCTCCAGAAGTGGGTTCGTTGAAAACCTGTGGATGTATATCAAACCAGGTAAGATGGTGTTAGAAAACATTCTGGTTTTGTTTGTGTAAAGAAGTACAATGTATGCTCTCACCAGATGTTTCTTCATTGGGTACTCGAACTCCACTTTGAACCACACGTTCTTTTCCAGCCTTATGCTTGTTACATAGTTTTGGGTCGGTTCGCTGACCTCTGTCTTTACCGGCATTGTTAAATTCAGAGAAGGAAAGCGGCTTATTTTATCAAAATGTATGCACATAGGAGATGCCGCCGTGTTTAACCTCGTAATTCAATTACGTTTGTCATTGACATCTCTTAGTAAAATGCATGTATCATGCATTTGCGTTTAATTGAACAACTCTGTTCGTGGCTACATTTGTAAAAATAGAGCATTTCTTATGACATATGGAAAGTGTCTTATTATAACAGGTTGACACTACTAATGTATTCACATGGTCTATGCAGCCATGGTTGACCTAACGATGCAAAAATGTTTGTCATATATGTCCCTTGATAAAATATGCCCTTTGTTAATACAGACATGTTGATCATACATGCTACTTAGTGTAATGTAGAGACGTTTTTCTTATGTGTAGAGAGAAGTGTATTTCTGGTGGCTATTTACAATGAGAAACGTTAT
Organism: Eragrostis curvula; assembly: GCA_007726485.1. Taxonomy (NCBI): domain Eukaryota; kingdom Viridiplantae; phylum Streptophyta; class Magnoliopsida; order Poales; family Poaceae; genus Eragrostis; species Eragrostis curvula. The sequence goes on along the minus strand of RWGY01000811.1, from coordinate 53,515 downwards.
TTTAACTACGATAACACGTGCATTTCAGATAATGGTAACAAATGACCATCACTGGTACTGTCGCTACTCTAATGTACGTTTCAGGAAAGATTATGTTCAGGGGTCAACCTCTGTTTCGTGCCTTTCGGCGTCGCTACTCGCTTTTGCCGTGACGGGTACAGGTGCGATGGTGACCCTCATGTTCCCAGCCGTTGATGTCACCGGTGGCCCGGACATGTTGTCGGTCCAGCCCGTCGTTGATGGCCCGTCCGTGTTGCCGAAGCGCGCTCCGTCGAAGCCACCCGCACCTTGAGGTCGTTGTGTCGATGATGGCCCGCTCTCATCGTGGAACACAGGAGATCCACTGTCAATCCCAGGAGGGATGCGGTCGGCCAGCGGTTTCGTCGATGTTGCGTGCACGGGAACCAATCGCACGCCGTGGAACCCAGGCGGGAGGCTCCCAGCCTGCGGTGCTGTCGACGGTGCGCGCACAGGAACCAGTGGCATGCCGTGGAACCCAGGCAGGACGCTCTCGGTCGGCGGTGTCATCAAAGGTGCGCACATGGGAGCCAGTGGCATTCCGTGGAACCCAGGCGGGACACTCTCGGCCGGCGGTGTCATCGAAGGTGCGCGCACGGGAGCCTGTCGCACGCACTGGAGCCTGTCGCATGCCGTGGAATACAGAAGACCCACCGTGGAACCCAGGCGGGAGGCTCCTGGCCGGCGGTGTCGTCGATGGTGCACGCACCGGAGCCAATCGCCCGCCGTGGTACCCAGAAAACCTGTCGTGGTACCCAGGAGGGAAGCTCCCGGCCGACGGTGTCATCGATGGTGCGCGCACCAGAGCCAATCGCACGCTGTGGTACCCAGAAAGCCTGCCTTGGTACCTAGGCTGGATGTTCCCAGCCGGCGGTGTCGGCCATGGTCCGCGCACCGGGGTCAATCGCACGCCGTTGAACCTGGATGGCTCGGAGTTGAATGCAGAAGGGAGGCTGCCGGCCGGTGGCGCCGACGATGGTCCGCGTATGGGACCCAATCGGACGCCGTGGAACCCCGAAGGCCCTCCGCTGAGCCCAGGAGAGACGCCGTCGTCTTCCGTGCCCTTATTACGCACTTGGTCCTCTGCTTGGGCCCCAACCGCGGCGTCATTGGCTTGAGGTGGATCAATCACCATCGGAGTCGCTCGGCTGTTTGAAGAGCCGCCCCGTAGTTGTTTCCGTGTCGTTCCTGCTGCGGAAGTTGGTAGGATTAGGGCTTTTTAGCTTGAGAGGTTGTGTGTTTTGGGGCTTTTGGGAGAAGAAAGGTTGTGTGTTTTGGGGCTTTTTAGCTTGAGTGTGCGGCTGGCTGCTGCTTGTGGTCGATGGGCTTCTGTGGACGGCCATGGAAGAAATGCCATTATAAAATTCATAATCATCGGGGCACGAGCGAAGAGCCGCGCCGCGGGCTCGTGACATGTGGAAATACGTCAGGTTTGTGAGAGTCTCGCCGCACCCATCCCTGTGTGCACTCGATTGCTTATAGGTGAGGTTTCAATTATATTTTTTTGGGTGTAATAAATGTTCTTTTCAAGGGAATTGGAGCTCCGATAGCAATCGTGGATTGGATTGATCGAATCCCATATTTTGTGACCGCATTTATTATTTTACCAGATTGGTTGTTATGGCGGCGGGCGCGCGATTGTTCTGACCCCTAACGCCGCCGGAGTGTACTAAACCCTAGATATTCAAGTCTATATAAGCTCGAATGTTAGCCGCCCCTTTCTCCCTTTTCTCACAACCTTCGATAGATATCCTCTCTCCCTATTCCCACAACCTTCGATAGATATCATTTCACCCATCCCAACCATGGATGCTGCGACGTACTGTTGCCCTGTTGATCTGAAGACTGCTATGAACAAACCAGATGGCTCCCTTGTCGACGTCATTGTTGTTGTAGCTAAGGTCGCAGTTGCAGATCTGAGGCCATGTCAGAGGTCTGTTGTGAGCGAAATTGTCCTTATGGATGGAAAAGGTATGTACCCAAAATTAGTTGTATGCATGTTTACAATTTGGAGTGTTTGTTTGTATACATCATTAATATTTACTTCAGGTACATTGTGTTTCTTTGCATGCTTGATGTGTTGCCTGAAAGGAGAAAGAAGGTGGTGATCGATATGAGCACGAACAACAGTTTTCTTCTTGCAACCGGTCTTCGTGTGGGCCGACAATTAACTAATCTTGATTTTTATTTAGTTTATAATAACTACTACATCCTGTTTGTGTGAGACAAAAGACACTTCATTTTGTTTCATTAACCATCGAGGATCCCCCATGCTTGCAGCACTCGAGGGTAATAAATGGTATCATTTTGTCGAACTTGGGACGAATGTCCACTAATCTTTGTAATGGTTTTGCAGATATTCGTACTGAACTACGAAAGGTTGAAACGTATGGCATGATTCGGAGTTAGTTATCTCTCGAGAGAGGAGTCTTAGGATTTGGGAGGACATGGGAGAAGACGAAAATGAAGATGTTCCTTTGGTTGCCTATAAGTTTGAGGATGTGAAAAATGCCGAAGAGCATGACAAAGTATCTGGATTGGCCGACGGTAAAGAAAATAAAGACCGCGTGTTCGATCCCGTCTGCGAAACTGAAGACAACGTTGATGTGGTTGTGGTTGAGGAGGATCCACAGCCAAAAAAGAAGTTGGAGTTGGTTGAGGATGTTGATGAAGCCAGAGACAATGAGCCTACCAAGAAAATTAAACATGGTGAAGGAAATTAGTTTACATTGATATATGGATGATACTTTAGTTACCATTAGTTTTCCTCCTGAATTCGTATTGGTCAAAATAGTTGTGGTTCAATTTTTTGTGTGATGAGAAGAGACTATTTCATTCCATCGAATAAGTTGTGGCGTAATCGTTTGGTTTGTTGTTCTTCATATGTTAAAATGAGTCAATGACAGCCTCGAGGTTAAAATGACAGCCTTATATTGAAGTTAAAATGAGTCAACGACTTAAATTGCTAAACACTAATGTGCCGGATTTTTTCAAACTCGAGGGCATTACAATCCGCGGTGGGGCGAAACCAAATTGGTTGGCGCACGTTGTTGTCAACAACAGGTGATTCAGTGAGGATAGAATATGCTCGATAGAAGAATAGTAATTGTTTGTTGATATTAGAAAACTCGTCTTAGACAGTACTTTATAGAAACTGAAGTTAATGTACTTCATATAACCATGATCATCCGAACAATGCATGAACAGTAGAAACAATAAATTACATAAACTCCAAGTTACAATGACAATATTTTTCAAGTTACATGAACTCCAAGCTTTATCAATTACAATATTGTTCAAGTTACAATGAGTCCACAACTTAATTTACTAAACACTGATGTGGCGGAGTTTAGCAAACTCGAGGGCATTACAGTCCGTAGTGGTGCGAAACCAAATCGGTTGGCGCACATTGTTGTCAACAACGGGGAATTCAACGAAATGATACGCGGCAAGCTTGATATCAATGCCAACCGTGAAGTCGTTGTTGAAGTCAGCCAAGTAGATGTGGCCTCCCCTGATCTTCTCAAATGTGGGCAGAAGCTTGAAAAAAATCACATAGTTAGAAGAAAACCGGCAGTTCATCCCAAAGAAATACAGAGACGGTACCAAAAACAATCTTTACCTTGAAGAAGAACGGGCAGTTGAGGCCAAGAAACAACGACTCCCCGCTTTCAAATATAGCTTCCTCTGTTAACCATGCATCCGTGTCTGGGTCATAAGCCTTTGGTTCCACACGCTCAGGCCAGACGAAATTGCACTGACGATTGAAAAGAACTCTTGGGCCCTTGTAGTAATCGGTACCTTGGCCATGAACACAGACAAGAACAAGGCGGCCATTACACTGAGCAAGGTAGAACGCGGTCCTGGGGTTAATGTTGTTATCACCAACATCAATAGGCCCAGCCATCTTATTTGGAATGACATCCAGGGTGTCGATGTTCTTGCGAAAGAGGTCGCCATATCGGTCCACAGCGACAATAATTTGACGGTCCGTGAGCACCACATCCATATAGGCGTATAGTACTTCAACCTTTGCGGATTTGAGCAGGGTCCAAACGTAGCTTGCCTGAGACGCGAAGGCCAAATGCCCATCATTAAAAATTGCCACAGCAAAGAACCCTCCTTCTTCGTCCGGCGTGTGGCAAAGTAGGACTCGGTGAAGATGATAAAAGGTGTCTTCGATTTTGACTAACATTCTGCTCATTGGCCGCCAACGATCCTCTATAACAAAAATAACAACTCAATGGTATAACACAAGAATTTTGAATAAAATACAATACAGAATTTAACGAAAAAAAGTATTCTTCGTCGAAAGTACCTCTGTTCGTGATGCTTTGAGTGGGTGGCAGAGGCCCTCTTTCACCGCTCAAGGGCTGAAACATAGAAATGTTCAAGACGCCGTTGGTTGTGTTCATCTTGACAAGCTAGTCATCCTTCCCGCCGATCCAATCATCCACGGCATGGCATCTATATGACATACCGTTCGACATGTCATGTAGCCCGAATGCGCCGTCGGACTGCTGTACATCGTACTCATAATCAAACTCGTCTTGTGGTGGGCGAGAAGAAAGCAGCAAAGGAACATTAGCATGCAGGCGACGAGTATCGCGGCATGTGTTCTGCGCATCTTTCGAAGTGGAGGCCAAACGAAGCACGTCGACGGCATCAAGGCTTTCGGCGATTTTTCTAGACAACTCAGATGGAAGGTCCAACAATCGACGATTGCACAACCTGTCAGGCTTCCCCTCCATTGTCTCTGAGAAGCAATGGGAATTGTGGGCGTATAATGAGATATGGCGGGAGGAGGACGAACCGTGCCCCCCTGGTTAAGGGATATATATAGGCTTTGGACATCCCTTCGATCCCGTACGACGCCTATTCGAACGGACTCGATGGTCGAATTAGTACGACTTCTATTCCAACGGTCTCAACTATTGGTTCCTCCACACCACTTTGATCCGTTCACACCACTTAGATCCGTTGACACCGCTTGGGTCGGTTCGCGTCGCTTGGGTCGGTTCCGCCGCTTGGGTCGGTTCGTCAGAGAAGTCCACCAAACGTACTTCGGATATCTTAGAATGATATCACCGATTCGTTGTGGAGCTTTACACAAAATTGATGGATCACCGAGTTATCTGCGGCTATATGCTCCAAAAATTGTGTAATGATATCTCCGATATGGCATTTCGGACCTTTCCGTGTTATGTTTGTTGCGCAGTTTACACGTAGGTAATGGTTCGCCAAGATATCTCCGGCTATCTACTCCGGATACCGTGGAATGATACCTCCGATTATGCACTCTAGAAATCGTTGATCGATGATACTTTAGTTACCATTAGTTTTCCCCCTGAATTTGTATTGGTTAAAATAGTTGTGGTTCGATTTTTTGTGTGATGAGAAGAGACTATTTCATTCCATCGAATAAGTTATGGTGTAATTGTTTGGTTTGTTGTTCTTTATACGTTTATTATGGTTTAGTTTCACGAATCTCTGCGGCTATATGCTCCGAACGGCACGGAAGAGTAACGTATAACGTGACGATCCTAAAATAGAATCAAAAGCTAGGCAGGAGAAGAATTGCATTCCAGCGAAGAACAGAGAGGATCGCGTACCTCGTCAATGACAGCCTTGTATTGAAGTTAAAATGAGTTACATGAACTACAAGTTACAATAACAATATTTTTCAAGTTACATGAACTCCGAGTTTCATCAATTTACAATATTATTCAAGTTACAATGAGTCCATAACTTAATTTACTAAGCACTGATGTGGTGGAGTTTAGCAAACTCGAGGGCATTGCAGTCCGTAGTGGGGCGAAACCAAATCGGTTGGCGCACATTGTACTCGACAACTGGGAATTCAATAAAATGGGATGCGCCTGAGTTGATATCAATTCCAATCGTCGAGTCATTGCTGATGTCAGCAAAATAAACATGATCTCCCCTGATCTTCTCAAATGTTTGCGGAACTTTAAAAAAAAACATAGTTAGAAGAAATCCGTAGTTCATCACAAACAAATAAATAAACTTTTGCCAAATACTATGGTTACTTTGAAGAAGAACGCGTAGTTCAGGCCAGGAAACAAAGAGTCCCCGCTTTCAAAGATAAATTCCTCTGTTAACCATACGTCCAGGTTCAGGTCATAAATTTTTGCTTCAAGACGACCAGCCCAAATGAAATCACACTGACGATTCAAAGTAACTCTTGACCCAAAGTTACAATCAGTATCCCGGCCATGAACACACACAATAACAAGGCGGCCATTACGCTCAGCAAGGTAGAACGTGGCCCTGGGGTTCATGTTGTTATCACCAACGTCAATAGGCCCAGCTATCTTATTTGCAATGACATCCGGGGTGTCTAAGTTCCAGCGAAAGAGGTCGCCGTATCGGTCCATTGCGACAATAATTTTACGGTCCATGAGCACAACATCCATATAGGGAAATAGTAGACCCACCTTTGGGGGTTTGAGCAGGGTCCAAACATTGCTTCCCTGAGACGTGAAGGCCAAATGGCCGTCATTTAAAATTCCCACAGCAAAGAACCCTCCTTCTTCGTCAGGAGTGTGGCAAAGTATGACTCGTTCGAGATGATAAAAGTTGTCTTTGATTTTGACCAACATCCTGCTCATTAGCGGCCAACGATCCTCTATAACAAAAATAACAATTCAACGGTATAACACAAGACTTTTGTATAAAATACAGTACAGAATTTTACGAAAAATAATATTCTTCGTCAAAAGAACCTCTGATGCTTTGAGTGGGTGGCAGAGGACGTCTTTCGCCACTCAAGGGCTGAAACAAATAAATGTGCAACACACCGTTGATTGTGTTCATCTCGACGAGCCAGTCATCTTTCCCAAAGTTCCAATCATCCACGGCATGGCATCTATAAGACATACCGTTCGATATGTCATGAAGCCCGAATGCGCCGTCGGACTGTTGTACATCGTACTCATAGTCAAATTTGTCTTGTGGTTGGCGAGAAGAAAGCAGCAAAGGAATGTTAGCATGTAGGTGACGAGTATCACGGCATGTGTTCTGCGCATCTTTGGAAGTGGAGGCCAAACGAAGCACATCGACGGCGTCAAGGCTTTTGGCGATTTTTCCAGATAACTCGGACGGAAGGTCCAACAATCGATGATTGCACAACCTGTCAGGCTTCCCCTCCATTGTCTCTAAGAAGCGATGGGAATTCTGGGTGTAAAATGAGATATGGCGGGAAGAGGACGAACCGTGCCCCTTGGTTAAGGGATATATAGGCTTTGGACGTCCCTTCGACCCCGTACGACGCCTATTCGAATGGACTCGACGGTCGAATCCGTACAACGTCTATTCCAGTCTCAACTATTGGTTCCTTCACACCACTTTGATCCGTTCACACCACTTAGGTCAGTTCGCGCCGCTTGGGTCGGTACATCAGAGAAGTTCAGCAAACGTAGTGCGGATATCTTAGAATGATATCACCGATTCAGAATTGCGCACCTTTCCGTTTTCCTTTCGTTGTGGAAATTGATTGATCGCTGAGTTATCTGCGTCTATATGCTCCAAAAATCGTGTAATGATATCTTTGATTATGCAGTTTACACGTAGGTAATGGTTCGCCGAGATATCTGCGGCTATCTACTCCGGATATCGTGGCATGATACCTCCGATTATGCACTCAAAAAATCGTTGATCGGAGATTTCCTCATATATGGTGGAATGATACCTCCGATTATGCACTCCGGAAATCGTTGATCGGAGATTTCCTCAGATATGGTGGAATGATACCTCCGATTATGCACTCCAGAAATCGTGGAATGATACCTCCGATTATGCACTCCGGCAATCGTGAAAGATATCTCCGATCAAGTTCCTCAGATATGTTGGAACGATATCTACGATACAGCATTGCGGACCTTTGCATTTTCCGATTTTACAAAGAAATAACTGACTGTCAAGTATGTCTCCGATTTTCTCTCCGGAGATCGTGAAACAATATCTCCTTTTGCTGGAATGACATCTTTGGTACACGAGATGTGTTGCGGAGTTTGGGGGTGTATCGCAGAGATTGTGTAGAAGTTCATATATGGTATAGAAAAGTTTTCGGGTTACGATGGTTCATTAGTGAACGATTTTTTCGCCCATTCCGCTCGCCATCTACTAAATCTGTAACTTACACCTCCCCCTTATACCTCTGTCCAGTTGGAAACCTACTCGTCGTCCGGTAAAGCTGCCAAACCTAATCTGCCTATATATAACAGGCACCCTTTACACGGGACATCAAGGGGACGTTCAGTCTGTTGGACGTCGAAGATTACAGTTGACGTCGCCTTTCGTTGCACCCAGGTAACATTCTTCGTGACCTACTCTTTCGTTCTTGACCTATAATTGACGTCGTCTCTCGTTCGTTGTAATTGCAATTGTAGAAATGTTATTCATTGTTTTTCATGCCCTGTTTAGCTGTGTAGCAATGTGTGCACCCGGCACTATTGGATCGGAGCTGATTCAAGTTGCACCTGATGACATGGTCCACGACTACCTCCCACAAGGTAGATTCACATGTTTCTTTTTCTTAGCGATGGTGATTTTTACTACCGGTGTTTATGCATGTCTGATATTAATCTCCTTTCAGAGTTTGAGTGCACTCCTAAGGACAATATGGCGATTGAATACGCCAGGAACTCGGCCGAAAGAAAAGTTTTGGTCGACATCAATGGCTCGTTTGTTGAAAAGTGTCACATGGAATGCCTTTTAAATCCAAATGCGTTTCTAATCGACATTGTGAGTTTTGTATACATAACCCAGCAGATCTAGGTACTGTCTTCTGCTGATGCCTTTCTTTGTTCTATTTGTTTTTTAGGTCATTAATGCATATATAGCCTGCATGAGAACACAAGATAGTATGCTGTCGCGGGAACATGGTTCTATGTGCTTGGAGGATTCATTTATAACTAAACTTTTTAAAAACTTAGGCAAGCCTACCAAAGTCGGAGACGAAGATGACAGTTTTCTTTTTCAAAGGTCTTGCGAGTATTTGAATAAATGATATGGTATAGTACATTTAAACGTAAGAAACCATTTTTTTATCTGCAATTACCATGCTGCAACCTACCATTAACTTTTGTCTCAGGTGTTCCTTCCCATAAACATATATAATCAACATTGGTACTTGGCAGTTATCAATGCGAAAAAACATAAGATACAAGTTCTGGATTCATTGTGTTGGACGCACTGCCGTGATGACCTGAAGACTACAGTGAGTTGCTCTCGTAGACTCGTTTGTTTTGCAGTCAAAGATTGTACGCATTTATTTTGAAATTTTATTCGTCTCTGTGATGCGTATCCACAGTTGGAGGCAGTGGAGCACAACTTCAAAAAAGCCCAAGAAGGGGGACATCATATAAATCCTTCATGGTCGGACGTATTGGTTTCGTCTTGGGATGTAGATGAACATCTCACAAGTACACTTCAGAATGATTGGTATGTTTTGAACAATATTTCAACACAAAACCTTATTGGTATGTAACACTGTGTTTATAGTATCTAACCAATATATTTTGTCCAACTTAGTGTTTCTTGTGGTCTGTTCTTGCTGAAATTCATAGAGCATTTTTCTAGAAACTCACTGACTGCTGAAATTACACAGGTATTTTTTGAAATTGGTTTTGAAAATGTTAGTCATTCGACTATTTTATTATTATATGTGATTGCTGTTTTCCGATTTTGATGAACGCAGGAGGATATTGTCAAGTTTCGTTTAAAGCTGATGGCGTTGTTGATCTTGTGGAAGACAAATGCATCGGAGTTTAGTCCGCATGTTGAGGCTGACAAGGACAATGGTTCCCCTGAGGACTGTGTGGAGCAAGAAGATTTTGCTGCCACGGACGCTGCTATGCAGCGTCTTGATTGTGTCAGAGCTGCGAAGCGAGCCAAAAGGGATCAACAAAATATGAAAATGAGATACGACACTTTGGTATTCCTTGTATCCCTTGTGGACGTGGAGCAGTTGTTCAGTGGTATATGCGCCTACCTTTCATTGCTTGATTCCAAGGACCATCTGCAGTAAGACTCTTGGTACTCATATTTTAACTCGTTATATATTTTTAATTTTATTTTTTTATTCTGTAGAAGTACATGGGTCTCAAGCAATGACCCTTATCCGATCAAATTGACCTGCGAAAAACTCAGAGACATAATGGATTTGAAAAAGCCTATGGACGTTGACTGTTTCAACTTAGGCATATGTCTTATGGCACGTTACGAGTTTAAAGCACTCAAGGGATCCAAGACTGTTGACAAACATCTGATGGATCTGAGGTTTTGTGTAAGTATCGAAGGTTCCTCTCGTGTACATTGGGTCTGTTGTTTTTTGAACGATTCCTTTTGCTGCAGAGTTTGGCGCAATTTACATGTGGCAATAAATTTAAAAGTCCTGTTGACGTCGGTGATTGGGGCAAATCATTAGATTACTGGGGAGGTGTGGACTATGACATCTCGTCTTGTAAATGGGTAGGTTTATTCGCGGCTTACCTGAAATGGATAGCGTTCTGGTTCACTGAGTTTGCAATTTATTATGCAGATCCTTGTGCCTGTGTCGAGTGGCCCCTATTTCTCATTGTACATTTTTGAGAGAGAAAAATATAACAAGGACAAGACAATATATGTATTGGATCCTGCACCATCAAATGCTAAAAAGCAACAGCAGCCGAAGGTATATGGCCTTAAGATCATCAAGATGGATCCATGTTTGAGGAATGCGATGAATGAAAGGTCGATTGAGTGGAACGAGAATTTATTTCTCTTTTGGGATCATAAAATTCCAGAGAAGGTTACTGAATATGACAGGTATGTGTGCTGGTACATTAGTTCGTTCATGATTTCAGTTTACAGAACGTAAGTATAACAATAATAACATGCGTTTGTTCGTGATAACAGTATACTGTCTGGCTACATGATATTACACTTCATGCAAACATGGACAGGAGAGGAGACTGAGTTTCCTGAAAGCAACAAAGTGGTATGTTACGACTGTATATAGTGTTGTACACATACCCCGATTGTGTTTGCTTCCTGACCAATATGCGGTTTACATGCAGGATCAACTGGGAATCTGGGTCTGGCTCTTGCGCAGTCTGTTGAGGTACGAATATGACACGAATGGCGGCAATTTACCTGATGGCATCCGGGATATAGTTAGGTTTCTGTAATGAGATGGCTTTTATTTGCAATGTTACTGGGTTATAAATTTGTATTCGTAATAAATGTACTTCGACATTCACGTTACTTAATTATCTTTGCGTACTTGATTGTGCATTTGTGATGTGACCTCCGTCTCAACTAACCTCCGCTCTTGGTTTCCTCCTTCGAATAGTAAACACAGGCTCACGATTTGTTCGGTGGTTTGTTTGTTCATATTCTTGTCTGACTATTCTGTCGAAGGTTATTTGATCCGTACTTGGCCTTCGCAGCTCATATATACACGCTGCTTGTATATTTGAGGTGCACTTGCGCAAGTTGTCGCGACAATTGACGGTCACGGTAATGGACGTCCGAGCTCAATGTTTACGTGATGTGAGCTTCAACCTTGCTGGCACCGCACGGAAATACGCTAAGATAGTAACATTTCCCCTCATGCTACCTCTTCTGTGCTCAATGTTTACTCGAAGAGGAACATGGTAGGATCAACTTTACTATCTTCTGGTTATGGTTATCGTATAAGCATCTTTATGTTCGTATGACGATGCTTTTACTGCAGAAACCAGAAAGGTAGAATGTATAACTTATCTAATTGTGTGGAAGGATGCATAAAACATCTGATCATAACCGAACTGCAAACATTCTACTCATGACTAGTCAGACATTAAAGACAATATCATGATTTTGCATAAAAAAAATCGCCCACATTTGAACTGAAAACCTAACTAATAACTTAGACAATGCATGTTGATCGGCGGAACCACATTGGAGTCTAAGTTGATTCACCGACCCATGGAATGCATATGCCTCTAGGCTCAGGGGATCCTCCAGCTTATGTGGACAGGTAGAATCCGCGTGGCATTCACCGGTCATGTCGGACATGTATACAAGGTCTGGCTCGATTCCATCGTTGGGTGATGGAGCGATCATGAACGGATGGTTTGCTCCAATGAAGAGAGAGTGGCAATCCAGATCCTTGAGCCTTTTTCATTTACCAATTGTACTATTGAACTCGTCGCCGATGACAGCTTCCACATCGAACCTGCATTGTGGTAGCGTAGTTCTAATGAACGTGGTGAGATGATAATAAAATTTGTAAACAGATGGTATATGACGTACTTAGCTGTATGATGGCTTCCACGCTTTGAACTAACGGCGATCCCGTTCCCATACGCGTAGAGGCGTAAAAGGTTACCATTGTGCGACACCGCCAGGTGGAAGCAATAGCTAACAAATATGTTATTTGTTAAACCAATTCTCTTCCCTTTGGTCTTGGTGGGGCGAGTATAGTCACCTTTGATTCCCCATGAATAAATGTCACCCCGATTGTCCACCGCAACAAATTCCTCGTGGTGCAGGATAGCATCGGAATATGCCAATGGCTTTATACGCTTGATCCCTCGATTCAGCGCGTACCATTTGTCCTTCCCAGATTCAGTCAAAGTGAGAAGGCCATTAGTAAGTATGACAACGACGAGGTAGCCATTGCGGTGCCTAGGCGTGCGACACAGCACGGCACGCCGCACGCGGAGAGTGTCCCATGAGTTCAGAACCCAAGCGTCAGTGTTGTCGCCGATGATCGATTAATGGGGGGCAACTGACGAACAATACCTGTAATTGGGTTGTGGAGGGTAATATTACCAATTCCAGGACGAGAGGACTCTGTGATGAGCCAGTCGTCTTTGCCACCGACCCAGGCTCTGTTTTTTAGCATGTGTGATATGAAATGCCATGATTTTTGTATGAATATGTCGTGCATGGCAAAGATGCCTTCCTTCGCATCATTGATGCCGTTCCAATCCAAGGATGATGATAAAATTATTGGGGAATCCAGTTTGATGCAATTGATCTCTTTGGTAGCTTCTCTGAAAAATGGGTAGACCGCCCCAAATGCAAGCTTTCCAATAGGATCAAGTTGCTTCAATATCTCGATGACCATCTCTAGTGGAAGATGAAATATGTGTCTAAACCTGATACAAGCGACATTTAATATGTTGAGTTACCATACTGATCGTTACTTTTACTTAATCTCTACTTAATAATAAATAAAGTGAATAAAAAATTTAGTTGACTGTTAATCAAACGACACTGATTCACCCGAATCATCAGATGGACGCAATTATGTATATTGTTCGAATGACTTTCTTTGTGGAAACAAACATCAAGGTGTCATCTTATACAATTTGGGCTTAATTAACGGATGAAATGGTTTAATATTTTCTTCGAATTGGAAAGCTTGCGGAACGAATATAAAAAAATAACTCAAAAGAAAAGACCATAAAAGTAATAACAGAGCATGTCATACAAAGAATGCATGCTGTAGGATTTAGATCGGGTTGATTCTACTTACGTTGCCTTCTTCGCCGTCTGTTTCATAAAAGCATCAGCGAGGGCGACGGCAGCCTCTGATTGGTCGCACGCATCGTTGAGAACATCCAACGTCGCGTCCGTGTCAGCTTTAGCGTGGGGAAGCTCTGGGCCGATTGCAGTGGTGCCGTTCTGCGTCTCTAACCCGTCCTCACTCGAAGATTCTTGAAAAACCTGCATCCCTAATTATCTACTGTAGCAAGTTGAACAAGGAAGGAGGGTCATTGTTTGCTGTATCCAAATGTGGTGACTATGCCATGGCCGAGGTCGACTTATGTGTGTGTGAATGGCGGTGATAACTTCTTGGAAGGGATGGCTTCTGAGGCGGCGAGCTGTGACGGCGGATTCTTCTTCGCGGGGCGATGTTAGCAGAGGAAGTGGCGAGATGGAGGGGATTGGCATCCGCAAGGGAATGGCAGTTCTGTTATATTATTGGTGTGGACAGAGAATGGAGAGGCGACCCTTAGAATTCTCACGGGCCGCGTGTTTTGCTAGGCCCACATCATTCTTTGGGCTTTCAAACAAACTAATTGAAGACGAGGGAACAATACCAAAACCGTGCAAAAACCCTAAAAAACAGAGTTTTTGAACGGTTTTGTAGGGTTAGGTCGGAGGTGGTACGCGCGATTACTTTTCTCTGATACCCCGTGTCGATGGTTACCTCCGACGCGGATTTCGAGCCCTTTCCTATGCTGCATCGTTGTGTATTCCTCTTTTTCTCCGTGATTGTTGGATCGAAGGTTGGCACTGCGCGAATTATGGAGTCGTATCTCGTGGCGGCGATACGCGGATTGTAATGTGGGATCTCTCATCCCGTGGAAGTGACCTTCAAAGCTCAGTATAAAGCCGCGTCCCGTGCCTTCGATCCTCAACCCTAGCCATTGTTTACGTCTGCCTCACTCGACTTAGATCCTTGGCATCTATCGTGCCCTCTGATAATGCATATATAATGGTTGGTTTGTCTAATTTTATCTGTCTTTGCTATTTTGTGTTCTTTATGATCCTTTGTGATGTTTTTTTATTTGTTCTTCTTTCTTCTCTTTGCAGGCATCCCCTATAGTGGTGCATGCCGACGCCACGTCGGTACTCCGTAATGTCGTCGCTGAACTCGGTGGTTCTGAACCTGTTTGGAATGACGTGACACAAGTGCGTGATGGCCCGCGGATTTTTGAGGTGAATTTTTTCATTACGAATCCAAGTGACATCATCGATGTAGTGGAAATCACCGGGGTTGGTGATAGTTTTGGACCTAGTGTCATCTCGGTGACAGGACAGTCTTCAACTGTAGATCAGGAATGGCATGCGAAACAATGCGCGGCAATTAATGCTTTAGACAGACTATAAGAACTTCATCATGTTGTAGTTTCTGATTACAATTGGTTCGCTGTGGAGGCAATTAGGCAGGATTCCGTTGGACTGGTTAAAAGGATCCTACGTAGTAGAAGCACGTATCTATGTGCAAGCTTGCAGACTAAGATGTTGATCGGGGATATGGAGATTGCTGCTGTTAGGTTCATTGGACTTGAGGGTGCGGAAAAATGTGGTACTCGGATGCAAGTTGTGTGCTCAGAGTCCACATTTGGCTACATTCTATCAAGAATGATGTGAGGTCCTACAGAAATAGGGTGACTAATCGTGTTTGAGGTGGGTATGTCGACTTTTTGAAAAATATATACCGAGTAAGTATGGTTACAACTATTTTTTGAATGTAACAATGTTTAATATTTTGTTGTTACTATTTTACTAATTACGTCATGTGAATCTCCATCTGCAAGAACATGGGATCGTTTTGACCGGTGGGCTTAGAAGTATCTTAGAAGAGGTTGCTTCGAAAGTTGGCTACGTGGTCGGTGCTAACAATACTTGCAGAGACGAAGAAGACAGTACGTTCTTGGACATCTTGAACGTTTACAAGAAGAATGAGGATAATATTAACCCTGTCGAAGGTGAAAAGATTAGGGAGCACATGTGTGAGAATCTTTGTTTCCTAGTAGAATCTACGGAAAATGTAGCAGGAACCGTTTCCAGTACACTTTACTGTGCTTTAAACGTGCTCGTGAAGCGTTTTGGTGTGTCAGTTCTGGATCCCAGCTACTGCTGGATGAACTGATGCTACAGTAGCATCAAAGCTATCAAGGATGAGCTTAGAGTCCTGGAAAGAAAACTATGCGAAATGAGGACCATTGCACTATCTGCATCCTACGATATTTACAACATTTTTGTACAGAATGATCATCCGCCGGCTGCCTGGTTCTCAATGCTCTCATTGGTTTCTGCCATTGATTCCCACTGTGAACGCCTCAACGATGCACGTACCAGTCTTATGAGGAACAATGATACTGATTCTGATACTTGAGGAGATTGAAGTAGTACACAAATTGGTGGTTCATTGAGTCTTGTTGAAGTTACTACTTGTTGCTTTTTTTTAATTTTATTTTATAATATATGAACAAACATGCCGAATGATGTATATATTCTGTTTAATTTGGATAAAATGATTTGTCCATCAGTTCAGTACTTAATGCGTGAAACCATACTTTGTCGCGGAGGGTGACCTCCGTCTAATGTCGCGAAGGATGACCTCTGCGATTGGTCGCATCATCCCGAATGTACGAGGGTTGTTCTTGTATCGGGGAGATACACGTGTCGCAATCTCCGGAAGCACCTCCGCCTCACAAATTACAAACTTGTTGTATATGCACCTATTATTTGTCAAGGGCCTAGGGTGTCCGTGGGATTATAAAATGGTATACACTGGGTCACAAAATTGAACATATTCTGATGAAAAAGATTTGAACAAATAATCAAACATCATAGTGACGACATTATCAAAGTCATCATACATTAATTCATCACAACAATACATGTCTCATACATTGTTGCGATTTGAATAGTTCAAACTGATTAACTAAATACCTAAACTAAATTGTCCACCTTGATATTCATCGGCTTGGTGAGTTCGGCAGAGGCCAAAGCGTCGATGGCGGCGTACGCGATATGCTCAGGTGTCAAATCCTCTTGGTCCCAAGTGGCGTGAAGGAAGTCTTTATTCTTCTTGTCCATGTCTGCAAGTAATAACCTTTTTGTTAACTTCTCTAGCGATGGCCTCCACCTTTTAGTCCCGATGCCCATACTTATTCCGATCGGCTGTAAATGAACCGTGTTGCGCACAAAGATGCCATAGTCATTTTCCAACCTGGTTGGGTCTTACTCCACATCAGCCCCGATGAACTTGCAGTGTGGGCACTCCAGGAAGTCGTTCAGAATTTTGGGGTACCGTTGTTGCCGCGGTGTATCTGGTACACCAAGCAACGGGTACCGACGCAAAGTTGTATGAGAGCAGTCTGCATGCGCTTGATCCCTTCACCAGGTCAATAGACCGCGCGCCATTAAGTGTCCAGGCCGACGACATGGTGTTCGCGGTGATCACCGCGAACCTCTTGGATCCAGTCGTAGACGGCTTCGTAGGACTTGGTCACCATGGTATTGATCGTAGTGTTGTTGAAGAGTACCTCGTGTTCCGTCGTTGCCATTGCCGTTGCGTCGTCGACGTTCGCCGTCGCCGTGCCAGCCGCGTCGTCGAGGTTCATCCTCTTCGCCTTGGCCGCCGCATCATCTACGGTCGTCGCCTCCTTGCCCGCTGCATCCTCTAGGTTCTTCCTCTTGGCCATGGTCGCTGTGTGGTGGTCCTTCGTCGTATATGAGAGATTGGAACTCGTTGCGGCGAGAGGGGTGGCGGAAGCGAGCGGGGCGAGAAGAAAGATCGATGGAGTGGGTGGTCGTATGTCATCGCAATTTATATATAGTGAGGGGGAGGAATGCTATCAGTCGGGTCACCATTAGACTCGTCGCGTCGCTTAATCGAGGCGTCGCGACGCGGAAACAGAGGACAGGGACGCGCGTGCGCGGTTACGTTATTCTTCCAATCAGGCCACTCTTTGGAGATCGAAGGATTCGTCGCGGCACAGAAATAGAGGATTGGGCCGCGCGTGCGCGGTTACCATTATTCTTCCAATCAGGTCACACTTTGGAGATCGAAAGAGGCGTCACTAAACGAATATTAGTTGGTCCTCCCGTGCTGGGCTTCGATTGCATATGAATATCACTTGGGCTATTTTTGGGTTTGAACCGCCATGCCTTGCTGAGCTAGATAGGACTTCCTAGGCCGACAGTCCACGTACAATCATGAACCCGTTCAATCAGTCCACATATATTATCCTCAAAAAAAAATATATACTGGTGCATTGAACTGAAAAAATATATATACCGGTACATCATACACAATCTTTTGACTATTGTGTTTGTTTGCTATGCTTGACGCACTTCATAGCATGTCATTCTCGTGCGATATCATGCACCGCTACATAATCTTTGGCTCAACTACATCTTGAGCCGTTCGATATCATGCGCCGCTGCGCAATCTTCGGCTCCCGTGGCATCGCACGGGCATTCAACTAGTACTTCTAGAAAAAAGTCAATCCATGTATGGTTTCGCGCATGCTTCCCCTGTTCGTGTCGCCTTATTAATTGGTTGAATTTGGCCGTGGACCTGATAAAGGAAATGGCGTCAAGTACGTGCTTTCCGTTCCGCTTCGCCACTTCGGCGTTCGTTCTTCTTCCTCCTCTGCATGTTTTCTCCGCAGTTTTGATTTGAGCGATATAATCACAAGACGTAAGGTTAGTAGATTCCAAGCCTCGATCACGTCGCGGTCTCCTCTGCTGTGCAGTGTAGACGAGAGTGGAATTATCCACAATATCCTTTTGACTCAAGGGCTTATCTAAGCCGTTTATCCAACATAGTGGCGTACATTTGATGTACTATCCGTAGTAGTAGTAGTGATGCATCATACCTACATCACACATGTGCTAGATAAACGGTCTAGATAAAATCCTCGTTCTAGGTGGACTTTACAATCTAATTAGTCGGGTAGACTGTGTAGCTGACGGGGACTGGACACCAGGAGTTCAGGACAGTGTCTCCGATTGCGCCTCCAGTCAACGCCAAACTTGTGTTCCTAGGCACCAAAGGTCCTGCCGGTTGGTCCTAATAGAGAGAAGAGGCGTGGCAGGAGAGCAAGAAAAGAAATAGTCAAAAAAGAAACAAACTCCGGGTTGCGTGCTATGCAGAGACCGGAAACTTTTGAACAGTTTTCATTATTAAAAAAAAAAAAGATCAAAAAAGAAGCACAGGCTCGCACCACGATCCCTCTCAGGTAAAACGATTGCGAAGAACTCGACGCCGGCTGGATGGGTACGGGGTGCCGAGCCCAAGGCGGGCGATGAGGCGGCCCAGGAAGTTGAAGCGAAGACGACGGTGGTCAGGTCGGTGGCGAACTCTGGGCCCCTCGTCGCCGCCGTGGTCGGAGACGGAGCAGAGACAGACGCGATGATGTGTAAATGAATCGGGGGCAACAGAATGCGGAGAGGAGCGGTGGCAGTGAGACTGGCTGTGATGAAGGCTTGAGGCAGAGGCGGCCTTGCTCGTTCGTGACGGACAACATTTCTTTTCCCATATTCAACCTTTGTGTTTGTCGGATTCGATCATCATCTGTGCTTTTAAATTCAGGTGTGGAATCACAAATACAACGATTGCACTATTGTAATAAACTGCTGCAATCCAAATTTCTAGGACAATAGCTAAAATGGGATCAGTTTCGCATTGTTTCACACCGATCCGCTTGGCTTCTTTCCGGATCAGAGATATGTTCTGCAACTTATGTCACCTGCCAGTGTAAGAGTGGAGAAGTGGAGAGGATGAGCGCACCTAATTGTATTCACATAAGAGGGCCTATAAATAGGAACAATTACAATGTACATGAGTGGTGGAGCATGCCACACGCTAGACCGAACAACCTAGGACCGATCTATCAGATCTTGACCATGAGAATTGTGGGGAACGTTGAGACATCTAGAGAACCAGTTGTGTTAGTCATGGACGCCAAAGGTTACGGTCAGTTGGAGATATTCCTTGCGCTAACAGCCTCCTCAGCCTGGACTCGGGTAGATGTTCAGGCTATTTCTGAACTCATCAAGCAAAAAAAGCTGGCAATCCCTTCGTGAAAATATCTGCATACTTCGAAGGAACATAAAGCACTTTTACCTCTCCAAGAGAAACTTTGTCCCTGACAAAATGTAGATCGATTTCAATATGCTTTGTACGCTGGTGTTGGACTGGGTTGCTTGACATATATGTAGTGCCCATATTGTCACAGTACACAATTGTTGATTTGCTCGGAGGTCGATGCAATTCTTGCAACAATTGCCTTAGCCCCAACAGCACTCTGCAACTGCATTTGCCACGCCTTTGTATTATGCCTCTGCACTTGATCGTGACACGGTCACTTGCCGTTTTGATGACCATGAGATAAGATTATCACCAAAGTACACACAAAAGCCAGAAGTAGATTTCCTTGTATCCAGAGAACCTGTCCAGTCCGTGTCTGAATAGGTCACAAGATGATGTACTGCACATGGTTTGATCTACAGACGGAGATGAGATGTACCCTTGACATATAACTTAACGGAGTCCACACTGAGCGTTGTCCGCCCATTTGAACTCAGGCAGGCACCGATAAAATACTAGGCACCCGTTTCATATGTAGCTTCGTGTTCTGTGCAACAGCGTACTGCGTACAAAAACATACGAGTGCGGCATCATGAACTACTCCCTCGGTTCCATGAAAGTGTCACTCTAGCATTTGAAAATTGTCCTCTCTGCTCCACTAAAATAATCACCGACAGTTGTTGAAAGCGTCCAGCATGCAACCGGCGCCCGTGATTCACGTCCTTCTGAGATGTACACGCTTACAGTGACAATGTATGGCTTGTCCTTAGTCCAAACAAAGATGCTCTGCCTATAAATTCCAAAAAGAGTACTTCTTCCGTTCCAGAATATAAGTATTTATGAGTTTGGTCAAAGTCAATTCTCATCAACTTTAACTATTAATATCTATAAAAATAAAATATTTAAGTATGAAGAGTTAAATATTATGATAATTGGTTTCATGATGAATCTAACAATATTATTTGTAGTTAGTTAAACATTCTATCTTTTTTGTTATTAATAGTTAAAATTGAAAAAGATTGACTTTGACCAAACCTAAAAATGTTTATATTTTAGGATGAAGATGTACGTACGTACCGTCAGAACGCGTTGAAACTAGCTGCTCATAAAGAGAGAAATTATATATTGTGCCAGTTAGGTTGTAATTAAACTTGACTTAAGATGATGTGACTTGACTATAAAGCTTACTAAGCTTGCTCCCACTTGCATGATCCAAGCTGAAACGCGCTGGATGCGTGGAAGCAGGGAGGCCCTTCGTCGTGCTGATAACCGGAGACTTGACCGAGGTCGTCTCATCACGGGCTTCCAGTTTCTACCTCACGCCTACTGCTGCAGTCTCCAGCCGTGGTCTATTTATGACCGAGGATTTGACCGAGGTCGTCATCACGGACTCCCAATAATAGAGCAACTTGGAGCTAGTGTCACCCTAGCCTAACAATAGATTTCAGATACCCTAGAGCGTCCGTAGTGATAGAATTAACAGGCAGCTCTTACAAAGAATTAGAAGAAAGTAAGTTATTACGAGTTAGGTTATACTAACCTTGACACAATAATGATGTGGATTTGACCAAAAGCTAAACTTGTTAATCTTTCTCTGACGTGCATGATCCAAGCTGAAACACGCTCGATGCGTATAGGCATGGGGCCCCTACGTGCTGACGACCGGAGCCTTTGAACGAGGTCGTCATCACGGGCTCCCAATTTCTACCTCACACGTGGTACGGGCTGCTCCAACCGAGGTCTAATTATGACCGAGAACTGGAGCGAGGTCATCATCACAGGCTCCGAGTAAGGCCAGTCTCATTGCATATTTTTATTTTATATTTTTAAGAGTTTTTATATGATAAATAAAATGACTAACTCCTGATGCATAATGTTATCTCACAATTTTGTAGACAAAGCATAACATTAAATTGTTGTATTAAGATTGGTCAAAATATGTTAAGATGAAAGTTTTTGCGCTCAATTAATGGGGGTTTCAACAGACTTTATATATATGAAACTATGCCATTTATTTTAATTGATGTGACATGTCATCCATTTTATTAATATGCCAGTTTATTTAATACTGATGGAAGCCCATTGAGAATGGCCTAATAGAGCAACCTGCAGCCAGCACCACCCTAGCCTAATAATAGATTTGGGAGTAAAAGAATTGGGGCACAACAAAATATCAGTGTTTTCTCTTCTTTTTTTCCGGGAAACACAGTCTTCATGGCCAGCAGGTTAAGCATGCATACCTTTTATTCCTTTCTTCTTGAAAAGCTAGCTAGCCAGAATTAAATTATACATAGCTATTGGTTAGTTCTTTTGTTATATTCCTTCCGTCTCAATTTACTCATCATTCTAAAAGTGTTTTTGGTGTTCAGACTCAGAGAATGTTCAATAAACCTGGAGAGACAGGTTGTCCAGATTCAGAGAATGTTCAATGAATCTAGTACAGAGCCATAATGACAAGTATTTCGGTTTAAAAATTACTGGCTACCATGCATCTCTCTCATTTAATTCTAAAAAAGAAATGTATCTCTCTCCTTCGGATAGGAAGAAAAGGAAAAAAGGCAGCTCGCTTCAGGAAAGATGCCGTCACTGTTCTTCCTAATTCTTCTTGCTTAATTCGGTTAGGTCCTCCTCCATGTATGATATACAACTCTTTAATTTTTTTTTTTGAGGAATTCGGGGGGGGGGGAGCATCCCCACCTTTTCATTTCATTCAAAGTGCATACATGAGCAGGTTGTTACATGTCGTTTGAGATGTTTACAACAGAGATACAAGAGTGGACATCATTGCCCAGGTATGGGCTACATGACGATCATCGGGTGGCAGTCTGCAGGACCAAAGTTCCGCATCCTCGCGACATCCAGCGAAGAGGCAGGCGTAGCATGGGGGGAGCGATCTGAAGACAACATCATGACGATGCTTCCATATTCACCAACAACAGAGGAGGATGAAGGCATTGAAGTGTAGGGAGGGCACACCGTGCGGCGGCTGAACTTGCCACAAGGTGGACACATCATCTTCTCCAAGTGCGATGCCGAGTCGGTGCCAAAAACCAGAGGAGAAAGTGCAGCCAGCAATGAGATGCGCGGAGCTCTCTATGTGTGCACCACAAATCTCACAGGTGTCAGAGTCAACACAATGCTTCTTGAGAAGGTTTTCTTTAGTCTGAATACGATTCTGCACCAACAACCATCCGAAGAACTTCACTCGGGATGGCGCACGGTTTTCCCAAATGAACTTGTAGTACTCACACCCCTCACCATTGGAGACAACTGACTTGTAAATTTTTGATGAGCTGAGGCGGTGCGCTTTGTCCTCCCATGGGCACCTCCAGACATCCGGATCATTTGTCAGTTGTATAGTAGCAAGCATCTCAGTGAGCTTTGTGTATTCCTCCGTGGCAACTGTGGACAGGTGGGGTGCAAAGGCAGCCCGCAGCGGCACAGCCATGACGCTGTGCACCAAAGCTTCTGGGCGGCGAGCATGGGTGAAGAGGGCCAGCAGGGCGTCAGCAAGAGGTCCAACCGCTGTTGGTATTTCTTAACGTCACAGATAAATCCGCAAGCGTACGGAGAATACCGTTGTAGCACTTCACCCGTGAGTATTCAAGGGTATCGTTATTTATATTATCCCAAGGGAACGGAGTGGAATTATCTACTAGTCTAGCTGGTCCAAGGACACGAGGAAGGATGGTAGGTATGGGTAGAGAGGATTCCTATGGATGAAGTTCTATCTGGAACAAGGAAGAGTAGACACAGCAGGGCTGTCACCACCTACCGGCAAACTCCCCTACTAGGACACGTGACACTAGGGCTATTAAGTCCCTAGGCCAGTCCTAGGGTCACGTGACAACAAGGCAATTAAGTCCTCGCTGCCAGACCGATTCCAAGAAGTCAATTCCCTAGAACAGAAAGGACTAAGCACAGCAGGGCTGTCACCACCTACTGGCGACCCTCTCCTAGGACATGTGACACCAGGGCTATTAAGTCCCTATGCCAGTCCCAAGGTCACGTGACAGCAAGGCAATCAAGTCCTCCCTGCCAGACCTATTCTAGTTCACAAGACTAAAGATAAATTCTGCCTCTAAATGCTTACTTGAATAGAACGATGATCATGCAAGCAAGTAAAGGAAGAACTTATACTAGAATAGAAACATACAATCCAAAAGGGGATCGAGAGTACTTACTTGTAATGAAGATAAACGACGAACGAACGATGAACGAACGACGAACGAACGATGAACGAAGAACGAACGACGAACGAACGAAGAACGAACGAAGAACACTTCACTATAAATAAGTATCCCCCAAGATACAAGATTTGGGCCTAGTCCTCACCAAGGGAGAACTACCCTTCTCTCCTACCCTACTCTCTCCCTACTCTACTAGTGTACAAATGGCTCTAGGCCCTTGGGAGTGGAATGAGGCTCTCCTTCTTCTGTCTCCTTGAGGGGAAGGGGTACCCCTCTATTTATAGTCTTGAGTAGGTCGGTTTGGGGGCCTCCACCGCCTCAATGCACCGCCTCAACGCATTCAATGCAGGCAGAACCGACATCAGGAAGGCGGTGGCGACCAGCCAGAGAAAGATGGGCCAGATTGGCCACTGTAGCAGGTCGGCCGACCTCACTGTAGCAGGTCGGCAGACCCCCCCTTGGCCCATTTGGCCTTGGGTTTTGGCCGAGGGGTCCTCCTTGATGTCTTGTTCAATGATCTTCGTGCATTGGCCCAAGTTGGTTGAGTTTTGTATGACTTTTGATCCATATCTTGTTGGGCTGCCTGTGCTGATTTTCTCGGAGTGATGTGTTGTGGCCTTCTTGATGTGAATTCCCTCCTTTTGATATGAAATGTACCTGCACTCACAAATTCACCAACACTCGTGGAAATCGTTAGTAATAAACTCCTACCACTATGTTTGGTGTTCATTTTATTTCTTTTATGCAGGTAATCGATAGTCAAAAGTGGTACTTAAGGGCCGTCAACAACCGCTAGCCAGCAGTCATGCCAAAAAGAGGTCGAGCACCCGTCGCCTACCTCAACCGTGGTGAGCAGCCGATAGTCAGGAAGGAGGCGGCGGAGTGAAGCCCAATGTGTGCCGGCATCTGTATTTTCTGGGGCTTCAAGCGGTCCGCCAAACTCAGCTTCTAACCAACGTGACCAGGCAGAATCTCTTGTGTCATGGGCACGGTGGAGAAGCTTCATAAGCAAGCAAGTGTTTTGGAGTCCAAGGTCACGCACGCCCAACCCACCATCGATCTTGGGCAAGCATGCTCGTTCCCAGCTGACAAGGCACTGAGCACCGAATACGGTCTCCTCTCCAGCCCAAAGAAAAGCACGACGTCGGCCATCAAAAGCAGTAATGAATCCTTGTGGCACGAGTATCGCTCCCATGGCATAGATCAGTAGGGAGTCGATCACCGAATTCACCAAGACTAGCCGGCCTTGATGGTTCAGCAGGCTAGCCCACCACTTGGAGAGGTAACGGACTGCACTAGAGATGATGGGAGCAAAGGCAGAGAGCTTCAACTTTTCATTGGACAGTGGCAAGCCAAGGTACGTCTGAGGGAAGGAGCCACGGGTGCAGCCAAGAATGGACACATAGTGCTCGACATCTTCTTCCGGGACATGCATGGGCACTAGAGTGCTTTTGGAGTAGTTGATGCTCAGCCCGGTTGCCTTTGAAAAACTATCCAACAAGAATTTCAGACGGTTCACAGCTTGGTCATCTGCCCGGGCCACAATCAGTGTGTCGTCTGCGTATTGTAGTACTATGCATGGACGATCTGCTGCAAGGGGGTGGCGCAAGAGGGGGTCGTTGGCGAGGAGCTGCTGCAGAACGTCAGCCACCAAGATGAACAAATAGGGGGACAAGGGGTCACCTTGTCGCAGCCCTTTCCGGCAAGAGATCCATTTCCCGAGCACCCCATTAAGCAATATAGCTTGGCTGTTTCTTGCAGTTTCTTGATCCACTCACACCACTTGACTGGGAACCCTCTCGTCTCCAACACCTTTAACAGGCTGCTCCAGTTAACACTATCAAAAGCCTTGGCGAAATCAAGTTTCAGAACGAGGGTGACTGTTTTCCTTTTGTAGCAACACTGCACAAGTTCAGTAGCATACACAAAGTTTTCAGAGATTGAACGGCCTTTCATGACCCTGTTTGATCCACATCGACCAGCTTGGACACCTGTTGCTGCAGCCTAGAGGTGAGTATCTTCCCGGCAATTTTTATTGGACAGCCCTGTAAGGAAATGGGGCGAAATGCACTAGGAGTTACAGCATCAGGTGTCTTGGGGATGAGCACAATGTATGCTCTGTTGATCCTCTCCAGGTCAGCAGTTCCTTCATGAAAGGCAAAGAGAAACTCCATCACTGACGGCATGACCATATCCCAGGCTGCACGGTAAAAACCCGGGCCAAAACCGCCTGGTCCAAGCGCACTTGTAGGATTCATTGCTTTGATGGCTGCTTGGGCTTCTTTAGCAGTGAAGGGCTCAACAAGAGGAGCTGCATCCACCCTGGGGAGGTTGTTATACATTGTGGCCACACAAAAATCCCAGGTTGCTTCAAATGTTGCTCCAAGTAGTGCCATGAAGTGATCATCCAAGATTCGAGCTTTGTCTGCATGGTTTGTGAACCCGACCCCATCCACTTCCAGTGCTCTTATTTGGTTTCTTCTCATTCTCTGTGATGCACGTGCATGGTGGAATCTGGTGTTTTCATCTCCCTCCCGGACAGCTCTGAACTTGCCCCTTTGTTTCCAATACGCCGCACGAGCTTTGAGCAGTTGAAGGAGCTTTTCCCGACACAACGAACGCAGCAATGTCTCCCCTGCAGACAGGAAGAGATGCTCGAGATGCTCTTCGAGCAGATCAAGGAGCCTGATAATAAACTTGCAGTTGTTAATCAATAGAGGAGTGTGTTTGTTTTTTGACCATTTCTTAGCGGCGCGGCGAGTGTCCTTGAGCCTAGCTGCAAGCACCCCAACAGCATCACCTGCAACGTCAGTTAAAGCATGCCAAACCGGTTCCACAGTTGGGAGAAAGGATGGGTCATGGAGCCACGCATTTTCAAAATGAAAGCAGCGGGTTTTAGGGATGGAAGTGTCCATGGTAATTAGAAGAGGAACATGATCAGAGGCTGCGTGTGAGAGAGATGTGAGTGAGGTGTTTGGGATTATGGATTCAAGTTCGCCATTCATGAATACTCTGTCCAGACGTGAAAGGACAGGCACCTCTCTTTTGTTCGACCAGGTGAACAATCTGTCAAGAAGCGGCAGCTCTAGAAGCGAAAGATCATGCACATCACTGTTGAAAGCATCAGCGAGCGAGGTGTCGAAGTTGTCATTATTTTTCTCATCAGGGCTGCGAATTAAATTAAAATCACCGGCGATGATCCAGGGGCCAGTCACAGTGGTGGAGAGGGTGCGGAGTTCAGAGAGGAACTCGTTTGTGAGGCTGTGGTCTGAGGGGGCATAGACATCTGTTAAGGTGAAAGAAAGATCAGTGGCAGCATAGGAAAGGATAGTTGTTGTGACACCCCGTGTCACTAGAGTCTAGCTGGTGAAAAGAAATCCAACTGAACAGAACGCAAAATCAAAAACCATTCAAACTTCGAAATCAAATATTCAAATAATTGTTAAACCTAAGCTTGTGAAGGGATTCAAAAATTTCAATAACAACTTGAGCAACTAAAAATACCTGTTGATAGCCCTTCTCAAATAAAAATTTTGGAGAATTTATAGTGATTTTAGAAATTCATTTGCTAGCTCAAATAAATGCTCAGATTTTAAAGAGTAGCCAAATTTGTAATGCAACCATTTGAAATTCCATTGGGTTTCAGATGTGCATGTTGGCCAGATGAAAGAGCTCATTGTGATCTTTCCAACAAGACCAAATTTGCAGTTTTTGGAGTTTGTTTGGTACTCCAAATTGTGTACCAAAGTATGGAGAAAACTCTGTTTTGATTAAATCGGGAAAAAGAAAAGATACCTGTGGGACCCACCTGTCAGCCTCCTTCCTCTCACTGAAGCCGTCGGAACCCGCCCGCCACGTTGCCGCCGAGGAACGGCGCTCCTCGCCGCCCCTCGCTCTCTCTTCCGAACGCGGATGAGCTCAAAAGCGACCCCCGCTCCATTCCCGGTCATTCTCCCTCGCTACTCCGCCGCCGAACCCAAAAACCTATTCACCACCGCCACCATTGCCGAGCTCGGGTTCATCTCATCGCCATTCTCCGCCGTCGCGCCAACCCCAGCCAAGCTAGCTAGTCCCGAGCTCCACGCGAATCCTCTCCACCAGACCATGGCCACCATTCCCCATCTCACTCCTTAAGCGACGCGAATCGAAGCTTCTTCCTCGAGCCCGGTCACTGTCGTGCCGCCGCGCCGTTGTCAAATTACGTCGTTCCCGATGAGGTCCTCGACTCCTTGTTGCGCGAACAGATGAACCACTCCCTCACGCACCCGTTTCACCCCTTCTTCCTCCTTTGTTGTAGCTCAGAGCATCCGAATCGAACTTCTCCCCACCGCCGGTCGACCTCACCCCACCTCCTCAACTGGTCAACCTCTCCTCGGAGTTTCCTCGACGTCGATGTGTTCTTCTCCGAGCTTCCCCACGACTCCGTGAACCTTATCGACCAACTCCACCGTGTTCCCGTGCCCTGCATCGACCCTGCGACGACGCCGAAGCCCCGTCACCCGCCACCTCTCGTCGTCGACGCTACTCCGGCCATCCCCGCGAGTTCCCAGTCGTCGAGGTGAGCCCATCCTCTCTCCATGCTCCTTTCCCGCGCCCTCAGCCAGCCCAGCGAGCCACCGGAGCTTACTCCGGCGAGCTGCGCCGCCGCCCTCCGGCGACGGTCCGGGCCAGCGCACCATGGGCTGCAGAGTTGGGATCCTCTGCGTCCGCGTGAGATCGGGTGTGCCGAACCATGTGGCCACTCGTGTGCCCTCGATTCTGAGTGGTCGGATCCGTTGTGGCAGGAACCGGATCCGAGCCGGTATCTTGTGGCCCTTGATGTGGCTCAGATCTGAGTGGTCCACATCTTTTGAAATCCTTTTCGTATTGTTTAATTCTCCAAAAATTGCCAGGAATTTGTAAAATTCGTAGTAAATCGACTACACCTCCGAAAATCCTACAACTCATTTTCCTGTTTTCTGTAAAATTTAAAATGTGCAGATCTTGTTTAATTCATAATAATTTACCTGTCGCCCCATAAATCCTGAAATCATGCATGCCTGTTAAGCTACCGTGAGCACACATACAGAACATTTTTCCACTGTCATATGAAGTTTAATTATTTTCTTATGATTTAAATCATGTTCTGCATTGTAGAAATCATTATAAATAATCCCTACTGCAATAAATCCTCAAACTTCACCATAAATCATTTCCAGTGGTGACTTTCATCAGAAAAATGCCACTGGACATAAACTAAATTTCAAAGTTCACTTCTCTAATTAATCAACTTGAATCAAATTAAATAAGTAACTTAAATGAAAGTCAATGAAGGAAATACTTCAGACGAAAGTAATTAACAAAGTTAATTAATTGCACTTACAGTATAAATGACTGTCCTATCAAGTAATCAATTTCTTAATTGCATCATATTATCATTGCATCTAACTTGCATTATTTATCCTTGTCATAACGTGTAGTGACAGAGACGACTCCGGAGCCACTCGACTTCCAGCTGCCGAAGGAGCAGGCCCAGGAGGTGTAGGAGGAGCAGCCGCAGCAGGACACTGACCCCGCTGACTTTGTTAGCATAGCTCCTGAGCCAGGCAAGCCCCGGTGCATGCCTTCCTATTTAGGATTTTATTTTCGCACTTTATTGGGGCTAGTTATTGATTGTGCATTAGGTTTATTAGGAGTTGATATAAAACCTTAGAACTGCATTAGGACTACTCTTCCGTATCCTACTTTGTGTCCTATTTTTTTTGTAGATGTGGTCTAGGTTACGTTAGAACTTGCTAGGCTTAGTGGCTAGCGGACGGTAGAAGTCGAGTGGTAGGTCCCACTCGTGAGATAGGTTCACCCTTGGATTGTACTAGATGGATTTAGGATTTGTTGAGACCGGACGGGGATTGTTGTATAGGATGGTTGGAGAAGGCTGGGCTTTCACGGTGGTAGCCCCGTCTGTGTCGATTAAGGACCGTTCGTTGTTGTCCCTGTTGAGCAAGTTTGAACGTATTGATCACATGCTAGTGTTTTTATGGGCCTAGTAAACTTAGTAGCTTGGGTTGCCCTGGTGTGCGGCGGAAGCCTGCCCTTTCTATCATGGTATTCGGGAGAGAAAGGATGCTTCCCAATCGGGACGTACGTCTGGGACGAGGACCGTGCGGGAAGGCCTTTGTCGGGAGGGGTTGGACCCAGCCTAGCTTCAGGGGGATTCTTGCGAATAGTTACCGCATGCGACTTTACGCGTGTGCGGCGTGTGGTCAGGTTTTTCTCCTACAGGATGTACATCGATGCCGCCGCTCTCGGTCATGAGCAACCTTGCTCACTGCGTCACATCGTAGTGTGATATGCTCAATGTTTTTCTAGACGCTAGACGAAAACAGACACTGGGCTGGCGACTAGCGTCTAGACGGTCTAGACGACGTCTGGACGCATTAGACATATCATACTTTTTTACACTATAGCAGCAAAAAAACCTAAATATGTAGCTTTATTTTTGGATAAAAATTCAAATATACATCATTGAAATGACAAATGTCAAATTTAGAAAGAGCTATCACTTACTAATTCTTAATTCTCACAAGTTACAAACATAGTAAGCATGCTAAATTTTAAATAAATAGTTAATTCATAATAAATTAATTAAATGCATTGGTTAACCATTAATATTTTTCATTTGCTCCTTCTAGTAATCCATATGGATCACGTCTTGTTGGTCTAGACGATCGTCTAGACGCAAATTAGGTTGTCTAAACATGTCTAGCTTGTGTTTGGAGGTCACGTATACACAGTCAAAGACCGTCTAGACGGTCTTAGACGCATTTTGTATCTAGAGTGGTGACTAGGGCCTAGACTCAACGTTAACCTCATGTCTTGCGTCTAGACGCGCGTCTAGAAAAACACTGGATATGCTTGATGATGATGGGTAGTAATGTTATTTATAATTCATTACTGTATACTGCTTATATGATGTATTGTTACTTTATATCTGTTCTAGAGATATGCACACTGTTTTACTGAATAAGTACTTAACTTGAAAATAAGGATCAAGTAATTAGTGCGAGTTATGCTATCGCGTCAGCCACCCCCTTGTAGCCTCTGCGTATTTAGGAGTCGGCTGTAGATAGCCATGTTGACGGGTAAGACTTACTGAGTATTAGTTGCTCAGGGTTTGGCTCTTTATGTTTTATTGCAGGTAGCACATTTATCCCTGACTCTACGGGTGGAGGTGGACAGTGGGATGGCCAGCTGCCTTTTGGTTGGACAGCCTACTGGGAGACGGAGGAGTGATCTCCTCCCGAGTCCGCATCTTCATGGCTTTGGATGCGGGTTCCTATGTATCGTGAGCGCGTGCGCTTGTACTTTTACTGTCTTTGGACTTGTACTTGTATCGTTTAATTTCGCTGTGCGACTCTATATGTTAATTGGACTAATGTAACCACTTAAAGACTTAATTTGTGCTTTTTATATGTTGTACTGTTGCGTCTGTTTATCAGCGTTTTACCGACTCGATCCTGCGAAAAGCAGAAACGCTTCAATTGTGAGAGTGTAGCAATGGGTTTGGGAGAAGAGGAGGGTGAAGTGGTTTTCATCCCAATCAGTGGCCACTCCACCGCGGGAGCCATCAGCAGCAAGAAAGCAGCGCACACTTAGGTGGGAAGGGAGAAAGGATTTGAACTTGGCGTCGGGGATTTCGTGGAGTTTAGTTTCTTGTATACAGGCTATGAGTGGGTGGCAGGAAGAGAAAGCATCTCGAACTGCATCACACTTGTCGACCTCGCCAAGACCTCTAACATTCCACGAAACAATGGTGATTTTTCGATTGCTGCTCATTGGGAAACAAAGTACACGACATGGTGAGGGAAACTGGGTACAGAGTCTCAGTGGCTAAACAAACTAAGCAAAGCATGGGAGCTAAACAGAGGGGGGACACAACACAGCAACACTTGCTAGGGACGTGCGATCCTAGCGTCGACGGTGCACAGAAGTGGGCGTTCTTCATCCTGAACCAGCAAGCACCTGTTCCAAGTTCGCGGTGGCCGCGGCGGGCAGACTGGCTGTGCCGGCCATGGCCCTCAAGTCTGCTGCATTCAGTTTGTTCTTGCGGAGGAGCCCTCTGCGCTTCACATGTGTCTTCAGTTCCTTGGTGCATTTGGCCAGCTCATTCTTGAGAGTCTTGAGACGGGTGGCTTTGGTGGAAGCTGTCTCAAAGGTTGCTGTTTCCTTGGCGCGCAGCCTCTCACTGTGGCGAGTGTCCGGCGCCTGGCCCCTGAGCTTGTTCTTGTCCTTTGCAGCACGATCAACAATCCGCTTTGCTCTGGCTCTTGTCTTGCGAACTGAGTGCTCATGGTCCTCTGCCTCCCAAGTGGTGTCGAGGGGCAGCGCAACGCGGATTTGGTGACATCGGTGGGACGTCCCACCGCTTTATCCGATGGCCGGGAAGTTTGCAATCGCCTCGGGATACGGAAAGCGGGTGGCCCGCGTGAACGGTGCGTGCAGACTAATTCCGCTTAATCAGGATCAAACTAGCCCTCTGCCGAGCGCGCTCCCACTATTCTCGTCCGGGATTTCTGTGAAAGGCTGTTCCTGGCAGCGAAAAAGGAGTTCGGCTCAGGTGCTCAGGGCGCCCTGCATATATTATATGCGGGGCCAGTAAGGAGGCGACACGTGGCCGGTATTAAGCCGTTAATTACGTAGCAGTTGCTAGTTGATGATTTGCAGCGCCCGGAGTGCCGATGAGTGCAGCTCCAGCGTCGCCATATCGCCGAGGTGATCTAGCCGGACCTCGAGGGCGGTGGCGTCACCGACGAGAACGGAACGCCGGGATCCCAACGATGTACTTAAGCAGGAGGCGCCGCAGCCGGTGGCGGACAGCAGGCGATTCGGCGCTGTCCGGCACGCGGTCGTGGGTAAGCGCGTGGTCACTGAGCGCGTTGTGGCGGCAGTGAAGGAACGGCGTTGCCCAAGGTGAGGCTCATGGACTCAGCCCTCGCCGACGCCGGCAGCCATAGGCGACGAGAGCTTCCTCTTGGGCAGGCACTGCTTCCGTCGTCTTCGCATGCTACGGCAGCACGGGCACAGACAGACAGAGCAAGCTTCCGTCACGCGGTGCCGCGGTGCTCGGAGAAACGCGGCCAGGATGAGTAAGTCAATCTTGCCGAGGAGGTGGGGGGTTAGCCTTCCGAAGAAGACGATTGATTTGGTTGATAGGACACGTGTCACATAGGTATTGGCCCTGTACATATAATATACAGAGGGCCCTGCACCTGAGACGGACTCGCGAAAAAGCAAGGGGCGACGTTGCCTTGCGAAACTGGTTGTGTCTTCTCGGGGACGCTACCCATGGCAGCACATTAGCGGTGCTGGCGGCCTGATGTTAACGCTCAAAACTGAATCAACAAGGCATTACATCATCTAACAAGACACTGATAGCTCGAAATCAAAACACTAAACCCTATGGACATCAAGCGAAACTCACCAGAGGAGGGGAGGTCGCAGGCGCGGCCATCGATCTCCAGACCAGCTGAACACGAGCTCCGATTCAACCCTATGGAGCGGAAGGAGGAAGAAGCTACTGTGAACGCAACCACGGGGGGTTGGGCGTGGCCAAAGCTGATTTTGTGTAGTTACTGAGACGTATCGCCTTTATTCGACGGTCGTCATCTACCGCTGCTGCATCGCGATTCGTTGTTATAGGTTGACGAGGAAAGTTGATTAAGAGTTAATCTTTCAACCATATCGGCATTGAGCTCGCGGGAACCTATCCGAATATTCTGACACACTGACAGCCTGACAGTGGTAGAAGAACGTTGACACGTGTTTCGGCAATCATGGGCGGTGGCCAGCTGCGTTCACTTCTTGCGCTCCTGTCACCGACAAGCTCCAGTGCGGTGTGTTGAGCGGCCATGGGAAGCACCATGGCGACAGGAGAGGAGAACAGAACGGGAAGGGATGGCGAACTGGAACTGCTTGCGCTCTTGTGAGCGACGTAGACGCATACCACTAGATCCGTCATCTGCGGCAAGTCAGCTTGCTCTGGTCCCCTTTTCATGGAGGTGAGTTTATAATCAGACAACATATAGCAATAACATATTACACATCACAAAATGCAGATTAGTCATTCTAAAAAAAAAATGCAGATTAGTCACACCAGCTTACATCCGAGCTAGCTGCTATAGGGTGAACATATATATACATAGACTCAGTGAGTGGCCTCTAAATATGTCGAGCACCTGATGATACAATATGCGTAATGGATGTTTAGCACGCTCATATTCGCAGATTCTAAGCTTTTATTCAAGGGGAAATGGATGTAAAAGTAGCTGGGCTAAAAGAACGGGCAGTTGTACGCGTACAAGTGCAAACTGATACATGAAAGTACATGTATAAATGTGTTAACAACTTATCTTCTCGAAATACGTACACATATATGTGCGGCATGGGACTTGGTTTTTCCTTGGTCCACATGTCAGCCTGAGATAAATTAGTACGCTGATGTTATCAGATTCTGCGTAGTGCGTACGTACATGCATAGCAGCTAGCTGGGTCGATGCGTAGTGCATACGTACGGTACATGCGTATCAAATTCCTTGGTCCGTCCGTGTGATTCCCGGGGCGACCCTGGCGCGCGCGAGACGATGCGGCTGCGGGGTCGGGCAGCCGAAAAGGAGTGTGTGGGCCTCGCCTAATGGGAGCGCGATTCCACAAGGCCTCAAATGGAGAACTCGTGGGCCGCGGCACCGCAACTCGCCAGATACCCCAGCTAAAGAACGAATAAACAACGTCATCTCAAACGGGACTGGGTCCATAAAAGCCAGAAGGCCCATGCGTAACGTCCCCACACAAATAGCCTACAGGGCATGAGGGATTAGCAATGGTTAACCAAAATGATCGCACGTGCGCGGTCAGAAGGCAAGGGGTGTAAACGAATCTGAAAGCATCACGTCACCGTCCGATGGGGGGTGACATTTCCGAGGGGCAGCGGTGTCCCAGAACGCGGCAAGGACGGCGGGCTCAGTTGTGTCGTATCACACGCACCCACATGAGCGAATGCAGCGCGATCGATGACAATCGGGATGGTGGGGAGCGGTGGTAGCAGCGGAGCGGCGCACTAGGGAGGAGCAACAGCTCGAGCAGGATGGCCCTACGCTGGGGACCAGTGGAAGCGGCTTGCTCGGCGTGGTGGAGGATGGTGGTGGGGGTTAGTCCTAGTGTAGTGGAGAACGCTAGGATCGAAAACATCTCTCCCTTGGATGGAAAACATTTACTGGACCGACCCGTGTAGTGGAGAACACCCAGCCGCATGCAGCATGCAAGGAGGAAGGAATGCATCTCTCTATCGGAGAGAAAGGAAAACCAAAAGGCAGCTCGATCGATTGAGTACAGATTCAATGGGGTTGTGCCTAATGCTTCTTGCTTCCTCTGCTGATACACAGTGGAATAACAGTCGCCAAGCAGATACGACAAACTATACCAAGGTGATCTCTGATGATAATTCCAGCACTCGCCTCGTTAGATTGCTCAAGAAAGCTGGCATCCACATTAATTTTAATCCACCCTACCTCTGGTGGGGTCCAAGTTGCTGGGTTGCTCGAGCTTGCCTTGACTTTGCCACCGGGAACATGGGACTTTTTCCTTTGACTTATAGTTTGCCTATGTTCAGAACGTTGCTGCATAATATATTCAGACTAGCCACCGAGCCAAACTGAGAGAAACGACCACCATGTGTGATGGAATTTCTGTCAGACCAGTTCCTCCTCCATATATAGGGTCATTAAGAAAACAGCAACTTCTTCTCTCGATACCTTCTGTAAAGCCAACAGGAACCAATTAGGGCCGCACCTGTAGCACATCAGGCAAAGGCCAATTCTGCCGCATCTGCTCATAAACTGCTCTTGCATGTGGGAACAGGAGGACTGCATGAGGGCCATCATCCGGTCCTGTACCACAAACATCGCAGGTATCCAACTGCACTATGTTCCTGCTCTTTTTATTGACATTTGTAGGCAGAGCATTACTAGCAAGCCTCCAGGCAAACGGTCGACTTAATCTTTGGTGGAGCTTCAGATTGCCATATCTTTTTCCACACTGCTTCCCGAGCCCCACTAGAACTAGGTGATGCCCACTGAGATGCATTCTGAAGTTTGAAAGCCAGGAGAGTTTATAGTCAACGCGTCCCTAAGGTAGTGCGCATGCAGCTAGCTTGCCCGCGCATCTGTCCCCATTATATAACCCAGCAGAGCATATCCACCTCGATCATGCTCTACAGCAGCACACACTACCATCTCTGTACACCTTCCACGAGTGACAATGGCGCTAAGCTCAGCAGCAGCGCTAGTAACAGCCACTACGCTCTTGCTGCAACTCTCGGCTGCCGCGGCACCACCGGCTCCGATAGGGCTGCCCGGCTGCAACACCACCTGCGGCAACTTGAGCGTGCCGTACCCCTTCGGCATCCAGCCTGGGTGCTACCGCGAGGGGTTCAACCTCACCTGCGACACCACCAGCCACGGCTCCCCGCGCCTGCTCCTCGGCGACGGCTCGCTCCGGGTCGTCGACATCTTCATTCAAAACGCCACAGTGCGCGTCCTCCACGACGGCTCCATGATAAAAGGCGCCGACAATGTCACCTCTGCCGGGCTGAGCCTCACGTTTGCCCCCATGTTCGCGGGCGGACACTACATAATGTCCGCCAAGGGCAACGAGCTCGTCCTTTTCGGGTGCGATTTGCTAGCGACGCTGGTTGCCGGCAACATACGGGCGGACAGCACTGATGACCCCAGGGTCACCGGCTGCGTCTCCTTCTGCCCTCCGTTTGATGCTCCCTTAAACATCAACGGCCACTACTGTAACGGCTTGGACTGCTGCCAGGTTTCTTTTCTTTTTACCGACAAGGGTAAAATGCTCAAGGAATTGCATCTGAGGCAACTTGACAGCCGGAATGCCTTCTTCGGCAAGCCGCAAGATATGCCTGTGTCCGTGTTCCTCGCGGAAGAGGGCTGGTTGGAAAAGGAGGGCCAACATTGGATGAAGAATGGCATCCCCCTCATCCTGCGGTGGGATATCATGAAGGGCCTACCAGAATCTGACGACGATTATTGCCCCCTCAACGTAGTCAGCCTCTGCATAAGCAATTACAGCTGCCTGTGCTCAAATGACTTTGACGTCAACATGTGCCAGTGCAAGGTGGGTTACGATGGTAACCCTTATGTCTCTGGCGGGTGCCAAGGTTAGTACCGCTAGATAACTAGCTAGCGACTTTAATTTGCTCCTGAATTAATTAGATAATTGATCTATCGTTCTATCAGTACTATGTTGTGCATATTAGCTGGAGTTTATCACCGCCACAGTTACATGCCCCATATACTCATCTATTTTATTTGCCACCAGATATCGACGAGTGCAAGCACCCACAAGATTACGGGTGCTTCAGCGAATGTACCAACACGGAGGGGTCGTTCGAGTGCCGGTGCCCGAGTGGAACCATTGGTGACGCCACCATCGGAGGTGGCTGTCACAAGACCGCTAACTCCTCCTCTACAGGTCAGTATTACTAGGCAGTTTTGGCGCGCTACGCCACGCCCAAAGAAAATAGAACACTTCCACATTTGTTTTTCTTAATATGCCAAAAAATATAAGTTATGGGGATTCTTGTGCAAAAGCACCAAAGGCATCGGCCTCACCAGCAAGAAGTTCCGTTTAGAATGGAAATGGACAGGATCAAGTGAGCTTTTTTGCAAAATTCCCATGGAGCTGACGACGTGGACGCATTTGGTCCACATGCTCCCTCCTCGTTCACTCCTCCTCCTCCCTTCTATGCCCGTCACCAATTTTTCTTCCTCTTTCATAAAAGCGGCCGCGTCGGCCGCTTAAGCGCTGCGCGCTACCCAACGCGTCGCTTTCACGAAAGCGACGGGTTTAAGCGGCTAAGCGCGTACGCGGTCGAAAGCGTGGCTAAGCGGCGCTTTCTTCCGCTTTTTCACGTGGGCCCGATGCTGATTCGCTTCCTGCTAGCCCAAATCAAGCGCCACCATCCCGAGCGCCGACACCGCTACCTTTCCTGCCGGCGGCGACGTCGCTGACTCTCTTCCGCCAGCGCCACCAGTCCACAGCAAGGCAGAGGCAGAGCACCGACCCATCGCCACTGCTGGAAGAGCTCCCGAACCCACCGCCACATTAGGATCCCATCTCGCCGCCAGGAGGAGCTCCTCTCGCGCCAGACAAATCGAATCGTCGGGTCCCCGCTGCAACTTTTCCTTTTGGTCGCAGCTCGTCCTCCAGGCAGCAGCGAGGTGGAGGCACGGAGATTGGGATGTGAAGCGGCGGCGCTGCTTGTGGGTACGTGAGAAGCCTAGGGCAGCTGGCTATGTCGGATGTGTACGGGGGCTGGGCCATCATACTGAAGTGGTGAAGCCCAATAGGGAGGAAGCAGCGTGGCCTTTTCCTTTTTCTCTTCTTTATTATTTTTATTGCTATGCTAATCTGCTGATATACCACCGCTTAATGGCAAACGCTTAAAACGCTTAAGCGCCGCTTAAGCGGGCTACGCGCTAGGCGAAGGCTCTCCGCTCGCTTTTCTATTCCGCTTTTTTAAACATTGTCTGGCAGTCATCTTGCACGCGCATCGCATGGACGCCTCACCTTTCCTCGCTGCCACGGCTCTACTTCTTCTCCTCTGGCTGCCTCGCGTCGCGAACCAGGTCCAAGCACTGTTGTGCCCAGTCGCCACAAGCTGAAGGGTAGCTCATGCTCGGCCGGCACATCGCCAACGGCATGGTAGAGCAGAGCGGCGCAAGCGCAATGGCGGCATGAGGTCTGAGTCATTTTCTTTCAAATCGATTTCTTCCTCCCTCCCCATCTGTCCCATCGCGCACGAACCAGGCGGCTTCAAAATGGTGGCCAGGCACGGGCTCGTCTCCGGCAGAGGAGCAGGAGCAGCACGTGGTGAAAGCCCACCATAGCCACCGACGTACGGCATCGACGTGGCCGCCGGGGAGGGTGGCCACGCTGGCGTCAAGTCGACATGGGCGCACGATCGACGAACACGTCGGCCGAATTGCCAAGAGGGGCGGAAGTCTCATCGCCATCAGAACTTTACTATTCGTATGCATGCTGCTTCGATCTTATTTCCTGTTTTCCCAAGCAATGCTCGGTAATTCTTCAGTGGGAACTGGCAACACAAAGTTTGCGGATTCAACTAATCCATCCAAATAATATATATCCCGCCTTAATGTTCTACATAAGCTCATGTCATTTTGCTCTAGCATTAGTAGGTAGAAAAGTTAATTTGATTAATATCATGGGCTAACGACCTCTGCTGCGTCATGTTTTTATCTTCGGCCGCAGATGCGCTGCGGCTGGCGGGTATGCCTCCTGTCCCGATTGGGCGCCCAAACTGCAACACCACCTGCGGCGACGTGCACGTGCCGTACCCCTTCGGCTTCGGCCCAAGCGGGTGTTACTTGCCGGGGTTCAACCTCACCTGCGATGCATGCCACAAGCCCCCGCGGCTGCTCCTCGGTGGCGGCAACAGCACTTTCCAGGTCGATGGTATCTTCTTGAACAACTTCACGGTGCGCGTCATCCACGACAACACCTTCGACTTCACCAACGCCACCGCCTGGACGGATTATTTTGCTGGCATTCGCTTTCCGGACATCCGTCGTCCCTATATGTTGTCGACAAGAAACGAGTTCATCGTCACAGGGTGCAACGTCGAGGCGACACTGTATGGGGAGTACAGCAACACCACCGGCACTTACGATGGTATCATCAGCAGCTGCGTCTCCAACTGTACCTATGGTATCATTGGCCTAGATCCTATATCGCTCATCAACAACGAGTACTGCTCCGGCAGATATGGCTGCTGCCATGCGCCCATCCCTCCTGGAAGCAAGCCCAAGAAAGTCAAGTTCAGAGAACTGGATCCAAAATACAGTGATTCTAGGGTACCGGCTCCCCTCGCCTTCGTCGCGGAGGAGGGGCAGATTGATCAGTGGTATATGATTTTTAAGAGGTCCAATGCTTACTATGCTACTTTTCTTTCCCATAATTTGTCCGATGCTTACTATGCTACTGATGTGTCATTTGAGTCAACTGCGTCAATTAGGTTAGGATATAAGGCATCTCAGGTGCCCATTATTCTACGGTGGGTGGTTAAGCAACACGTACCTACAAGCGCTCAAAGCGATTGCCAGTGTAAGAATGGAAGCTATATATGCTACTGCAAAAAGGGCTTCTACGGCAATCCTTACATCATTGGTGGATGCCAAGGTTGGTGCTACTTCTGAAGTTCCCTTTTAGCCATTCCTATGTACTACTAAGATATATATACGGTCCAGTTCAAAAAAAGATATATATACGGTACATGCTACTTGATGGCATGCGCACTTTATTAACTGTTTATCAAGTTGGCCATTTTTAGGATCAATGTTTCTCGATTGCGGTGATTTATTGCTCATTTGACTGAGCTGCTTTGTACTAATAGATATCGACGAGTGTAAGATTCCAAGCATAAGCGATGCATGCTTCGGCGAGTGCAAAAATTTGGATGGATCCTACAAGTGCCAATGCCCGCGAGGAACCCGTGGTGACCCTCACAAACGCGGCGGTTGCGTCAGGATCCTCACAGGTGAACCAAATCGCCACAACCTTTTGTGTTCCTGATATAGCATTATACTCCTTCCATCTCAGAATATAAGCATTTCTGAGTTTGATCAAAGTCAAACTAATTTAACTTTGACTTTCAATAACAAAAAATTAATAGCACTTGATTATATATAAATGGTGTTGTTAGATTCGTCACGGAAGCAACTATGCTATTATGTAACTTTTTTATATTTAAAATGTTTTAGTTTTATAGATATTGCTAGTCAAAGTTGATGATGTTTCACAGTCAACAAACCCAGAAATGCTTATATTCTGGAATGAAGGGAGTAGCTATATTTGGTGATGATGACAATGTTTGTACGGATAGGACTCAGTTGCACATGACACCATTACATCTTGATGTTAAATTATTCCTTTGGAAATTTCTTGAAAAGTTACATTTTGCAAATATATCCGTGAGGTCTTTCTTCAGTGTACACGTGTATATTTATTCTTTAGCTTCAGTGATCGTTAACACTAGTACGTACATGTACACCATTTGCAGGTTTACAAATTGGTTTGTTATCTGCTAGTGGCCCGGCTCTCCTGCTTTTGATTCTTGGCGTAAACTTCGCACTCCGTAGGGTTAAACAGCAGAGGATAAAGTTACAGAAACAGAAGTATTTCAAGCAAAATCGAGGACAACTGTTGCAACAGCTGGTGTCACAAAGGGCAGACATTGCCGAGAGGATGGTTGTCCCATTAGAGGAGCTAGAGAAGGCCACAAACAATTTTGACCAAAGTCGAAAGCTTGGTGGTGGAGGGCATGGAACTGTCTACAAAGGTATCTTGTCAGACTTACATGTTGTTGCCATCAAGAAGTCAAAGTTTGAGGTCCATAGAGTCCAGAGAGAAATTGATGATTTCATACATGAGGTTTCCATCCTCTCACAGATCAATCATAGGAATGTCGTCAAACTTCTTGGATGCTGCCTTGAGACACAAGTACCTCTGTTGGTCTATGAGTTCATTTCCAACGGAACCCTTCATTCTCATCTTCACAAGAACGATACAACAGGATCACTAGTGTGGAAGGATAGGTTGAGGATCGCAAGTGAAACTGCCAAAGCTATTGCTTATCTTCACTCTTCTGTTTCGATCCCCATAATTCATAGGGATATCAAGTCTGCCAACATACTTCTAGACGATGCTTTGACGGCTAAGGTATCTGATTTTGGTGCTTCAAGGTACATTCCTGAAGATCAAAATGAGGCCACAATGACAGCAGTTCAAGGGACTCCGGGATACTTAGATCCTATGTACTGTTCCACGGGGCAAATGAAAGAAATGAGTGATGTTTACAGCTTTGGAGTTGTTCTTATGGAATTGCTGACCAGAAAAGCTCCAAATTCGTTCCAGGAAGGTAATGGTCTTGTTGGTGAGTTTAATGCTCTGCTCACGGAAGGAAACTTGGCCCAAATATTGGATCCGCAGGTTGTGGCCGAGGGAGGTAAAGAAGTTGAAGAAGTGGCTTCTCTGGCTGCATCATGTACAAAATATAAAGGAGAGGAGCGACCAACCATGAGACAAGTAGAGATGGCACTTGAAGCATTTCAAAAAGCTAAGGACCCGGGCCTGGAGAATGTAGGAATGAGAAACTCTGAGGGGAACATTGCAAGGAACCATCTTCTGACCAGAAGAAGAACAGACACGGTGGAAGGGAGTAGGCAATACAGTTTAGAAGAAGAGTTCCTGATGTCTGCTAGCTTTCCTCGCTAGTTGTATTTTGATTATGTGTGAGTTAGCTAGTCATGACCATTATTACCACCACTGTATTCAATAAGTGTAGCAACCTGCAGCTATATTTATGTAATCATGTATACTCTTTTCGACAGGGAATTCAAATAGAATTTCCCACTTGTCTATATATCAGGCATGAGAAAATCCATCGCCGAGGGAGTGCTAGAGAGAGTAGAAGCCCACCGCTGTCTTCGCTTCCAGGCCGTGACCAAAGGGCGCTGTGTGGTCGCGGAGAGAGAGTAGAAGCATGAGGAGGACCCGTGGAAGAACATCCGAGCGAGAATCATCAGAAAACTTGCTTTGGACATATGGGAGCGTGAGCTGGTCACAGGCGGCGCCTGCAGAGCAGAGCAGGCCTTGTCCGCCGACGCGACGCGACGCGAAGCCAGAGAGGTTTCCTTCCATTCTACGGACGGCCGACTTCGAGGGATCCGTGAACTAGCTACGACTCAGGTCAGGGTTGCTTGCTGCTGTCGCGGCGTGGCGGTCGGCGGCGCTTAATTTGGCGAGCCGAGCCACCAAGCAGAGCGCCGGCGTGCGGGGCACTTACAGGCCTCTCTGCTCCGACGTGGCTTCAGCGACCTTCAGTCAGGTGGGAGACCTGGCCTTATACGGTTGCGTTCGAGGGCGACGCGGGAATTAAGCTTCGAGGCCTGGGAATGGAAGGTGAGGAATGCAGGAGAAATGTCTGAACGCTGCGGCGCTCCCCGGGGGCGGTCGTTATTTCGAATAAAACAGCGACCGCCCCTTGGGTACTTGCCTGATCTTCGTCCGATCCGCATCGGACGCGGAGGAGCCGCAGGGCAGGGGTAGGTATAGCGTCGAGGAAAAGGCGTCGCGAGCTTGGCTCGTCTTTGTCTCGCCGCCGTGCACGGTGCGCGCTCCCCCGACGGCTTCGCGATTCATCACATATTCACGGCTACGCACGCACGGCGCTGCCGCGTCCGATACATGATCGAGTTGACCGGCGCTCAGAAGCAGAGACGGCGCGGTTGTCCGTTTGGCCAGCGAACGAAGAGCGTCAGGCGCGGCTGCCTGGCGCAAGTTCGACCGAGACGCGTTCGTGGAAATTCCACTCCCGACCGGGCCTGGTCCGACGAGCCATTCCCCTGCGCCGTGAGCACTTTCGAGGTGACCAGAGAGAGAAGCGGCTCTTCGCCTGCTCGTTGAATTGGTTCGAGTGCGAGGCGGGAAGATTCGAGGCCAGCGAATGTAAGGCGAGGAACGCAGAAGACGGCATGAACGCGGCGGCTTGCAACATGTGTACTGTACTGGTTGCAACTCAACTTTGGCCTGCGACAACGCCCAACTGAAGGACAGTTTCTTTCTTCAAAAATCTGAAGGACAGTTTCGATCAGAGTGAAACATTCAGATGGAACATTTGTGCCGAGCACAGCTGATGACTGCATGCATGTTTTCAGCTCCGTGAACTACTCAGGTCAGGGTTGCTGCTGTCGCGGCGTGGCGAACGGTACGGTGGCGCAACACAGGGTTTGTTCGTTTCTTTTAGCGCTAAATTTTAAAGGCCTCTAAACAAAAAGAATCTAGTACTAAATAAAGTTTAATGATAAAACCTTTTTACAGATGGGTACATCTTTACGAGATGAATCTAATAAGCCTAATTAATCTATGTTTTGTTACAGTCATGCTACAGTAATGCTACAGTAACCATCATCTAATCATTGCTTAATTACCCTCATTAGATTCGTCTCGCGAATTAGACCAGGGTTCTGTAGTTAGTTTTGTAATTAAACTTTATTTAATATAGCTTATTT
Source organism: Eragrostis curvula (assembly GCA_007726485.1). NCBI lineage: Eukaryota > Viridiplantae > Streptophyta > Magnoliopsida > Poales > Poaceae > Eragrostis > Eragrostis curvula. Next base: position 9,551 of record RWGY01000811.1, on the reverse strand, counting down.
AGAATTTAGACCCCTCTATAATTTAAACCCCTCTAAAACTACTCAGGTCAGGGTTGCTGCTGTCGCGGCGTGGCGAACGGTACGGTGGCGCAACACAATACATTCGGACGATGGTGAGCGAGTAGCATTAGGAGGGTGTTCGTTGCTTTAGCATTTAGCATTTAGACCTGTCATATCAAAGAGAATCTTATTATTTAAGAGTACTAAATAAAATTTAATGACAAAACCTTTTTACAGATAGGTACATCTTTACGAGACGAATCTAACGAGTCTAATTAATCTATATTTTGTTACAGTGATGCTACAGTAACCAGCGTCTAATCACGGCTTACCTACCCTCGTTAGATTCGTCTCGCGATTTAAACCATGGGTTCTGCAGTTAGTTTTGTAATTAAACTTTATTTAATACTCTTAAATAACAAAATTCTTCCCTTTAAATTTTAAACCCCATACAACGAACACCCCTAGGAATACGGCGCCCAAAGCGCACAAGCAGAGCAGGTACAGGAGCCGTCAAGCGTAGGCAACACACTGACTGGATTAGCAGACGCGCACGCGCGCGGTTGGTCCGGGAGCTTTTTTTTCCAGCAAGAGATGCTGCAAGTCCCTCTGCTGCATCAAAACGTTCGTCAGGAGCAAAAATTGCTGACCAATTACTCCTTGAGATGCTGCAAGAGAGTAATTTTTGCTCCTGATGAACGTTTAAAAAAAATAAGCAGCAATTTTGATTCTCAGTTTCTAGCACATAATCACATCTAAGTATCAACTTGAAGTCTATTTCTAATTAGTAATACTAAGGTTAGTTTTTTTTAAGAAAAAAAAACATATTTGTACACCACATGGGCACACATGCTTCCTTGAGAATATTTTTTTCCCCACCAATCTGGCTTGAGAACATTGTACCTAACATTCCTCACTTTCACCATCAGACCGTGTAAAATATATAGCTTGCGAATAGAGAACTTTCACGGTGCACCGTACCATTATTTACAGGTCCAATATGACAATGGAATATAATATGCTTGTAGAACCTGATGACTCACCCTAGTTAAACTAGTGGAGTGGACTTGGCGGGTAAATTAAAGTAAAGAAATGCACAGACCAGTTCGGCCGGAGTGCACTACTATCGTATACGATGCTTAGTTCCATCAATGGCAACGCGAGAGAGAGGCGCTCGCGCCTATAAAAAGGCAATCCGATAGGTGCCGATCGACCCAAGCAAGCAGCCCGAAATCAATTCATCACTCCAGTTCAAAAAAGAAATCAGTTCACTCGATCCAGAGCAGCCATGATTAGGGGTCCCTGCTACGGATACGCCGCCGCCGCCGCCGCTGCCGCGGCGGAGCACAACAACTCCGGCGAACATCATAACCCGCCGAAGCGCTAGGCGGGCGCCCCCTGACATGTCCGGCGTACGCATGCATTGTCGTACGCCACGATGATGGTGCTACTACATGGAGTACAGCTAGAACGATTGAGCTGGTGACGACCCAGCTAGTCGTTACGTACGTAAAATAAATTGTACTCTCCCGGACGGTCGCGTCCACCCCGTAATGCATATATGGTTTGCGTGTTATGACTTCTATTATACTTTCACAAAAAAACCCAGTCCATGTATGGTTTCGCGCGCGCTTCCTCTGTTCGTGACGCTTTATCTATTATATATATATTTGACGACGAAAAGGAGCCACCACGTTCGCTCTAAAATGCTAGAAATTCTCACGTTAATCTAAGAAAATAAGAAGAGAAAATTACCCACAACTGCCATTATGAAACAATTTGTCAGAAAACCCCCTAAAAATATTTATAAAAAGGCTAAATTCGGAATAATAAAAAATAGCTAAAAATACCCCCACACCTATTTCTAAATTACCCACCATGACATTATGAGTCAAAAAAAATAACTAAATTCGGAATAATAAAAAAAATACCCTTCACACCCATTTCTAATTTACCCTCCATGCCATTACAAAGAAAATAAATTTACTAAAAATATTTTTAGCTAAAAATATCTTTATTTCTTATTTTTAATTTACCAATCATACCATTATGAGCCTAAAATAGCTAAATTTTGGAATAATAAAAGTCCAATAAACACTTAATCTCGATTTCTAAACTATGTTAATCTTCTACAATAATATAAAAAAAATTAAATAGTATAATAAGTCTAGCCGCGCAAATGCGCGGGCAGCCATACTAGTTGGTTGCATTTGGCGGCGGACTCACCTTTTTTTTTTATGCTTTCCGTTCCGCTTCGCCGCTTCGGCGTTTCATTGTTCTTCTTCCTCCTCTGCATGTTTTCTCCGCACTTTTGATTTGCGCGATATAATGGCAAGACGTGAACTCATGAAGAGGTTAGTAGATTCCAATCCTCGATCACGTCGCACAAGTCTCCTCTGCTGCTGATCACGGCGTTGAGGTGACCCAGGAAGGTGAAGCGGAGAGGACGTTCTCCCGGGACAGCGGTCTTCAGGTTGGTGGCGAACTGTGGGGCCCCTCGTCGCCGCCGTTGTCGGAGACGGAGCAGAGACAGGCGCGATGATGTGTGAATGAATCGGGGGGTGAGAGAATGAGGAGAGGAGCATGCAGTGGCAGTGAAGGCTTGAGGCAGCAGGGGTTCGCGACGGGCAACATTTTCTCTTCGCATGTTCAGGGGCACCTCTATGTTTGTTGGATTCGATCAGCATCTGTGCTTTTAAATCCAGATATTGAATCACAAATAGTACTTTCTTCGTTTTTTAATAACTGTCAGTGTTGATTTTTACTGTTCAACTTTGAACATTATTTTTTTATTAATATATAATTAAACTCTTATAAATATGTTATGTTACTAAAATACTATCTACACCACATCTATTAATTATATGTTTATTTTATGTAACTAAGTATTCTAAAAGTTATTAAAAAATCAAAATATGAACAGCAACAATGTCAGTTATTTAAAAACAGAGGAAGTACAACGATTGCACTACTGTGATAACTGTTTGGCGTCTGTTTCAGGGATTCTTTATTCAAAATATGCAGACTAACGGTTGGCTTCTTTCGGGATCAGAGATACAGTATATGTTCTGCAACTTATGTCACTTGACACTGACAGTAGTGCAGAACAAAATGGTGGATGTAACATCCGAGACTGAAACAAAATTGCGTATTTCTTGGGCAGATTTGAGCTGACGAGGGCTCATTGTTTGTTGAATTTTTTGTGGCATATTTGCAAGGCTACGGTGGCTGCACGTACGTATGCTCGACGGGCTGTTGGCAAGGCGACACGCGGTGATGTGCTGCTCACGATGCGACGACAAGGACGCAATCGCAAGATGTAGCACTCGTGCGTCAAACAGTGATGTTCTCGTGATGTCCTCCAGTCTGACTGACTCAAATGGATCGATCGTAGAGAATAAACGAAAGGTCATTAAGCAGCATTGCGCTTCAGTTTGTAGGTTGACTTGGACGAGGTAGGTAGGCAGAGAGAAAACAGAGGCAGCGTGCCGCTTCATGCATCCATGGGGAAGAACAGTGAACACAAGTCCTGTCGAATACAATTTGTTTTCCGTCGTAGGTGTTTGCACGACCAGAAGTGAGTGAGACCAGGCAGGCCCACGACTGAGGTAAAAGTGGGAACAGGTCAACGGCCGGTGTGGATGCGGTGGTCAGTTTGGTTCCGCCTGCGACCAGTGAAACACCCTAGGCACCACGGCGTTGCCTCTCTTTACCGGAAATGGCAGGGACATACGTAGACGCAACATGAAAAAAAATGGTTGTATTTCTCACGAGGAAATAGCTGAGCACTTGACCAAATGCCGCGAAAGATTACGACACCCTTGTTTTTGACCACCGATGCGATGCGACGCAGAGACGACGACGGTGTCTGCGTCACCAGTGTCGGTCTCACCAGCGTCACCAGTTACTACGTACACCATAGTTATTAGCGTTACACATATGAACAAAATATGGTTTGGTGGAAGATTAATTACAAGATCAACAAATTTAAGAGGTAGACAGTACTTACTGAGTAAATTAGTAAAAAGACTCGCATGGCCACAATAAGTAGTAACACGTGTTTGCTTGACCATAACTCATGAAAAAAAATTCTTGGACATTTGAAGACAGGTGCTCAAACACAATGCTCCACACGGCGTAGCAGGCCGGAGTGAATTTCATCAGTGCTCAGTCACGGCCAGAGTATGTCTAGAAACTAAAACATACGCATATGTAAATAGAAGCATACGAACATGACAACATTTTATTCCCGTACAAGGAAACAGAGCTAAAGATACGACCGTGCTAAGGAGTACAAGAGAAACATGCATGGCGTGATGGGTTCTTGCTTTGAACTGGTGAACTTCACCGGCAAGAGTACTGAACAATTGGGGAAACGGGCGTGGTGGCGACGGCGAGTCGGCGATGGATGATTGGCTGCCAGACTAGTTGACATCGATCATTGGATGGCATCAAGAGAGGTATGCATGGAAAGATTTTTTTTTTTTTTGGGGGGGGGGGGGGGGGGGGGGGGGGTGTGAAAAATGCATGGCAAGAGTCTCCAAGCACTCCAAGGACGATAAGAGTCCGAAAAGAAACAGATCGCGCAAACATCCTGGAGCAGTCACCGGGGATGAGCCTGTGACGCCAAAATTGCGGCGCCGGAACGCCGTGATGCCTACACCGGCACGGGGCCGATAGAGAACACCCATGAGGGCAGTGCGAGTGCTCATTTTACGGCGGGGTTGGGACGTGACCTGTCAATTGGAGCAGGCTGCACACAAGGAAGATATTCGTCACGCGACAGAGAAATGCACCGGAGGATCAAAGCGATTCACCTGAGGAGGGTTCAATGGCAGCGGAAGGAGATCGACGCTCTCAATAGCACAGCAGCTAATTGGCTCGGTGAAAGTTGAAGCAGAGAGCGAGGGATGACAAAAAGTCCGAAAGCCATGTGAGTCGTCGTCCAAGGCCGAGAATCCATGCCTGAGACTTGACTGAGATCGTTTTGCTTTATGCCTGGTCAGGCATGGAGAGGGCCTCCGTGTTTGGTTGTCGAGAGCTTCCGTTGCTTTCCAGGGAGCCCATTGCTGCGACGATCTGAAGGATGGGCTCGCATGAGTAGCAAAATGGAACTATCTGTCGTACCTTATTTCTGGAGCACTTGTGCTTATCGTATCAGTCTTTGGATCAGATGCTGATACGCACACTTTCACAGAATGTCATCACAGAATCATCACTTACATAAATATTACCAAGTCTCATACAAGCCTTCATACATGAAAGGTCTTACAACAATGGCCAGAGGCCTTATTATTACAACAGACATCAAACTGACAAGCTGCTACAACAGCACCACCTAAACACTACTACAGCGAAAGACGGAAGCGAAGCCACTACTACAGGCATCCTGAGTGCGGACAGAACCCTACTCTTCATCTCCACCATTTTGATACTTGTACTCAGGCTCTTCATCTGGATGATTTAAGCAAGAGTGAGTACATAAGGTACTCAACAAGTCCTAACATAAAGGGTAATTGTATATGCAAGGGTATAAATAAGGTATAGGTTGAGGGTTTATCATATTGGCGGAAAGCCAGTTTTATGCAGGGTTGTCTGGAAAACAAAGTGGTTCGCAAACTATAGTCAATATTATCATTAGTTTAGTAGGGTTGTTTGGCCCTGGGGGAGAACTAGTCCATCCCGCCAGTTCCCAAGTTTTAATGCTGGCCGGAAACCAGCGCACGATTCCATATCGGGGTATTCCAAAACACGCCAAGGATAACTCACACTGGAAAGACTAATCATTGTGTGGCACAAGCCTTCGCTTTGTCCAATACCGTGGAACACAGCTATCCGGATAGGTTATACACTCTGCAAAGGTTATACGTTGTACCCGCACGATATGCTTCGCCCCAACCGTGTACTTTGGAGGAGCTAACATAACAAGGCAACGTACCTACCAGTATCTCCACGATATCCACCCACGGAAATCCCACCAAGGTACCAGGGGCACACTCAGAGGCATGAATCACTTTGTGTCGTGTCTGCCCGTCTTCTTCGCCGGATCGAGGAACTCCCACCAAGGCCGTCCAAGTCTTCTCCTGGCTCCCGTTGCAACTCCTGCCTCCTGGGTGGGTATCGGGTATCAACTAGTAGGGTGTGAAGCCCTGCCTTCCCATTCAGGCATACGGTCGCACGAAGGTTGCTTGGCATGGCGGCACATGAACCGGTCCTTATACGACCGAAGCAGGCATCTTCACTAGCCATCCTCATGATGAGGAGTCGCATACCTAGAGATAGCCCTCCCACTAGGACTACCTCACCTGCTCCTGTCAAAAGTATCCCCACTAAGGGTTGCACATTTATCCCTAGTATATATATACCATCCCACATTTCATGTTCACACGCACTCCACCAATCACACACATAATTTTACACAAAAAATATGTATAGCAAGATTAATTGAGAACACAGTGTAATAAGTCCTAAGCAGCATATCATTCCTACATATCATTAAGGATTTAATGATAGTGGAGCCTAGGTTTAGCAAGGGAATCAGGATAAGCAATAACAAGGTATGGCAATCAACAAGTACTTAGGACAATACTAGCATTTGAATCACATTTAAATACCATGCATATTTATTTATAAAGTAGGCTCTAAATAGGATTATTTGCAATCATAAGATCAACATGATCAAAGGGAGTTAGGACTTGCCTTCGCCAAAGTTTTCGTCTTCTATGTCCTCGTATTCCAATTCTTCAAATCCTTCCTCGAAAGCTTGATCGTCTATCGATTAAAAGTAAGTAACGACAAAATAAATCTACCGCACAAGCAATTAACTAAACAAGCAATAAATCAAATAAGAGACAAATTGAGATCAACAACAGAGGTTCCTGTTAGGGCTGGATAGAGGATGATTTTAGATGAATATTGGCGAAAGAATCGCTAAAGTTGGAGCTAAGATGAAAAAGATATGGATTTTACAAGTTTGCAAGAAGGGATTAATTAGGATTAAGCTAAGTATTTAGGTATAGACATAATCCTAATCAATACAGAGTAAACAAGGGTTGTAAAGTGATTAGAAGATAATCTAGTATTTTCTAGAATTTTATGGAATTTTTCTGATAAAGAAAAGTGTTCGAAATAGATTCTGTGTGCACTAGCCATGTGGACTTAGCGATTTCAGAAACAGATTGTGAGGCTGTCAAGTGGGTCCAGGCAGCCGGGTGCACTGCTCGGTACTGTTTGGTGGACTCGGTGTACAGGTCTGTGAACCGATGGGCGAGTGTGCCGGTGGTTCACGGTGCACCGCGTTCGTGGACTCAGGTGCTGACTGGGCGAGGAGGCTGGGTCGCGCGGGGCCCACGTGCTTGCGTGGCTTGCCACGTTGGCGGCGGCGCGACTGGGTCAAGGCGGCTCGGGAATCGGCGGCGCGCGGTGGCGGCTCGCCGGCGTGCTCGCCGGCGATGCGTTCGCGGGCACAGGCTCGACGAGGGACGGACATCGGGGCGCGGCAGGAGTCGGCGGAGCGGAGGGCACCACGCGTCGACGACGGGAGTCGCCGGAGCGACGGCGCGTGGCCGCCGGGGTTGAGTGGCGTGGCGGCGCACGATGGAGACTCGCGTGCGCGCGTGCTCGCGCATGCGCGTGTTGCCGCAGGATTGCGTGGGAGCGCGGTGAAGCGGGTGGTGGGCACGGTCTGGCCGGGTAGACCACACGACGGCCGGCGTTGAGCTTGAAGGCGGCGGAGATGGCGGAGCTTGGTGGGAAGCTCGTGTGCGTGCAAGAAAGAGGAGAAGGAGAGGCACAGGAGCAAGAGGGGAGAGGGATGAAGCTCACCGTGCGCTTGGAGAGGCGGGAGGAGAAAGGGAGGCGGTCAGCGACGAGGACGCGGCGGCGGCGTTCGTCGTCGTCGATCTCCTCAGTCGCGGTGAGTCCGCGGAAGCGGAGGCGATGCCGGGGTTCTCCGAGTCACGGTGAAGCTCGGGGAACAAGGAAGAGGCCGCGGGGCCTACTGAAGGCGGAGGGAGAGGTCGCCGGATTAGCTCGCCAGAGGGAGGAGAGAGAAAAAAGGGGGAAAACTCGATTTCGTGACGCTCTGGTGCGGAGGGGGAGGGATGACCTCGCGAGGGAGAAAGAGGCAGACGGCGCATAGCTCGAAAGCTTTTATACGCGGCCGGGGAAGGAGCCGTTAGGGGCGGCTCGGTCGTCGGCTCGGTCGCCGGAATTCAATGGCGATGCGATGGCGTGGCAGGGGAGAGGACGCCCTTCGCGTGTGCTGACGAGCGCGGAGTGGGGACTCTGCGACGGACAAGACGAAACGGGAGGGGCTCGCGTGGAGCTGACGTCGAGGCATGGCGGCGACCCGGTCTTGGGGACGGTCGCGCGGTCGTCGGTCAAGGAGGGGATGGGCGCGGTCCTTGCTGATGAGACGGGACGTTGGGTGCTCGGGGCGAGCACGTGGTCGACGCGGCGGCGACTGCTGCTCGAACGCGACGACACGGCGACGGGGAGACTGGACGGCATGGGCGCGCCCTGGCGCGGTCAGAGGAAGGGGATGACAAGTGGGACCCACACGTCAGTGAGAGGGAGGGAGGGAAGGTGGGCTGAGCGAGTTGGGCCACTGCTGGGCCGAAGCAGGCTGCGGGAAAAAGAAAAGAAAAGAGGGGGGCTGTGCTGCTAGTTGGGCCGGACAGAAGAAAAGAGAAGAGGGGCGGCCCGGGAGAGGAGAAAGGCTTTTTCTATTTTCTAGAATTAGGGATTGAGCCCAAATTTGAATGGAATTCAAATTTGAAAGGAAGACAAAAGCAACCAACACTTCAAATGAAAAGAAGAAACTCCAGAAATGCATATGATGGGTTTTTGTGCACATTTTGAAATGAAAATTTTGAAATGTGACTTGGAGATTAGTCTAGTTAATTGAGTTTTGCTGGAAAATTTTTAAAAGTTCAAATTTTTTAGTGGTTTTTATTAGATGGCAAAACACAGGGTGTGACACTATCAAGAAGTGCAGAGCATGGTTATGCGGACGATATGATCTCAGATATAGCATATGCTACGAATTTTATGGATTTCTTACTACAACTTCCAAATGGGGAAACTAATTTGGAGGCTATTAGTAGGACCAACGGAAGGAGGAGGACTCCTGGCTTGCTACCGTCGAGCTAGGGAGGAACATATGGCTTGCCATCGACGAGAAGGGACTCCTGAGTCAGGCAGGTGATGCAAGCTACCAAACAACTACTCAGGCACCTCTCGGGCATGCTCTAGGCCAGGCATTTTTTGATGAGGGCAACAACCAAACAGCCCCAAAGTGCAAGTCCATCTCCCTCATTTTTTCGACGAGAAGTGCAGGTGTCGGTGTTAAGAAACCGGCCGACAAGTAAATTTGTAACTACGGCGCCTAACAATCTTCTATGATGGCGAGGGTTTTGCGAGAGAGGCAAGGTTTATACTGGTTCAGGCAATCGATGCCCTACGTCCAGTTCGTGGGTAGTTCGTGTTTCGACTTGCAGAGGGGAGCTACAAGTGTTGGCGAGGGAGGAGAAAGACTCCAGGCCTCTTCG
>RWGY01000082.1:55346-97600 GCA_007726485.1 Eragrostis curvula | reverse complement strand
TAACCTTGGTGCAATAGCCCAGGGAGAGTCCAGGTGGCTGAATTATTGCCTTTTCTCCATCGTGTGTGATTCTGCGATGACTGTGGAGTTGCCGGAGGGATATCATGCATGGGCTTGGACCAAGGAGTCCCCCTTTGGGTCCTAATGATGTGTCTTGGTGGTTTGGCCCAAGTTGAATAGGTTTTGTATCCTTTTTGGTGCATGTCTTTCTCGGCTGCCGATGCTGATTTCTCGGAGTGATAAATTGTGGGCTTCTTGATGTGTTTTCCCTCGTATTCATATGAAATGCACCTGCACTCATAATTTCACCAAGACTAGTGGAATTTGTTAGAAATAAGCCCTATGTCTACCCTTGGTGATGGTGTTAGGTTCCAAAAGGTGCATAAAGTTGACGGTAAAAAAGGGTCGTAAGGACCGTCAACAGAGGCCAGGGATGCCAAGAAGAAGGCTCGACTGCTAAAGCAGACTGCCAGGCAAAAGCAAGGAGCGCAAGGCGGGTCCCAGGATGACTCTGAGTCGGAGTCAGAGAATGGCTCGGGGTCGGGCGGCGAGGATGAAGATGACTCTGAGAGTCAGGATCATGACTTCTTCACGGTCCACGTCCGCCCCGGGTCGAGTGGGGGCGGAGGATACGATTCAGAGGTGCAGGGCCCACGTACTGAGGAGGAATGGTATGAAATGGAGAAGACTTTTCTCCATTACGGGTCGGGCGAGGGTTCGTCGCATTCAGGCCAGTCGACTCGTGCGCATGCGTCGCCCGCGGTGGGCGACGTCGCTCCGGAGGTCGGACCGGCAACGTCGGCATCGCGGGGGCGCATGACGCGTCTCCACGAGCGAGCGTGACGACTCCGATCTCCAATGTGGCGGCGTCGGCCCCGGAGTCATCGCCGGTCGAGGTCGTGACGGGACCGAAGCCGGGCGCCGTTCCGCGGACGGAAGTCCGCGGTAAGGAGCCTCTGTCCGGCCGTAAGCGAGACCGTCCGGCAGCACGTCCTCGGCGGAGGAGCGTTACTTACGCATCGGCACCAAGGCTAGGCAAGAGCTCTTTCGCATTGTTTTGGTGTTTTTTGATTTGTGTGTTACTGACGAAATTAACTGTATGCGCAGGCGAATGGGGGGTCGGGGCCTCCCTCCCTTCATGCCTGCAAAGACGCTGCGCATGCAGGCGCGCGAGTCGACTCCGAGCGGTCGTGATGCTGTCATGAAGGGACCCTCGTCGTCCGCGGGGGGCTCTGACGGCGGTGTCGCACCGGGCAATGATGGCGCCCGGTCTTCCGACCCGCCCGTTGCCTCGCCGACGAGGGATGTTGCTGCCGCTGCTGGGCGTGCTGGTCGTGCTGAGGCTGGAGCACGGTCCTTGCCAGAGAGGGCCTCGACCCAAGTCGTCCTGGCGACGACGCGACGCTCTATCGGATCCGGAGCTCAAGGAGGGGCTTCTCAATGGCCTCGGCCCCAGGAGCCGGCGAGTGCCCTGGTGTCGTCCGGGTGGGGTCCTGACTTCATGGTCGACTCCGAGGGTGTCTCGTTCTCGGTGGCCGACTTCGGGATCTGGGAGCTGTGGGTGCAGGCGGAGGGCGAGTGCGGCCAGGCCTACTGGGGCGTCCACACCGCCTATGACGCTATGGGGTCAGCCCTTCACGCGATGGACGCGCTGCGGACTCCCTTCGAGGTTTGGCCATTTCTTCCTCGAGCCTTTTCCTCTTTTTTTCTCCCTATCTTTGTGAAAGTTGCCTAGACGGGGGGTGAATAGGCAACGCTAAAAACTTTTGCAATTTAAGACTTAATCAAAACTGTCAGCACACCGGATGGTCCGGTCAACTGCCGGATACTCCGGACCTAGAAGTGTCGGAGTATCCGGTTGCTAGCCGGACTGTCCGGTACAGAGAATAAATCTTGCTGAATTTGAAAACTATGAAGTTTCTAGCAATTCTACTTGAATCAAAAGACTTGTACAGATACTAGCAAGTTAATCTACACAACAATTGCGGAAGGAAACAAGTAGATAAGTAGATCGAGGTAATATAGTGATATATGAGCAATATGAACAAAAACAAGTATGAACAACAAGAACAATCAAAAGATAGGCAATTTGACACACGATTTTCTCCCGAAGTTCAGGCCCACACAGTGCCCTACGTCTCCGTTGAGGAGTCCACAAAGGACCGGGTTGCTTTCAACCCTAAACCTCACTCAAATGGCCACCAAGACCGATTTGAGTTGCTCACTACCAAATCCCTTGCGGGAATGGGTAATACAAACTTCCCGGAGCTTCACCACACGAATTGGGAGCTCCCGGGCAACCTCTAGCCGTCTGGGAGCACAAAGCTCCAAGAGTAACAAATGAAATCACGTGAGAATGATGCCATAAGAAGCTCAAGAGTGGAATGCTTGCTCTCAACACGAATCTCTTGTTCTCACACACTCCCTTGAGTGAATCACACAAATCTTAAGCTTGGGAATGAGTACGGAGTGAAGGGGAATGCTCTTGGTCGTGTTCTTGTGAGTGGAGGCGAGAGAGAGAGTCGTTGGAAGTGAAGGGGTATAAATAGGCGCTCTCAAAAATCAAACCGTTGCAGGTTAGGTCCCACCGGAGACTCCGGCACATAGCCGGACACTCCGGTCAGGACTTGGATTTTTGGCTTGGCTCGTGGTCTGCCGGACACTCCGACTCTCTGCCGGATAGTCCGGTGGGGCTGCTCAGTTTGGGAAAATTTGGAATAGTTGGGGACTCACGTTGGGATGGTTTTGATTCAGCCAAAAGCTCTTGTGACACATACCAACACATGATTAACATCCCTCTTGATATTACGGCATTCCTATACTCAACTAAAAATAAAATAGTGCTAATTTCTTCCATTGAGTACTTCATGCCATTTCTTTTCAACACATCGAGGGCTTGCATCCATTTGAATATTTTTGATCTTCGCTATAGGACCTAGCTTAACACATCCTCAATGCAAATATTAGTTCTTTTGATCGTTTTGACGTCAATCACACAAAACACATGATTAGGGGCCTAGACGCGCTTTCAATCTCCCCCTTTTTGGTGATTGATGTCAAAACAACCAAATTGAAACAAGGATAGATAAATATTCAATATAAGTTTGACAAATTAGAGAAAGCTCCCCCTAAATATGTGCATGAGTTGAATTCATCATGATTGGCCTAAAATGCCAAAAGCACATTTTCAAGAAAAAACAACATGAGAGCTCCTCCTAAAACCATGCATGATTACAATATCATCATATATGCAACATATGAGAGCAATGAGCCAATTTTCACACAACCTAGAAAATAAAAAACCAACATCCATCATTACCTCACATAGTCTCATGCATAGAACATAAATAAACTTAAGTCTTACAATCAAGCACTTGGTTCAACATAAATAGATAGTACTTCATACAAGTCCAACACTAGATAGAACGATACAAATTTCTTCCTTTTTGGCATCACATCACCAAAAAGAGAAAAGAAACTAAGGAGATCACTCATCATCTCCGCTGCCAGCTGCTGCATCTTCCTCTTCCTCTTCCTCTTCTTCCTCACCTTCAAGCTCGGTGTCCTCATCATCTTCCTCAACAATACGAGTAGCTCTCTTGACGGGGGCAAAGGGATCATCATTGTCATTATCATCCGAAGGAAGATCGGGGAAAGGTGGAGGAGGTACATATTGAACTTTGCTTGCACGGCATACATTGCGAAGAGTTGTATCAATGTGCTCCCATCGTGCTCTTGACTCCTCATGATGCTCACGGATTTGAATTGCATTCTTGGTACACTTGTGAAAGATAGCCTTGAGAGCCCTTACAACGGATGAAGAAGCACTAGAGCGGCGCCTACGGCCGGAAGATGTAGCACCAAGAGAAGGATCAACAGCCGGTGTAGGGGTTGCCTTTTCTTCAATTTTCCTTATCTTGTATGGTTGATGCTTGACACCCTTGTAGAACTCCACATCGGTGACATTCTCAATCAACATCATAATGTAAGGAGCATAACCACAGCTCCGGCTAGGATCGGTGGCAATAGCATAGATTTCCCAAAATATGAAACCAAACACACTAAATCCATTCTTAACTTCTTCCTTATCGGACATCCACCAAAGAAGATTCCTAGCCAATCCATTCACACTAGAGGAGTCACCATACTTGGGAAGAAGTGTGTAACGGAAGAGTGAGTTGAGATACTTGTAGTATGGTTTCATTTCATGAGTTTTACCGGGCACTCCACCTTGCTCATACATGAAGGCAATCTCTCCATCATCAAGATTTCTCTCATTGTTGATAGTGTCCTTGCCAATGTCATCTTCGCCAAAACCAAGAACTTCAGCAAACTGTTGACGGTCCTTACGACCCCTTTTTACCGTCAACCTTATGCACCTTTGTAAACCAAACACCATCACCAAGTGTAGACATAGGGTTTATTTCTAACAAATTCCACTAGTCTAGGTGAATTATGAAGTGCAGGTGCAATCCATACAAAAACAGGGGAAAACATGCACTAAACGCGGACTTTACAATCGATGGATTTTCCCCGGACTAAAGAACTTAGTCCAAAAGCCCAAAACCACAGAATCAGGCTTCAAGATCAAACAATGCACGTGGTTTAGGCAAGTACACAGGCCAAGGAAGCAGCCAGAGGAGGATCAGGCCCAGTGGGGCCCAGGCCAGGTCGGCCGACCCCCTCTGGCCAGGTCGGCCGACCCCCTCTGGCTAGGTCGGCCGACCTGCCAGGGAGGCCCCACTGGCCCATCTTTTTATGACGGTTTACCACCGACTTCTGGAGGTCGGTTCCCCCTGCATTAAATGTCACCGACCTCGGGAACCGCCTCAAAGTTGCCGACCTTCCAAGGCTATAAATAAAGGGGCACCCCTCCCTCTCAACACACCACAAGACGCAAGACTCTCCAATAGAGCTCCACTCCAATCCTTAGGCTGAGAGCCTTTTGTACACTAGTAGAATAGGAGAGAGGGCAAGGGAGAGAAAGGAATACTCCTTCCACTTTGGTGGAGGTTTAGTTCTATTTCCTTACCTTGGCGTGTAAACACTCTTTGTGCTTTATACGTGGTGATTATTTATCTAGCGAGCATTATTACTTTTCTAGGCGTAATTCCTGTTATACTTGTTTACGGGATCATCGCTCCGCAAGGGGTGCTCTAGCCTTCTAAATTCAGCTTTGGGCCGAGGTTAGAGTAGTAATCAACGGCATAGACGTGGTGTCTAGGCTAGAGGTTACCTTTGTTTGCTGTGTGCTCCACGGTTTGTAGAGGTAGGCGGCAGGAAGTGACAGCCCTGTCCGTCCAAAGGAACCCTCCACGTTCGGGTACATAGTAGAGCTACAGGTCGGAGTGGCTTGGCAGACCAGGCCTAAGCCGGCGCCCGAAGTAGACAAGTAGAGCTTGAGTTCGTCTATCCTCTAGGATAACTAGATTTAATCACCCTCTCGATCCTAGGCCGCTAGTTGTCTTGGTTGTCCTTGGGTAGAACTTGCCCTGCGGTAGAATAACTCCGTTCCTTGGGGAAAACAAATATGATACCTTGGAATACTCCCGGGTGAAGTGCTACAACGGTATTCCGTGCGCTTGCGGATTTATCTGTGACGTAAGAAATACCAACAAGCATTTCTGGCGCCGTTGCCGGGGAACGGTTGATATCTCTATTGCAAATTAAGTTTGCCCTCGTAATCTATCTTACTTACCGTTCTGTTTTTATTTTTCCTTAATTCCAAAAAACTCACAAAAACATTTCATGGAGTCACAACCCACCATCCAATCATTCTCTACTCCACGGGGCGAGCTCTTAGAGCCACCATCATCATCACAACCCATCTCTTCATTTGGCTATGAGTTTTCCCCCGGTTACATTTCTATGATAAGAGGTTTATCCTTTTCGGGTTTTAAACATGAAAATCCTTATGAACACTTGCGAGAGTTTGAGCATTTGTGTTCATGCCGATCGATCCAGGGCATGACACAAGAAACATTGAAGTGGAAATTGTTTCCCTTCTCTCTCAATGAGAGGGCGAAACAATGGTACACTTACACCGCTAATAGAGTGAACGGTGATTGGAAAGAATTGCGAGACAAATTTTGTCTAGCGTTCTTCCCCGTATCCCGTATCACTTCTCTACGAGCGGAAATAATTAACTTTCGTCAAGAAAAAGAGGAAACCTTGAGTGCATCATGGATTCGGTTTTGTTCATTAACAGACTCCGGACCTGAATTGTTGCTCCCCGAACCCGTTTTATTACAACATTTTTATTCGGGATTGAGCAGCGATACCGCACTTTATCTTGACACGGCCGCTGGTGGATCTTTTACTCATAAGACCATAGCGGAAGCACACGAACTTTTGGATCGCATTGTGGAAAACACTCCTTTTTCCGCTGATTTACTAGTTGAGCCGGAGTCAAAAGATGAGGAACTCGTTGTGCAAGAAACACAATAATTGGTGCCTACAATGGTAGACCCAACAATCGAGTCCCCATCTAACACAAGAACAATGATAGAGGATGATGAACCTCTTGAGTTCCCGTTTGAGTTCGAGGAAGAAATTTTTGAAAATTTTGGAGACTCCTCGAACTACTCTTGTCAAAAGAGGCCAAGACTCCCTGCACCAACCCCCGAACCTTTAGAAAAAGATTTTCTTTTGGAAACCATTCGGGAGTTGACATTGATCATAAGCGATGAATGGTTGAGAGAAAATGAGTTTTCTTCCGATACTATTCGTTTTGAACATCCTACCTCAACCATTCAAAGCTCAATTCGGGGATCAAAGGTAGATGTTCTCTATAATCCTTTAGTGGGTGCCAACATCATGTCCGAATCTTTTGCTTTAACCATGTTTGGGAACGAAGCTTGGGCACCCACTAGCAAACTCCTTAGAACCTCTCCGGGGCACTTCTTTGAGGGTTTGGGGATCGTTAGAGACGTCTGCATTAAGCACGATGATGCCGAAGTATCCCTGGATTTTCACGTCTTCGGGGTTCTGAATTTTGATGTTCTTGTAGGCCATCCCATAGAAAAGCTTTTCTCAAAAATATCGCCTTCTGGAACCCTTGACTTCACCCTCGGCAAGGAACCTTTTTCTATCCCTATCGTTCATACACTGAACACTTTTGCCGAGGAGTCCCCCGAAGTAGACGATTGTATAGAGGAGGTTATGGCAGTTTTTCTTCATGAAACCCCCGAATCGTCTTTGGAAGAAGATGCTCTCAATTTTGTTTTAGAAGAAGACGATTCGGAAGAAACCTTTGAGCTGCCCGAAACCTTAGCCTCGCCGCCGCCTCCCATAGAGCTCAAAGCACTCCCACCAGGCTTACGCTACGCTTTTCTTCACGGAAACCCCGAAACGCCTGTCATCATAAGTGACAAGCTTTCGGAGGAAGAGACCGCTAAACTCTTAGCCGTGTTAGAGAAACGTCGCTCCGTTCTTGGCTACTCGCTAGGAGACCTCAAGGGAATCAGCCCTGCTCTTTGCACCCATCGCATTCCCATAGATCCCGATAGCACACCTTCTAGGGAACCTCAACGGAGGTTAAACAATGCAATGAGGGAAGTCGTTAAGAAAGAGGTCTTGAAACTTTTGCATGCTGGTATTATCTATCCAGTTTCCACACAGCGAGTGGGTGAGCCCAGTGCAGGTTGTGCCCAAGAAGGGAGGAATGACGGTCGTTCATAACGACAAGGATGAATTAATCCCTCAACGAACCGTCACGGGGTGGAGAATGTGCATCGATTACCGAAAACTTAACAAGGCTACAAAGAAAGATCATTTTCCACTGCCCTTCATCGATGAGATGTTGGAACGGCTGGCAAATCATTCTTTCTTTTGTTTCCTTGATGGGTATTCGGGATATCATCAAATTCCCATCCATCCCGATGATCAGAGTAAGACGACTTTTACATGCCCTTACGGAACTTATGCTTATCGTCGAATGTCTTTTGGGCTATGTAATGTGCCTGTTTCTTTTCAACGATGCATGATGTCAATCTTTTCTGACATGATCGAAGAGATTATGGAGGTTTTTATGGATGATTTCTCCGTCTATGGGAAAACCTTCGATCATTGTTTAGAAAATTTAGACAAAGTCTTGCAACGTTGTCAAGAAAAGGACTTAGTGCTCAATTGGGAGAAATGCCACTTTATGGTTAAAGAAGGAATAGTCCTTGGGCACTTGATTTCTGAAAGAGGGATAGAGGTGGACAAGGCGAAATTAGAAGTTATAGAAAAGCTTCCACCTCCCGTTAATATTAAGGGTGTTCACAGTTTTCTTGGACATGCGGGGTTCTATCGCCGTTTTATCAAAGATTTCTCTCAAATTGCTAGACCCCTTACAAATTTGCTTGCAAAAGATGCACCCTTTAATTTCTCTGATGAATGCATGAATGCTTTTAATACTCTTAAAAATGCACTCATCTCCGCTCCAGTCATCCAACCCCCTGATTGGACGCTTCTGTTTGAAATTATGTGTGATGCTAGCGATTTTGCTGTGGGGGCTGTTCTTGGTCAAATTAGAGATAAGAAGCATCATGCAATTTCTTATGCTAGCAAAACTCTGTCTGGAGCTCAGTTGAATTATACGACCACTGAAAAAGAGCTCCTTGCTGTTGTTTTTGCTTTTGATAAGTTTAGATCTTACTTAGCTGGAGCAAAAGTTATCGTTTACACCGATCATGCTGCTTTGAAATTTTTGCTCTCTAAGAAAGATGCTAAACCTCGTTTGATAAGATGGATTCTTCTGCTCCAAGAGTTTGATTTAGAAATTCGTGATAAGAAAGGAGTAGAAAATTCTGTAGCGGATCATTTGTCGCGCATGCAATTCACTAACCCGCAGGAATTACCCATCAATGACTTCTTGCGCGACGACATGCTGCTCCACGTAAAGGACTCACATCCGTGGTACGCCGACATTGTGAACTTCATAGTGACGGGGTACGTACCACCGGGAGAAAACAAGAGACGACTCATCTATGAGAGTCGTCGTCACCTTTGGAGTGAGCCCTTCCTTTACCGTGTCTGCGCCGATGGACTGCTCAGAAGATGTGTGCCGACACCCGAGAGCACACAAATCATCGAGAAATGTCATGCAGCTCCATACGGGGGACACCATGGAGTGTTTCGTACTCAGGCCAAGATATGGCAAAGTGGTTTCTTTTGGCCAACAATGTACGAAGACACAAAAGAATTCGTCAGACGATGCCCACAATGTCAAAGATTTGGAGGCATCACGGCAAGGGATGCAATGCCCCTCAACTTCAATTTACAAGTCGAACTCTTCGACGTATGGGGCATCGACTTCATGGGGCCATTCCCCAAGTCACAAGACTGTGAATACATCTTGGTGGCAGTCGACTACGTGTCCAAATGGGTAGAGGCAATGCCATGCCGAGCTGCCGACTCCAAGCACGCTCGCCGGATGTTCCACGAGATTGTCTTCCCAAGATTTGGAACACCGAGACTAGTGATAAGCGACGGAGGGTCTCATTTCATTGATAAGACCTTCCGAAGCTTCCTTAGAGAACTTGGAGCACGACACAACATAGCCACTCCATACCATCCTCAAACAAGTGGGCAGGCCGAGACTTCAAACAAGCAAATCAAACGGATCCTGCAAAAGACCGTGTTAGAAATGGGGAAGTCATGAAAAAGCAAGCTACCCGATGCACTATGGGCATACCGGACAGCATACAAGACACCCATAGGCATGTCACCATACCAACTCGTATATGGAAAAACATGCCATTTACCCATCGAGTTGGAACATCGAGCATATTGGGCCGTTAGAAAATGGAATATGGACCTTCAAGGCGCCGGATGGAAAAGAAAAATGCAGATAGCTGAGTTGGAAGAATGGAGAGACAAAGCTTACCACAACTCAGCCATTTATAAGGAGAGAACTAAACGGTGGCACGATAAAAGAATAAGAGTAAAAGAATTCAAAGTTGGAGATAAAGTCTTGCTATTCAACTCACGGGTGAAACTATTCGGGCACGGAAAATTGAGAAGCAAATGGGACGGGCCATACACGGTTATTGAAACTTCGCCACACGGAGCAATCACACTCCAAGACGACGAAGGTAAAGTATTCAAGGTAAATGGCCAGCGTCTAAAAATTTATTTTGAACCCGATACGAATAAAGAGTTTGATGTCATGTACTTGATTAATTTAGAATCTTTATCATGATATCCTCTGATTTGTTTTATCACCCGTAGTAGCACTTTCCCTAAAATAAATATAGCAAGAAAATTCAATCAAATTAGTGCTCCCCGGGCTTCCATACCGGTAGAGCAATTTGTGTTTCCAAAATATCTTTGTCTATTTTGAAGTAAACAGGCAAAAAGGCAAGTGTGGGGGAGAACATCGCGAAAATAGAAACAAACACGAGCAAATCACTCAGAACCATCACGGGAAGGACAACACCAACAATTGTGCAAAATTTGGGCACCAGCAGGGGCCACACCAGGTCGGCCGACCCCTGGTGGGTCCCACTGGGCCTCTGCTTTCCCGTGCTACTTAAGTTTGTTTCCCACACTCCCTTTTTGCCTACCATACCTGTCAAGTTCATTCTGAGACGCGAAAATTAAATAAAACTTGACCAATTAAAACTTGGGAAAGATTTATTTTGAAACATTTCATCAAAAATCCCATGACTCTCCCTAATGCTCTCAAGATGAACTTGCCCACTTGTTATTACTCGCTTCATTACCACTTGCTTGTGAACAACCTATCCATAGGGACCCATGTTTTTCTAGATAATTGGCGAGTGTGATATGGTTCGATGAAATGACCTTTTTCTCAATCTACAAAGTCCTTGGGAATTTTATTTCAAAAAAAGATAAAATAGCATGGCTCGCTGCTCCTCTCTTGGTATATGATTTCCTACCAATGCCATATGTTGATCACAATTTTCAAACTTACACGCATATGCTGCTTGTGTTGCAATGAGCTTTTCCAAAATTTTGTGACCCTAATGAGATACTTGTCATGCTCTCTTGATCAAGTTCACATACACGATCCACCAAAATTGCTAAAACTCCTACACCGGGAGTTAGCACATCCACCCGTCCAAATAAAGACACTCCTCACTTTTATCCCATTTTACCTCTCTCTCTCAAAATAAACAAAAGAGGGGCATGGCTCTGCAAAAGAAAAAGAAGACTCACAAAAAGATGAGCAAGAAAAAAAAAGAAAAAAGAAAATGCTCATGTACAGAGCACGAAAAAGAAAAGAAAGAAAAATGTTAGCCATGTCTCGGAATTACAAAACAAAGAGAGGTAAAATCCAATAAAGGAGTCGTCGCATATAAACATCCACATATCCATCCACACATGCACTTCTTGATCAAGGTTGTATGACTTGAATTCTCCGTGGATCCTTTCTTTTGGTTCAGCAATATCTGTGATACAAGTATGCCTCTCTAACCCTACCTTGAGCTCCACATACAAGCCTTAGAAGTAGGACAAAAGAGGCAATGCTTTGGTAAGGAAAACACACTTTTTGAGCAATCCGAGAGAATCAATAGAGGAGCAAGAGCCATGTTGTCTATATTTTTCAAAACTCTTTCAAAAACCCCAAGGTACTTAGTGGATGAAAGCAAGGTGATTTGAGTCATGAATCGTTCCACTTCTCAATCATCCAAGAATACATGTTAGCCACCATCATGTTCGCAGGTAAAAAGGTGTGGCTTGTAATAGCTTGTGTGCAGGTTTCATTCATCAAAGGGGATGAGTCCTCCCCAATTTCTACTCATAGCTTTACTCGAGGACGAGCAAAGAGCTAAGTGTGGGGGATCTTGTTGACGGTCCTTACGACCCCTTTTTACCGTCAACCTTATGCACCTTTGTAAACCAAACACCATCACCAAGTGTAGACATAGGGTTTATTTCTAACAAATTCCACTAGTCCTGGTGAATTATGAAGTGCAGGTGCAATCCATACAAAAACAGGGGAAAACATGCACTAAACGCGGACTTTACAATCGACGGATTTTTCCCGGACTAAAGAACTTAGTCCAAAAGCCCAAAACCACAGAATCAGGCTTCAAGATCAAACAATGCACGTGGTTTAGGCAAGTACACAGGCCAAGGAAGCAGCCAGAGGAGGATCAGGCCCAGTGGGGCCCAGGCCAGGTCGGCCGACCCCCTCTGGCCAGGTCGGCCGACCTGCCAGGGAGGCCCCACTGGCCCATCTTTTTATGACGGTTTACCACCGACTTCTGGAGGTCGGTTCCCCCTGCATTAAATGTCACCGACCTCGGGAACCGCCTCAAAGTTGCCGACCTTCCAAGGCTATAAATAAAGGGGCACCCCTCCCTCTCAACACACCACAAGACGCAAGACTCTCCAATAGAGCTCCACTCCAATCCTTAGGCTGAGAGCCTTTTGTACACTAGTAGAATAGGAGAGAGGGCAAGGGAGAGAAAGGAATACTCCTTCCACTTTGGTGGAGGTTTAGTTCTATTTCCTTACCTTGGCGTGTAAACACTCTTTGTGCTTTATACGTGGTGATTATTTATCTAGCGAGCATTATTACTTTTCTAGGCGTAATTCCTGTTATACTTGTTTACGGGATCATCGCTCCGCAAGGGGTGCTCTAGCCTTCTAAATTCAGCTTTGGGCCGAGGTTAGAATAGTAATCAACGGCATAGACGTGGTGTCTAGGCTAGAGGTTACCTTTGTTTGCTGTGTGCTCCACGGTTTGTAGAGGTAGGCGACAGGAAGTGACAGCCCTGTCCGTCCAAAGGAACCCTCCACGTTCGGGTACATAGTAGAGCTACAGGTCGGAGTGGCTTGGCAGACCAGGCCTAAGCCGGCGCCCGAAGTAGACAAGTAGAGCTTGAGTTCGTCTATCCTCTAGGATAAGCTGGATATAATCACCCTCTCGATCCTAGGCCGCTAGTTGTCTTGGTTGTCCTTGGGTAGAACTTGCCCTGCGGTAGAATAACTCCGTTCCTTGGGGAAAACAAATACGATACCTTGGAATACTCCCGGGTGAAGTGCTACAACGGTATTCCGTGCGCTTGCGGATTTATCTGTGACGTAAGAAATACCAACACAAACTTGTTGTAGGTAGCTTCAAAGGGGTGGCCCTCAGTCATCCAATGAATAATCGGTCCATCCTCATTTTCCTCATTGTCATCAATCCAATAGGTTGCATAGAATTGACAAATAACTTCCTCATTCCAATTGTAATCCTCACCCATGATGGTTTGCATTCCCAATGCATTGCATCGTGTACTGATTTGCTCAAAGATTGGATCATTTTGCCTTCCCATATAATTCCAATCAATGTACTTCATTGGAGTAATGGGATTCTTCTTTCCCATAATCACACTCTTGTACCAATTAAACTGGAAGTTGGAGTTAAAGCGATAGTCACCATTCCTAGGGTCCTTTTCATACTTGAAAGGATCATCCCAGTGAAGTTTCTGCAGCCCATGCCTTCCCTTGCTATAATCCACATGACAAAACCCATCATACTTGCGATGAACGAGCACACGTGGAGGATGCCTTTGAGGGTTCATGTTTTGGGTCAACGCTGGAGCTTCAACTTCATCATCTGCAGCTTGTGCCTTGCCCTTGCCCTTGCCTCTGGGACTAACAGTTGTTTTCTTGTTCTTCCTTTGCGAACCTTCACCACTATCCCCTTCATCACTACCACGTCGCTTCATCTGCCACAAGAGCATTCATAGAATGAGACTCAAGTCATAGAAGTAAAGGGTGGAATCAAAGTGTAGAAGATTGGACGGACTTGTGAAGCATTAGGTTCGGTCGGAGTATCCGGCATTCTGTCGGACAGTCCGGGGACCGGACACTCCGGCACCCTGTCGGACACTCCGGCAGACCCTAGTGTTTCAAAAATTCGTCGAATCTTCACAACCAACCATGGGATTCCAACCTAACTTTTAGCATTGCGATATAACCTCATATGCAACCTTTTGACCGAAGGGAATCCACTAGAACCACCAAAACTAAGAGATCAAAGAAGGGGGGAAGACAAAAGTACCTTCAAGCACTTCCTCGGTTTCCCAGAGGAAAAACTTGGGGGCACTGGAGTCTCCAGCGATTGGAGGCCTTGTGAATCCCTTGGGAGGTCGAATCCCGCTCCAAATCACCCTTGAATCGACGATTTGAGAGGAGGGAAGAGAGAGGGTGACGAAGAGGAGTCGGGCGCGGTGAAAAAGGAGAATGACCGGTTCACCGCGGGGGGTCAAATCCTTATATAGCTGGTAACTTACCGGAGTCTCCGGCAACATACTAGATACTTCGTCAAGTACCAGGACCGGACACTCCGGTTACTTCCCGGAGTCTCCGCTGGTGTTGAAGTTCCAGGTCCAGATGCTCCGGCTTCCTACCGGAGTCTCCGTTGGGGGTTCCCTGTTTCGACTGCGGAAAATCCATGATTTTTCCCGGACACTCCGGCCTTGTGCCGGAGTATCCGGACTGATCTGCCTTGCTGACTTGAGAGATTTTCAAGGAATTTGAGAGACAATGGTTGGACTTATAGGATATACTTATTGCATATGGTCAGTAAGCATTCAACACATCATAACTATGACCACATACAACAAGCTATGATCAAAAGATCAAGAACCATCCAAATAGTTTTGAAAATCACTCAAATATTTTCACAATTCATTTTGGTTTACAAGCACTACCAAAAAAAAAGGAAACAACATTCAGATGTGCAACATTCTACTCCGCATTAGAAGAATCAAGGATATTCAATTCACTTCTAAGCTCACAAAAGCGCTTCTCATCTAGGGGCTAGGTGAATATATCGGCAAGTTGGGCATCGGTTCTTTAGAGTTTGCCGCATCCAAAGTAATTGTGCACAACAATTACCGGCTGCAACATACTCCGCTTCGGCGATGGAAAGGGCAACGGAATTTTGTTTCTTGGATGACCATGACACTAGGGACCTACCCAAAAATTGGCAAGTCCCGGAAGTGCTCTTCCGATCCACCTTACATCCGGCGTAGTCGGCATCGGAATAGCCAACTAACTTAAACTTGACGCCCTTTGGATACCAAAGCCCTAGGTTAGGTGTATGAACCAAATATCGCAAGATTCTTTTAACGGCCACCATGTGACTCTCCTTAGGAGCGGATTGAAATCTTGCACACCAGCACACACTAAGCATAATATCGGGCCTAGATGCACAAGGATAAAGCAATGAACCAATCATGGAACAATATACCTTTTGATCCACGGGCACTCCTTTTGGATCAAGATCATGATGTCCATTGGTTTGCATTGGAGTCTTGATGGGTTTGGCTTTGTCCATGTCAAACTTCTTGAGCATATCTTGAGTGTACTTGGCTTGACATATGAACGTGCCTTCTTGGAGTTGCTTGACTTGAAAACCTAAAAAGAACTTCAACTCCCCCATCATGGACATCTCGAACTTCTTGATCATGATCTTACTAAATGCTTCACAAAATTCTTGGTTAGTAGAACAAAATATAATGTCATCGACATATACTTGGCACACAAAAATATCATCATCAATTTTCTTTGTGAAGAGAGTAGGATCAAATTTGCCAACAACAAATTGAGTTGCAACAAGATATTCCTTAAGGCATTCATACCATGCTCTAGGTGCTTGTTTTATCCCATAGAGCGCCTTGTGGAGTTTAAAGACATGGTTATGATACTTTGGGTCTTCAAAGCCCGGTGGTTGCTCCACATACACCTCCTCACTAATTGGCCCATTGAGGAAGGCACTTTTCACGTCCATTTGTTGTAGCTTAAAACCATGGTGAGTAGCAAAGGCAAGTAATATACGAATTGACTCAAGCCTAGCTACGGGTGCAAAGGTTTCACCAAAATCCAAACCTTGGACTTGTGAGTACCCTTGTGCAACAAGTCTTGCTTTGTTCCTTGTCACCACACCATGCTCATCTTGCTTGTTGCGAAACACCCATTTGGTGCCTACAACATTTTGCTTCGGTCTTTCCACCAATTTCCACACTTTGTTTCTCTCAAAGTTGTTCAACTCCTCTTGCATGGCCATCACCCAATCCGGGTCCTCGAGCGCATCTTCTACTCTAAGTGGCTCCATAGAAGAGAGAAAAGAGTAATGTTCACAAAAATTTGCAACTCGAGTTCTAGTAGTTACCCCTCTTTCAATATCACCAATGATGTTCTCAACGGGGTGATCCCTTTGTACACTTTGGCGTACTCTTGGGTGTGGCACTCTTCCTTCATTTCCTTCTCCTTCTTCCTCTTCTTCAACTTGTATATCGTCACCACCACTTGAAACTTGATCTTGGTTGTGCTCTTGACCTTGGTCGTCACCTTGATCTTGAGCACTTCCTTGATCTTGCTCTTGTGTTGGTGGTGGTGCTCCTTGGCGTAGGGAAGAAGGTGGAGCTTGATCAACTTGAGGCTCTTGTGGTCGTATATCACCTATGGCCATCCTTCCAATCGCCTCGTATGGGGGTTCTTCATTACCTATCACACTTGGATCAACTTGCTCTACTTGAGAGCCATTAGATTCATCAAATGTCACATCACGCGTGACCTCAACACAACCATTGGTTTTGTTGAAGACCCGGTATGCCAAGACATTTGATCCATATCCAAGCAAGAACCCTTCATCGACCTTAGGAGCAAACTTTGAGGACTTGGGTTTCTTGTTAAGAATAAAACATTTGCTCCCAAATACACGAAAGTATGAGACATTAGGAACGTTACCGGTGAGTAGCTCATAGGGTGTCTTTTGCCAGATTCGGTGGGGAAATAACCGGTTTGATGCATGGCATGCGGTGCTCACGGCTTCAGCCCAAAAGCGGTCCGAGGTCTTGTACTCATCAAGCATTGTTCTTGCCATCTCAATGAGTGTACGGTTCTTCCTCTCGGCCACCCCATTTTGTTGTGGGGTGTAAGGCGCCGAAAACTCATGCTTGATGCCTTCTTCATCAAGAAACTCTTCAACTTGAGTCTTCTTGAATTCACTTCCATTGTCACTCCTTATCTTCTTGATCTTTACTTCATGTTCATTTTGTGCTCTTCTAATGAACTTCTTGATTATCCCTTGTACTTCATTTTTATCATGCAAAAAGTATACCCAAGTGAAACGAGAATAATCATCAACAATTACTAAGCCATATTTGTTACCACCAATGCTTAAGTAGGCAATTGGACCAAAAAGATCCATGTGTAGCATTTCCAATGCCCTTGTAGTGGTCATCACATTTTTGGTGGGATGAGGTGCTCCATGTTGCTTTCCGGCTTGACAAGCACTACAAATTCTATCCTTCTCAAAAGAGACATTGGTTAGTCCATGGATGTGACCGCCCTTTTGGAGATTATTAAGATTTCTTATGCCAACATGGGCTAGCCTTCGGTACCATAGCCAACCCAAGTTAGACTTTGCCAACAAGCATGTATTAAGTTGGGTTTTATCCAAGGAAAAATCCACAAGATAAAGCCCTCCTTTCAACACGCCATTAAAGGCAATTGAGTTATCGCTCCTCTTGAAAACGGTCACACCTTCGTTAGTGAAATAACAATTGAAGCCCTTCTCACAAAGTTGTGAGACCGACATTAAATTAAACTCCAATGAATCTACCAAGAGAACTTTAGAAACGGAATACTCGGGAGTGAGAGCAATGTTACCCATTCCAAGTACTCCACCTTTACCATCATCACCAAATGTAATTTCACCCATATCGGTTGTGTTCTTTTCAAGTGATGTGAACATGTTCTTCTCTCCGGTCATATGACTTGTGCATCCACTATCAAGCACCCTGTTGGCGTCTCTTACGGTCACGCGGGAAACACGCGACCGCGGGGAGACGCCGGGGGTTATGGAATTGTTCACTTGCACTATTTAACCAAATAATCCACAACTAGTAACAAGTACTAGGTATGAATTATAAGGTTTGTCATGTTTAAATAGAATATCCGCAAGCGTACGGATAACCCGTTGTAGCATTTCACCCGAGAGCATTCCAGGGTATCGTATTTATATTTTCCCAAAGGAAGACATGGTTGACAAGAGTACTTATGTTCATGGTGTTACAAACGATAAGTGATATAACCACATTCCAACGCAGGGGTAAGGTTTAATAATAATAAGGATAGTGTGACACACACGAAGGCATTCCACTCTCTCTAATAAAAGGCGAGAGACAATCCTAAGCAATGCTAAGTTAGACTAGCGAGCCACTACTCCAAAGGTACAACATTCATAAAGCGTGCACAACCTCTACCTATCATCTAGCGTCATGCAAGCACAAGCAAGCGTCTAATGCCTAGGCAACATCGGGAGATCCGGCATACGCAAGGTCTGCCTCGCGACTCCGGCCTATTTACGTACTCCTATGCCGTGCCCGAACGTGGAGGGTTCCTTTGGATGGACAGGGCTGTCACTTCCTGCCACCTACCTCTACAAACCGTGGGACACGCACATACCCAAGGGTGGATAGACTACCCCGGCACCATGCCGGCGTTACTAACCACGACTCTAGATCCCTCGAGGCACCCCCAACCCTTCGGATCGACGGGGTGATAAATCTAGAGCACCTTTGCAGGACAATGAGCCCGATGCCTAAACATGAGAACAACTAGCCTAACTAGCATAAACTAGATAAAAGGGATCAAAGCTAGCACTAAGTCATGCATAAGCGTTCGTCGCTCAAGAACGAGCGATGAACGATGAACGATTAAGCAAGTTCAAGAATAATCGATGATCGAGTATGAACGAACGATGAACGAACGATGAACGAGCATGAACGAACAACGAACGATCATACAAGATCATGGTAGAACTAGCAAGCTCATAACAACTATATGAATACTTGTATTCCATAGATTAAATAACAAGTCTTACAAAGAGAGAGAAAGGATACAAGAGCACTACCCAATTCTCCACAAGACTTTGGGAGCAATAGGGCAGCCCACTACTCAGCCTAGCACTACCTAGAATTGCCTCTAACTCTAGTGTGAGGAGGAGGGAATGATCCTTGTGTATTGTGTGTCTTGGAAGGAGAGGGGGTACCCCTCCTTATATAGTCCTTGAAGGTCGGCAACTTTGAGGCGGTTCCCGAGGTCGGTGACATTTAATGCAGGGGGAACCGACCTCCAGAGGTCGGTTACAAACCGCCATAGAAAGATGGGCCCAGGGGGCCACCCTTCCAGGTCGGCCGACCTGGCCAGGGGGGGTCGGCCGACCTGTGCCTGGCCCCTCCTGGACTGGGCTTTGGCAGGTGGCTCCCCCTCTGGGTCCACTTCTCTGGTCCAGGTGCATTTGGCCTTAGTTGTGTTGGATTTTGACGAGATTTGGCCTTTTGTCTTGGAATTGTATTCCCGCGGCGAACGTTGTTTTGTAGAAGTGTTGATTCGTCGCCTTGGGGCATGAGTTCACCTGGATTTCTCCCTTATTCCACCTGCACACTAAAATCTAGAGGTACATGTGGAACTAGGTTATTCTTAAATAAAGTGCATGTAAAGAATGTCTAATCCTTCTTGTTTATTGAGCTAGTTGACGGTCGAAATTGGTCCGTAACGACCGTCAACAACTCCCCCAAGCTTACCCTTTGCTCGTCCCGAGCAAGAAGTAGGACTTTAGGTTGTTGATCAGGAGTTGCTACAATGCCTACTTCTCAAAGGTACCAAGTGTATAACAAAGATACTCATCCTTGAGTTGAATAAGTTGGCCAAGGTAACTCACCCTTTTCCCTTAGTCCTTATGGGGTTTTTGCTTTATACTTCACCTTGGGCGGTTGAGAGAGAGAACGGTGTACGAGCATTTGTTTTCTCATTCCTTGTCTTGCTTTTATTCTCCGGAGGTTTTCAAAAAGATTTTCAAAAATAAAACCAAGTTCCTCAAGTGATACTCTCGAGTCGCTCAAGTGGTGTTTTTATCCCTTACCAAGGCATGTGTGTTGCCTCATCCTACATTTAATAGGCTTTTTGTGGAGCTCAAGGTAGGATATGAAGAGAGGCATACTTGCATTCATATTTTGCAAAACCAAAAGAGTGGATCCACGGAGATAGCAAGCCATACGATCAAAGATCAAGATGTGCAAGTGTGTGAGTGGATGGTGGTGGTGTATGTGACTACTCCTCTTTTTGTTCACCTCTCTTTATTTTATATTTTGGGGCATGGCTATCTTTTCTTCTTTCTTTTTCCATGCTCAAAATGAGAGCAGATAAATTTTCTTTTTCTTTTCATGCTCATCTTCTGTGAGCTTTATTTTCTTTCTTTCTTTTGCATAGCCATGCCTAATTTTGATATTTCAAGAGAGGTGATAAATTGTGAGGAGTGTCTTTATTTTGGTGGATGGTATGACATGTTGCTAACTTCCGGTGTAGAAGTTTAGCATATGAGGTGGAATGTGTACGTGATCTTGATCATGAGAGTATGGAGAGCATCTCACTAGGGTCACACAATTTTGATAAAGCTCAATGAAATGACAAGCAGCATATGTAAGGTTTTTCATTAAGTACTACATATGGCTTTGGTAGGAATTTATCATCACTGAGGAACTTATAATTTTTTTTTTATGATTTTCGAAAACAAAATCTCCGGAGTTTTCAAGCTTACTTGGAACAAGATTGCATCAGCTCTTTTTACCATATCATCTCTCACAACAACTTAGGTTCAGCGCAAACGTATGCAACCCACAAGTTTCAGGTTCTAAGCAAGTATTTTTCAGCCAACAAACTCAAAACTTGGAGAGTACTAAGTTATAAACTAGGCACAATAGAAAAATACGGCAGAGCAACTATTCATCATCTCAACATAGAAGGAAAAGAAACATTTTTACAGCACATAAAAAGAAACTAAACTAACTATTTTTGTTCTTTTTAGTTTTGTTATTTTTATTTTATTTTTCATATGAGAAGCAGGAACAAGCAAAAAAATGAAAGGAAAAGGATACAAGTTGCGATACATGATACCTTAGCGGGGGGCATGGTGTCTCCCCCCCAAGCTTGTTCTTGCTCATGGGTTTGGTGGATTGAACCCCATGTGGCGAAAGTAAGCCGAAAGATCGGCTTGTCCCCGCTCCGTCATGTTGGTGAGGTTGGTGAGCTGGGTGTCGGTGCGTTCTTGCCACTGATGGGTTTGTAGGATGTGTTGATTCAGCGCGTATTGAGTGTCTTCCGCTGTGGTCTCGAGCCTTCCCATTTGCTCGGAGAGGTTGTTCATTGCTTGCTCAAGGTGGAAACCTTGAGTCGCACCAGAGTCGGAGGAGTGTTCCTCCCATTGTTGTTGCGGAGTGAACATCCTTGGGTCATGCCCCGAGGTTTGCCACGCCGAGCCCCCGGCCATGTGCGGTGGCGGGGCTGAGTATACACCGGGAAAATACCCGGTGTGACCATACCCCGGGCCGCCATGAGCCATGGGCTGCGGTGTGGGTGCCTCGGAACTTGATGGCTGCTCCGACCTGCGCGTCCTCCTGCGAGAAGAAATACTCCTGCGCGCACTCTCTATTTCTTGGAGCTCAATGGTTAGATTTTTGCAAGTATACAAGCAAAGATCCGGGTTAGGTAACCGAAACTCGTTTGTATACCCGACAAAATAAAATATGAGGGAATCATTTGGACCACACTTAAGAGTATGACCGCGAATATGATAATCTTTGTTTATGAGCATGCGAGGAGTATCAATATATTCAACATTAGCATCATGCAAAGCACCTACTCCTGCAGCGATACGTGTAATCAACGAAGTGCACTCGATAGGTCCTATCATCCCAAAATTATCTAGCCATTGGTGAATCATGTATTGCACAGGAGAAATCTTAATTTTCTCAACCATAGCATAAAGAATTTTCATTTCATCCTCGCGCACAACTCTAATATCACTCCTAGGAAAAAGAGTGATGCCAATCCACATGTGCAAAAAGCGCAAAGTAGGGTGATGGATGTGATTAGTTCTAGGCTGCACACAAGTTGAAAAACCCGTAATCCTTTCCCAAAATGCAAGCTTTGAAAAATCAGGAAGGGCATTATCAATATCAACATTGCAGCGAGTATTAAAGCCGAGTATCATGCTAAGGTCCTTCCATTTCAAACGGTACTCTTCTCGGAAAAACCGAAAAGTAATACCTTCATCTACTACTCGTAGGGTGCATAAAAACTGAAGTGTAAGCAAGCGGGAACCCGGCTCATGTACACTAGCAAAATCTTTCCACCCTATAGCTTTGAATACTCGAGAAAATTCAGCATCCATACCTGTTTGTTGCAGCAGCTCCGTGTCAAATGCTCGCGTAGGAGCAAAGATACGGTTTTGAAGAAGTGCGTAGGCATTTGTCTCTTGCTCGCCCACCAAGTCGAGGTCGGTGTCGGCGAGGAGATGATGCTCGTTGTTGCCCTCTTCTTCGGCTGCATGTGGTGGACTTGGCGGTGGTTCAACCACGGGGCGCGCGCGCGTGCTTCGGCGTGAAGAGCTTGGACTTGAGCTTGAGCTTAGGGACTTCTTCAGCGATCCGTACAGCCGCTTTGCTCCCGACATGGCTGCAGCGAGGAGAGCAAGAACACAAGAACAAAAACTCCGAACGGGTTATGTTAGGAAAAAAATCAAATCAGCGAAACCGTCGGTTGTTCTTGTGAGCAAGAAAATCGCAACTCGAAAACAATCAAAAACAAATCAAAGCACAAACTGAAAGAACAGAGGGGGAGGAGTTTTTTTATGCAGAATTTTGAGGCAAGCACAAAGTGAGAGCAAAGGAGAACCTTGTGAGCAAAAGAGTGAAGTGAATGAGGAATGAAATGAGTGTGTGTGAGGGGGAGAGAGCCTCTGGCCGGTCACTCCAACTTATAGCACGAAATGTAGCCGTTTTTGAACGTTGGAGGGGGAATATGACCGTTGGGGAAAAGATGGGGGGCAGCAGTGGCTGCCACAGGTCGGCCGACCTGGCAAATGGGGGTCGGCCGACCCCATGTGGGGCCCACTTGCTCCCCCTCTTGGCCCACAGCCTCCAACGGTCATATGGTTTATGACCTTGGCTGCTATGTCCAGTAAATCCTCGGAAATATTGCTCAGAAAGATTTCCAAATAAAATCATGCCTCGAAATTCAAACGGTTTTCGGAAAAATTGAAACTAGAAGAGAGAAAGTGTCGGAAAAATCCCAACATGTGAAAAATTTATTGTAGTGGTACAGAGGTACTCCAAAACCTTGCACAAAAGAGTGAAAAAGTTTTGAAGAACCAAATATTTTTGGAGATTAATTTTTGTATGCATGGCGAGATGAAAATTCAAATATGCTGGCGGAAAAATTCAAATGATTGAAATAAGAATTTCTTGTGGTGAAATAAAATATGCAGGGTGATTTAAAAGTTTTTTAAATGCAAGTGGTGGGTTTGAAAAATCAAAAAGGAATCAAAAGAAATGATAATGCCGATTATCCTGTCGGCCAGGGCTTCGCCGTTTTAAGTCCGGCGAGCAAGGACTTCTCCATGCGTTTCATTCTTGAGGGTGCCGGTCCCGTCCTTGGAGAAGAGGATGAAGATGGCTGCACCTTCTTTACTTGCCACATTTGTTTGATCTTGGGTTGTGTTGGTGGCTTCTCAATTTGAGGGGTCGATTTCTTGACCCATAACCCCGGCCTTGTTGTTGCGGGCTTCTTGGGTTGGTACCATGACGGGTTCTCACGTTTGTCAATTTGCTTTCCAAAGAGCAATGAGACTATCCATCTTTCTCGAGGTCACTTCAACTTCTTTGATGTTTGAGGGGTTTGGCCCATACTTGATTTTGATCATCGAGCATTGTTCTTTTCGGGGTTGAAACTCAAACTTTTCCTCCTTCTCATTGATGTAGAGGCGGATTTCTCCAACTCCAACATCAATTTGAGCCTTTCGTGGTACTAAGGAAGGGACGTCCCAAGATGAGGGGCGTCTCTTTATCAATGTCCATTTCCAGCACCACGAAGTCCACCGGAATGAAGTTACCACGGATTTTCACCGGAATGTCTTCGGCTATTCCCGCGGGGTAGCGGACTGATGAGTCCGCTAGTTGTAGCCTCATTGGTGTAGGAGTTAACTCCGTGTAGCTCAATCGATCGAAGACTTCTTTGGGCATAACGCTGACGCTTGCCCCAAGATCGCATAAGTGCGTAGTTCGAAGTGATGTCTCTTGATTGCACAAGGGATTACTGGAAAGCCTGGATCAGCTTTTATTGTAGAAGGTTCTTCTCTATTTGCCTGTTCTCCCCTGCATGGTTAGTCTTACGAGAGAACATTTCTCCTCTCGTAGTGATAACGTTAACTTTTTCAATGAGAGATTCTGGTTGCCCAGGAATCTGCTCGGAATTAGCAGAAGGAACGAGAGCAGCAAGCTGAGCTATTTGAGTTTCTATCATTTTGTTAAAACTCAGCTGATTTTTGAAAGCGGAAGAAAAACCTTCTAGCTGTGAATTTATATTTTCTAAAACCTGAT
The DNA here is from genome assembly GCA_007726485.1 of Eragrostis curvula. NCBI lineage: Eukaryota > Viridiplantae > Streptophyta > Magnoliopsida > Poales > Poaceae > Eragrostis > Eragrostis curvula. Next base: position 73,205 of record RWGY01000082.1, on the reverse strand, counting down.
CGTTGGCCGCAAGCTTTTTGTTGATTGATTCATTAATTTTAGCTTGGCCAAGAACCAAATCTTTCAAAGAGGGCTGATTATTGTAAAAACCAGGAAAATTGTTACCTCTATTTTGATTTTGATTATATCCTTGACCTCCGTTTGGACGATACCCGTTGTTGTTGTTCATGTAGAACGCATCTTCTTGGGTGTGGGGGCAATTCTTCCCCATATGGCCCGTATCCCCGCATTCCTCACACGTCATGTGTGAGTCCAATGCACGAACACTACCACTTGAAGTGTGTTCATCCAAACGCTTCATGAGAAGGTCAAGTTTGGCGGACAACATGTCCACTTCCTTGACAGGGTGGATGCCTTTTGAGCGTGATTGGAGTCGATCATCGCTCCACCCTTGATTGGAGACCATCTTCTCTATAAGATCTTTTGCTTGAGTAACGGTTTTGGAGAAAAAGGCTCCTCCAGCAGCGGCATCCATATGTCCACAGGCTGTTGGTGTCAACCCGTTGTAAAAGTGTTGAAGAATGAGCCATTCTTCCATCCCATGGTGTGGGCAGGCTGATGTGTATTCTTGGAGCCTTTCCCATGCCTCGGGTATGGATTCATTTGTTGCTTGCTGGAAGCTTGCAATTCTTCCACGAAGGGCATTGGTTTTGCCCATCGGGAAGAACTTAGCGAGGAACGCCGTAGAACATTTGTCCCAAGTGTCAATATTGGCGCGGTTTGCATAGAACCATTGTTTCGCTTTCCCAAGGAGGGAGAGCGGAAACAAACGGAGCTTGATAGCATCTTGATTGCCTTCTCCCGTGCCTGACGTGTTGCATATCTCTAGGAACTGTTGGAGATGAGAGTTGGCGTCCTCGGAAGCCTTCCCACAAAAGGGTATGGCTTGCACCATCGTGATGAGGCTGGACCTTATGTTAAGTCCGGCGTCACCAACGTCGACGTTGGGTCCAATGGGCACATTGGCGACGGTGGGCGCGGAGTATTCACGAAGGGTCTTTTCAGCCATGACGTTTGACGTAGATGGCGCGGAAGATGCGGGTTCGCTTGTCGAGAGTACTTGAGGGGAGACGACGACGCGGTGTCGAGTCTTCCTCACAAGTGACTCGGGGTTATCAACGAAGTTTTTCGGCAAGTCGAATCCACGCATACACTATCCTGTTTTCACATCAAAGAGAAAACAGATCAAGGTTAGCCTACATGGGCAATGGTTAAACCACATCAAGTGTAATCATGAAGAATCATTGTATTCTTGTTAACCAATGTCTTCCCCGGCAACGGTGCCAGAAATGCTTGTTGGCGTCTCTTACGATCACGCGGGAAACACGCGACCGCGGGGAGACGCCGGGGGTTATGGAATTGTTCACTTGCACTATTTAACCAAATAATCCACAACTAGTAACAAGTACTAGATATGAATTATAAGGTTTGTCATGTTAAATAGAATATCCGCAAGCGGACGGATAACCCGTTGTAGCATTTCACCCGAGAGTATTCCAGGGTATCGTATTTATATTTTCCCAAAGGAAGACATGGTTGACAAGAGTACTTATGTTCATGGTGTTACAAACGATAAGTGATATAACCACATTCCAATGCAGGGGTAAGGTTTAATAATAATAAGGATAGTGTGACACGCACGAAGGCATTCCACTCTCTCTAATAAAAGGCGAGAGACAATCCTAAGCAATGCTAAGTTAGACTAGCGAGCTACTACTCCAAAGGTACAACATTCATATAGCGTGCACAACCTCTACCTATCATCTAGCGTCATGCAAGCACAAGCAAGCGTCTAATGCCTAGGCAACATCGGGAGATCCGGCATACGCAAGGTTTGCCTCGCGACTCCGGCCTATTTACGTACTCCTATGCCGTGCCCGAACGTGGAGGGTTCCTTTGGATGGACAGGGCTGTCACTTCCTGCCACCTACCTCTACAAACCGTAGGACACGCACATACCCAAGGGTGGATAGACTACCCCGGCACCATGCCGGCGTTACTAACCACGACTCTAGATCCCTCGAGGCACCCCCAACCCTTCGGATCGACGGGGTGATAAATCTAGAGCACCTTTGCAGGACAATGAGCCCGATGCCTAAACATGAGAACATCTAGCCTAACTAGCATAAACTAGATAAAAGGAATCAAAGCTAGCACTAAGTCATGCATAAGCGTTCGTCGCTCAAGAACGAGCGACGAACGATGAACGATTAAGCAAGTTCAAGAATAATCGATGATCGAGTATGAACGAACGAAGAACGAACGATGAACGAGCACGAACGAGCAACGAACGATCATACAAGATCATGATAGAACAAGCAAGCTCATAACAACTATATGAATACTTGTATTCCATAGATTAAATAGCAAGTCTTACAAAGAGAGAAAAGGATACAAGAGCGCTACCCAATTCTCCACAAGACTTTGGGAGCAATAGGGCAGCCCACTACTCAGCCTAGCACTACCTAGAATTGCCTCTAGCTCTAGTGTGAGGAGGAGGGAATGATCCTTGTGTATTGTGTGTGTTGGAAGGAGGGGGGGTACCCCTCCTTATATAGTCCTTGAAGGTCGGCAACTTTGAGGCGGTTCCCGAGGTCGGTGGCATTTAATGCAGGGGGAACCGACCTTCAGAGGTCGGTTACAAACCGCCATAGAAAGATGGGCCCAGGGGGCCACCCTGCCAGGTCGGCCGACCTGGCCAGGGGGGGTCGGCCGACCTGTGCCTGGCCCCTCCTGGGCTGGGCTTTGGCAGGTGGCTCCCCCTCTGGGTCTACCTCTCTGGTCCAGGTGCATTTGGCCTTAGTTGTGTTGGACTTTGACGAGATTTGGCCTTTTGTCTTGGAGTTGTATTCCCGCGGCGAACGTTGTTTTGTAGAAGTGTTGATTCGTCGCCTTGGGGCATGATTTCACCTGGATTTCTCCCTTATTCCACCTGCACACTAAAATCTAGAGGTACATGTGGAAATAGGTTATTTTTAAATAAAGTGCGTGTAAAGAATGTCCAATCCTTCTTGTTTATTGAGCTAGTTGACGGTCGAAATTGGTCCGTAACGACCGTCAACATCGGACGAGGAAGCCACATGGGAACAATAGGAATTTCTTAACTCCAAGTTTCCGGACTTTCTCGCTTCGCAATTGAGGTAACGCAAGCAAACCTTTACAACCCCCCTCTTTCCCGCACTTATTGCAAATCTCGGGACGAGATTTTCTTAAGGGGGGAGGGCTGTAACATCCCACCCTAATGAAGACCCAAATCTGATGATTAGTGCATGTTGATCATAAATGCTAATGATCACTTTGGAAAAATTTATTTAAAAGCAAATCATTTGAAAATAGTCAAATATGAACTTGAACTAGCAAGTCAAAATTTTGTATACAAGTGGGCCCATTTGAAAATTTCCTTGACATCCAGGGCCAAAAAGAAATTTTTGGAGAATTTTGTGGATTTTTCTACAAAAGGAAATGGGCTCAATTAAATCAAAGTTCTTTATTCAAAATCTGTCTTAATTGAATTTTAATTCAAAATCTAAATCGAATCAGGAAAAGTTGTAATAAGGAAAAATGTTCATCTCAGTGAAACCTTCCAGAACTGATTTTATCAGATTGTTTGGAGCACAGTAAAGTTGGGTTTCAATCAAATCAAGTCAGCACGTGCAAATAAATTTGAAAAATTCAAAAATTTTACTGTAGCGACATGTGTCGACCTCGTCGTCGATCCTCAGTCCGCTGCCCATTCCGGTGAACTGTGGCCGCCGTCAGCGCAGCACAGTGTCGAGGACCGGTTCAGCCCCCCTTTCCTGGCCGTAGCCCCAGCTCGCACTCACCCTCGTTCTTCCTCTCGCTGAGCGCGCACGGAGCAGAGCCGAGCCACCGTTGCCGCCGCGTCGAGCTCACCGCCCACTTAATAATACTTTTGCAAAATTCCCCCTAAAACACCATCAGAACCCTTCGAGCATTTCTTGTACAAAATCATTAATTAAAGTATCAAGATTAATGGCATCTAAGACATTCTTCTCCGTACATCAAATAGCCAATTTGTTAATTAGAAACCGAACAGATATCTCCTTGGCAAAATTACATCCTTAACCTGAACTTTGAATACTGTATTAGATAGGGAAAAACATGTAATTGGGTATGCGGAAAACACAATTAACAAATTAATAGGCAGGGATTGAACTGATGGAGCGTTGAGCCTGAAGTCCCCAATCATGAAGACACCAACTCGTCTCGTAATAACCAGCAGAGGAACAAAATGATTTGCGCATTTGCAAGCCGGCAACTGCAACCGAAGGCGAAACATCTCAAAGATTTAATCAAGAACTGGAGGACTTGAATGGAGAAGGGAGAAGGTGAGCGGCACCGCGGCAAGAAAGACGAACAGCGATCGACAGCAGGAGAGCGAACAGTCCGTGGCCAGTTAGAAAATGGCTTCAATGTGCTTGCTTGGGCCTATTACTTATTTTGGCCACACAGGTTGTCGGTGGATCCTATACGTAGGTTATCCGATGGATCAATTCAATCGGACACTTTGAGATTGGTGCAGATGAAAATCCAATGGCTGAAGCAGGCTGCGGGATGAGAGAGAGGGCACATCTGAGTGACACGTGTCGCATCCTGATTGGGGCGGGTGGGAGGTGGGAGAAAAATAAACGGATTTCAAACTTTAAACGTATTTTTCTCCTAAACCGTAAGTCCGTTTTCGAATCCGTTTGAACCTACGTGTTTGTTACAATTAATTCTACTAAATAAGATCCAATATGAATATTTTTTAAATTTTTAAAATTTTGAAATTTTTGTCAACATTTTAAATGTATTGTGTCAATATTTTGTTTGCACTATGTCAACATTTTAGATGTGCTATATCAACATTTTCAACAAAAATGTTGACTGTTGTTTCAAAATGTTGACATGATTTTACAGAAATGTTGAAATTGTTATTGATAGTCAGTTAATAAGCTAAATTAGCTTAAATGGGCCAAATTTAATGGGCTATTGGGCCGACCTACAAGTTCAATCCTGTAGGTCGCCCTATGCATAGGAGGCCCCCAGGTTGGCTGGGCCTTAGGCCGTCGCCCCGATTGCCCCGGCCTAGAGCCGGCCCTCCCTAGGCCGTCGCCTCTATTGCCCCGGCCCAGACCGGCCCTGCGCGGCGAGTGCTGCATGACGAGCGCACGGCCAGGACGCGGAAGCGAGATTTTTTTAATCGAGTTCTTGTTTAAAGATTGCTTGGATTCCGTTCTTTTGTGGATTGGAATTTGGAAATTGCTCACGTAATCCTAATTCCTGTCGGATGCACCAGAAGAGATTGCAAAAATAAGATTTATTTACTGAATCAGATTTGAGACATGTATTTTGGTGTTTATCATTTGTAGACCCAACGGACACCTGAGACCCGCCTGAAACCCGATGCGTGGGTGCCAGTTTTCACCCACGGATGCGGATGTCAGTTTTCACCCGAAACGTTTTGCTTCACGGGTGGGTGTTTGCTCCACCCGATCCGTTACCATCCCTAATTCAAGTGCTCAACCAGGAGGTTAACATCTTTCCCCATAACTATTTTTGGTGAGGCCAAGCTCAAGAACTATTTGATTACATGTGCATGTGACAATTCCACCCACCTTTGGGCTTTGGTTCGCGTTCCCTAACTGAAGAGGAAACACACCACAGAAATAGCAACAGCTAAGAAATTCAAAGGAAAAGGTGCAAGGGCCTGGTCAAACAAACGTTCGATGACGCGACATTTCACCAGCCCACACGCAGTGGGGCAGAGTGGATAGTGGTAGTGCACTAGTGTACTATGTAGGTGAAATATGAGGTGCAACAGACTACCTAACCAGCCATCAGATTTGCATCGGACCAACATTTAGCCGCATAAACCTCCGATCCACTTAATCATCTATTATATATATAATTGATCAGGAAACGGAGCCACCACATTCGCTCTGAAATGCTAGAAATTCTCACGTTAATTAGAGAAAATAAGAAGAGAAAATTACTCACCACTGCTATTATAATTTTTTTACCTAAAATACCTTTATACATCTATGGTGTGCAAACATATATTAATTTAGCCCCTAACCATCAATCGCACGTAAGACCTCCTTCTATATCAATGGCATGCCATAAAACCGTACGGCAAAGAAAACCTCCCCTGTGTTTACTCCAGGAGACGAAGATGGATTGCGTCCCAAAAAATATGTGACACGCATGGACTGCAGCTAAAATATCTGCAAGCTCCTGGTGCCCCGTTGGAGTTGAATGAGACCCTGTTCCCCGTCGGGGTACAATGAGATTCAAGGTTTGAACTCCACGCGTGATTAGGTTCGATTGTTTAATCGCAAACAACGGGGGAATCCGGCCATTAGCACCGGCGGCAGCTAAAGCAGCTCTAAGCAGAGGCGATTTAGAGCTAGCAGGAGGCGACTGTGCTCCCACTAAAGCTCGGGGGTGACGAGGCTCCAGATTGAAGCGGTTGCAGCTCCCGGCAGCAGCGCTTGAAACAAGCGAGCAGAAGCGTGTTGTGGTTCGTCTTGATCCTAGGGTCGACGGGGGTCTGAAACCCAACCAAACTACCAGATTGATTCGTTGCCAAAATTTAGGGGCGGGTCGTCGAACCACCCTCGGATTTATGAGGGAGCAAGGACGACAGTTCACAGGACCTTGCTATCATTCAGAGTAGCGGCAGTGCAAGCTAAGGATGCAACAAATTCTGTACGAAGCCAAGCTACTGACCTGTAGCGGCTGCACAGATCAGATCACTCCTCAAGATTTCAATAAGAAAAATCCCTAGATTTTGAACCTTAGGAAGAAGCCTTATCTCCAAACCATTAAGTCGTCCAAAGCGTTTTAGTAGTTTAGAACCTTACGGAGCTTATATGATTGTTTGACATTGTTTCTTGGGCAAGCTAAGGATGGAAGACACAGTTTCTGGCTTGCTCGAATGGCGGACATTATTCAGCTTGGGAGTATAGCCGTCAAACAACAAAATGGTCAATCATATGGTGCGCTGCCCAAGAAACAATGTCAAACAATCATATAAGCTCCGTAAACTTATCTAATTAAAGTTTAGTTTTGCTTTTCCGCAAAAAAAAAAAGTTTAGGTTTGCTCTCCTTTTTGGAATCATGTATTCTTTTATGCTACTCCATGTCGATATCTGTCTATAAAGGTAGAAATTGGGATACTGGGACGATAGAGTTCTAAACATTCAAGAGAAATAAACTTTCCCGACATTTTGCTTGCATGTGGCCACAAGTTATAGTACATATAGTTCACTAGCTCTAAAAATTGTGGGTAATGCCTTTGTTTTAGCACGACATTGTTGGTAATTGACAAAAACACTGTTGGGAAATTTATGCTTTTATACTTAGGAAATTGTTGCCCACTCAGTTATAAATAATATAGGCTAACAAAACTGTTGGCCACTTAAGACAATCTCTAGATATGTAATATATATCTTATAGTGAGAGTGGACAACCGTCATATAAAATAGAATACATTTAGTTTAGAACACTGCAATTACATGCTTAATCAATGACAAATATAATTTAGTATTATTCTTTAAAAATATAACCGATTAAGCAAGCATGTGGATTGACTCAAACTTAAGTTATCAGTTATTGCTTTATGTTTATAACTGATGCAGGCGTATATTCCTAAAATCAAGAACATCTAGAAAAAAAAGAGACAAAATTACTGAATAGTTGAGATAAAAAAACCAAGTATAGTGGACTCCAAGGCACACCCTACAAAATCCTAAAATCATGGACTAAAGAAAAATGAGAAACTCCTAAATTTCTCATTGGTTGCGATATAAATGAAAGGGAATAATTCCCCCCCTTTGGATGTATTTAGGATTGGGAATTGCAGATTAATTATACGACTTGGGGATTTGGAACATTTCCTTCCAAAGGTTTATTTGTAGCGTGACACATTCTTTTTTCCTTACCATAACATATGTTAGTTGTTTAGCATGCCACGTTTAAACCGACCTCACTTCTAAATTAAAACCAAATACATTGTTAGATAAGACACAATCCAAGATAAATGATAACTCAACTCACACTCAAATTGAGGGACGGTGAGAAATTCTCCAATCTATTTTCTAATATTTCATAGATATAGAGTATAAAATAAATAATAACAATAAACTATGTTAAACTTATACAATATTATAAAAATATTTTAAATAGTATAGTAAGTCTATCCGCGGGCAGCCATACTATTTTTCTAATTTACCCACCATACCATTATGAGTCTGAATTAAATAAATTTTTGGAATAATAAAACATCCAAAATGCAATAAATTCCTATTTCTTGAATGAGTTAGCTAAGACACATTTCAAGATAAATCATAACTCATCTCACACTCAAATTGAGGGATGGTGATAAATTTTCCAATCTATTCCTACCATTTTATAAATATTATAGAATTTAAATTAAATAATAATAAACTATGTTAAACTTATAAAATAATATAAAATATTTTAAATAGTATAATAATTCTAGCAGCGCAAATGCGCGGGTAGTTAGCCTAGTTTTTCAAAAATCCCCTCGCATAAACCCATCTATTGTCGTTGTCTTTCCCAATTCCGATCTGCCTGCGAGGTCCAAGTTGAGCACCATGCCATGAACGTTGGACGCACGCCGCCCACGACGGCACTATGGAGTCCATCCGCCCTCCTCAAGGTCGACGAACATGCGGCCGCAAGTCCATGCCATCATGGACATGCATGGTCTGTACCTGGCAGAAGCGAAATTGTAGGCTATAAACACGATCAAAAATCCGTCGTCGGCATGGCTTGTCGACCGTGTTAGCCTTTGATGAGGCTCAAGCGGAATTTTTAGATCGCTTTGGTGGTGGTCGCCGCAGGTGGCGAGCGGCGGAGTGTTTTTTATTTTTCGATAGGCCCGGACGACATTGAAGAGCAAGCGGAGAATAGTACACCAACGGTTGTTTTATTTAGATGGATGCATGAGGAAGTTATATGCGAGGATTTTATTGAGAAAACGATTCAGTTGATTCGGGGGCTCCCGTGGCCAAAAGTTAAAATGTCTGATCAAGATCTGATGGCTGGCTAGGCTGTTGCATAAATTGCACCAAATTAGTCTATTGCACTCAATACTTCCCCTACTATGTATGAATACTTGTTGAGAAATCATTGGTGATCACCTATCTTTAATTAGTTATCCTTACCCTTTTCGAAAAAAAGGTTAGCCAAAATTCGTTTACGGCCGCATTTACCATCACCCTGACAGAAGTGCAGACAGTGACGCGAAGGAAGCTTCCGTGACATTCTTTAGCTTAACGAAATCAGTTCGATTATCTAACAGACATTGACTCAATCTCTGTACACACTGCACGCACGCACAAACTGACCGTCTGCCCCAGCTTTGTGCCGGCATTGCCTACGCAAGCTCAACAACCAGAAAAATGCGACGAGCACGTCACGCGGCGGCGAGTCCTTGAATCTCTCCACAGGATGTCGCCGTCTCCTCTGTACAGTCCTCTGAAATCCACCGATGTCTGACGGCGACATCGGTGGATTTCAGAGGACTGAGGAGACGGCGACATGACATCGGTGGATTTCAGAGGACTGTACAGAGGAGACGGCAACATGACATCGGTGGATTTCAGAGGACTGTACAGAGGAGACGGCGACATGACATCGGTGGATTTCAGAGGACTAGAGGAGACGGCGACATCGGTGGATTTCAAAGGACTGTACAGAGGAGACGGCGACATCGGTGGATTTCAGAGGACTGTACAGAGGAGACGGCGACATCCGACTCGCACAAACCTATAAAACCGCAAACCCTCTCTTGCTCACTCCTCCAATCCAAGGCACCGAGCTTCTCTGAGCCCTCCCCTCCAGACCTCAATCGGCCAAGATCCTCTCCCCGGCCAAGAACCATGGCGAGAGCTTCCGACGCTGCCGTGGTGGCCATCTTCTCCGCGATCGCTGCCGTCCTGCTCGTCGGGTCCCTGGACCACCAGCTGCCGGCCCCGGCATACACTGAGGCCCCGACGACGCTCCGCGGCAAGGTCCAGGTTCCCTTGGCCGAGACGGCGACCGTGGCCTTCTTCGCCTCCGCGGGGTACGTCTTCCGCCACCTGCCTCACGCCGCCGCCGCCGGCCGCAACCGACGCCTCTCCGAGGTCGTCACCTTCTCGCTGTGCGCGTCGGCCGGCGTCCTCCAGTACGTCCTCTTCGTGCAGCCGCCTGAAGGTGTCGCCATCAACATCGACGTCCGCGCCCTCGGCCTCGCCGCTGCCCGTGCGTTGCCTGCGGCGGCGGCGTTAACGTTCTTTCTTGGCATGGCGCTGGTCATGGTGCAGGTCCGCGCGGGCAGGGGAGGTCGCGGCGGCGTCGCCGGAGACGGGGCCGTCCAAGGTGCCGTGTGGATCCTATCGAACGTGGCGCTTGGAGCGGCCGCCGCCGTGGTCGGCATGATGGCCGTGGTGTTGTACACTGTGTAAGCTTCTTCCTTCTCCCTAAAACTCGTTTAAGCTTCTCCCTTCTTCCTCCATCGCCGGTGTCCGATTCCCCCGCCACCGCTCACGCCCCGCCGCGCAGTGCTACCGTCCCGGGTAGCCGCGGCTGCCCGCCGCACCTTTTCCAACCCTCTTTCCGCCGCATCGTTGCGGCCGCTCCTCCTCCTTGGCCGCTGCGAATCTTTCCGGCCGTCATGCCCTCCCCCGCATCCGACGCACCGTCTGCCCCTACCTCCCGCCGCGAACGGCACGCGTCCCTTGACCGTGCCGCCGGCGCCAGGAGGAGCCGCCTGCGCCACGGCTCGCCTCGTTGCGGTGTTGCCGCCTGGGTAGCCGCGGGCGTCGCGTCTGCCCGCCACACCCCTGCCGTCCCATGCCGCGTCGTTGCGGCGGCGCCTCCTCCTCGGCCGCTCCCAGCACGCGCCGTCCGCCGCCCGCCCAGTCCCGAGGCTAACGGAACGCGCCGCAGTGCCCAAACTCGCCACGACAAGCTGCAGCGCCGCGCACTTGCCTTCACTCTCCGCCTCAGCGTCCGCGTTGAGACACCGACCCTTCGCCGTGCTACCGGACGCCGCCTTCCGTACGTTCTATCAGGCTACCTTCCGTACGCCGCCTTTTGTCGCAGGCCCCGGACGCGATTTACGGCGCGGCGCAGCCTGCCATCTCACCTGCCTCGATGATACGTAACTGCCCATCGTACCTGCTGACAGAAATTCAGAATCCGCTTGGCCGTTGGCATTCCTTGCAGCGCACAGGGACGGGTCCGAAGACCTCCCAGATCAGGAGACAATCATCGATCGGCATTCGGCCATCGGAATGCTGCGCTTGGGCACCGGCGGCTAGCTTGTCCGCTTCTTCAACTTTTTCGTTTCTCCTTGAATTTTCTCCTTTCTGTTGGGATAACTACTGGGATCAGCCAACTACAGTCCTTTTAATGATGAACCGTTACATTCTGCTATTGCCTCTGCAGTTGATTTGTTATCCTTTTGCAATGTTCAGTTAATTTGGTTGTATTCAAATGACAGCGATCTCGTGGAATGCAGATACTAAAAGCAAGCTGGAGCAGGTGCTGGGGAAACGTACAAAATCAAGATCATAGGGGTGTCCTGCAGTTGCAGTAATAAACAGAACAGATTTAGTTACATCATCCAGATGAACCTTTTTATGTGTAATCGTGGGTTTAATCCTGTACTGGTGTTGCTGATTACTTATGATTACCGGTGTAAGGTCAGGGGTAATGATACTTCGAGATTGTGTCTGGCTATGGTCATCAAAACTTGTCTATGGATCAGTTGCTATTTATGGTATCAAACATGTATGAGGATGAGATTGGTGATGCTGATACGATTCAGTTCTTCTATCTGGTGTCTGTAGTCTTTTACGGCTGTACCTGATCATAGCTATTTTTTACTGATATCAGGCGCTTGCATGAGTGCTCTGCTACATGAAAGCGTGGATATGAGTTGCTTTTCCTGCTGGAATTTTGTGCTTCCTTTCACAGATTGAGACTGGGAACTTCCAGATGAACTTGAAGAGTGTCATGACTCATGAGGAAGCAAGAGCAGATGCAGGTATGCCCGCTTACCATTTCTTTGCTACTTGGCTTCATTTTCCAGTGTTGCACTTGGCTGGGTTTCAAGGGGCTAGTTGGGCTTACTAGCCCAGTAGTTGGGTTTCTATATATATACCCTTTTTTGAAACACTTGTGTAAAAGTTTCTTTTTCACAGCTTATCTTAGTGCAGGGGGTTCCCCTTGTCTCTAACATTATGTGGTGATAGCCACTGAATTGTCATGTGCAGGACGTCCTCTGAAGCAGGTGTGTCCTGTATATCTAGCATTAGGAAGGGACATGCTAATGCTAGTTGTAGGCATCAGTTTTTCCGTAGTTGGCTCTGGATTTGGGTGGGTACTTGGGGCTTTTATTAGTTGATGGCTTCCTCTTTTTCATTTTCTTTCCTTTATATTCTTCTTAACTAGTATGCCTACCCGCGCATTTGCGCAGCTAGACTTGTTAAACTATTTAAATTATTTTCATATTATTTTAAAAGTTTAAATTTATTTTTGTAGTATTTCTAACATAGCTTCAATTGATTTGAGAAATTTCTCACCAAGTGTAGCACCCTCAATTTGTGCCCATTTAAAAACCCTTAAAATTCGACCCTTTTAAAAATTTTTCAACTAAAAGCAATTTGTTAGATTAAGTTTAGGGCCAAAAATAAAATTTTTGAATTTTAAACCATGCACAAAGGTCATCATATGCATTTTTGGGGTTTATTGCTTTTATTTTAAGTGTTTGTTTGGGTTTTGTCTTTGTCCGAATTTGAATTGTCTTCAAATTCAAATTCTAGAAATGTTTGAATCTAAATCAACTCCAAATCGTGTTGGGCCAAATCTCAGCCAGCCCATCTTTCTTTTTCTTTTCCCTTTTCTTTTTCCTCTCCCGCGCCAGGCCCGTCGCAGCCCGTCACTTCCCGGCCCAACTCTTCCCCGGCCCATCTCCCCTCTGTGTCGCTGACGCGCGGGCCCCACCGCGTCGTCTTCCTCCGGGCGTCGCCGGCGCAAATCGCGCCGCCGCCCATACCGCGCTGCCGGAGCGCGTCGTCACGTCGTTTCAGCGCGCAGGAGCTGTCCTCGCGCTCACGTGAGCCACACCGCCGTCTCCCCGACCCGTCTCATCGCCCAGCTCAGCTCCCATCGCGTCAAGACCTAACCCGACGAGCTTCCCGACGACGCCCATGCCCTGCCGCCCTCCTCCGTCAGACACAGCCTCACCTCATCGCGTCCGAGCTACTGGAGCCACTCCCGCGCCGCGTCACCGAGCCCTGCACCCCAGCTCCCGTCGCGTCGACGTCCAGTCCGGCGAGAAATATCTCGCCGGAGCTGGAGATCTTTTCCCGCGCGCGCATCGCCTCTGCGCGGCTATAAGAGGCGCTGAGCTCTCTCTCTCTCTCTCTCTCTCTCTCTCTCTCTTCTCCGCCATTCCACCCTCACCCTTGCTCCCCGCGCACACCCCCGAGCTCATCCCCTCTTTTTCCCCTTCAACTCCGGCAAGCTCCGGTGAGCTTCCCCGCGCCGGTCCGCCCTTCCCCGCTCCACCCAAGCTCAAGGTGAGCTCCACCACCCCTCTATCCTTCTCTGGCACCCTCTCTTCTCCCTCCCCGTGCACCCGAGGATAGCCCGCATCGAGCACGGCCGCTCCGCCGCCCCCTTCTTCCTCTCCGGCCGCCGCAGGGCCCTCCCCGGCCTCGTCAAGGCCGCGCACTGTCCGCGCATACTCACGCGCACGTCCGCGCGCGCTCGATTCAACCACTGCGCACGCGCAAGCCATCTTCCCCGCGCGCACCCGAGCACCGCCCGCCTCCGGCGAGCCCGCGTCGTCGCCCTAGCCCTTCCGCACGTCAACACGTTAGCCTCCAAGCTTCGCCGCGCCGAGCTGAAGCTCCGTGACCACTCCGCGTCGTCCTCCGACCTCCACAGCCGCCGCCGGCAAGGACTCCGGCGCCGCGCCGCCGCGCGCGCGTCCCGCCGCCGCGCCTGACCGCGCCGTGTGGCCGTCCGACGTGGCTGCCACGTCGGCGCCACGGGCCCACGGCGACCGAGTCGCACCGCCACGTGGTGCGCTCGGTGCACCGTGGACTTCTTCCTCTCACACCCCGGTCCACAGACCCCATAGACCCAGCCCACCGCACAGTACCGCACAGTGACCGGCCCCTCTGGACCCGCATGTCAGCCTCTCATATGCAAAACAAATTGCTAGGTGCACCCGAGATTGTACACAGAAAACAATTTCGAGCACTTTTCCAATAGCAGAAAAATCCCAATAAACTCCCAAAAATCATATATTTCTTTCTAACCATTTTGCAACCTTTGAACACCTCTGGAAAAATTAGGATGTTGATTATACTTAATTGAGTTGATCAATTCCTAATCTTTCCCTTTCCTATTCAATCAAAAATTCATAACTATTTCATCCTAACTCCGAATCCAGAAATTCTTTCGCCTAATTTCCTCTAAAATCCTTCTCTACTTGTCTAGCCAAAGCCATCTCTATTTGCTGTTTATTTGGGATTTTATTTATTTAATGATTGTTAATTGCTTGAGCGGTAGATTTATTCGCCTTTATTTATTTTGATCGTTAGATAACCAAACGTTCGAAGAAGAGCACGAGGATCCCGACTACGAGGAAGGACTAGAGGAAGAAGACTTCGAAGGCAAGTCCTAACCCCCTTGATCATATTGCGCCTATGTTCGCAAATAATCCTATTTAGAGCCTGATTTCAAATAAATGTGCATAATGTTTATAAATGATTTAAATGCTTAGTATGTCCTAAGTAATTGTTGTTTGCCTCACCTTGATATTGCTTATACCCTAATCTCCTTGTTAACCCTAGGTCCCAACATCATTAATATTTAATGATTTGTTGGATGAAAATGCTGCTTAGGACTTTATTACACTGTGTATATAATTAATCTTGCTACACATGTTTTTGGTGTTAAAATGTGTGAGTGCTTGGTGGTGTGCGTAAATGTGAACTTGGGTGGGAGAAGTGATGATATACAACCCATAGTGGGGGTATGTTTTTGCGGGACCAGGCGAGGTAGTCCTCAGTGGGGAGGCTATCACTGGGACGCCTTCCTCGTGAGGAATGGCTATTGAAGATGCCTGGTTCGGTCGTATAAGGACCGGTTCATGTGCCGCCTTGCTTAGCACCCATCGTGCAACCACATGCCTTGTATGGGAAAGGTTTGGAACCACACCCTACTATAGTGTCACTCGGTACCCACCAGGAGGCGGGAGTCGCAGCGGAAGCCAGGAGAAGACCTAACGAGATTGGCGTTAGCGTCCGGCGGATGGTGTTGGCCTGTGGCCCTTATTCCCATGGTGAATGGATGCCCCTGGTTGTGGATTTTCCGTGGTGGTGCCGTGGTGACACCAAGTAGGTACGGAACCATTAGTATGCCAGTCTAAACCATGACGATGGCAAAGGCTGGTATACCTTGTGGGTAAAGTGCACAACCTCTGCAGAGTGTCGAATCTATCCGGATAGCCGTGTTCCACGGCATTGGACAATTGCGAAAGCAATGGCCACACAATTGATTAGATTTTCCTGTGTGAGTGATCCTTGGCGTGTGTGTTTTTGGAAAACGCCGGTGTGGAGCCGTGTGCTGGTTGTCTGCCAGCATTAAAACTTGGGAACTGGCGGGATGGATGCATCTCCCCCGGGGCCAACCAACCCCATTAAATTCAAAAGCTTACTTGACTTAGTTTGCAAAGCAGTTTTGCTGTTCAAACCAACCCTTGCACAAAAATTGGCTTTTCGGCCGATACGTTACACCCCAGCCTTTATCCTTGATCTCTCCCTTGCATGTTATTAAACCCTTGTGTTAGGACTTGTTGAGTACCTTATGTACTCACTCTTGCTTCAATCATTCAGAAGAAGAACCAGAATATGACTTCCAAGGTGATGGTGATGAAGAGTAGGGTTTTCCGTCCGCGCGCAAGTCTGCCTGTAGAGTGGACCCCGCTTCATGTCTTCCGTTGCAGTAGCTCTAGTGATGTGTCACTGTCCTCAGTGACGCACAAGTGTGGTGGTTGTGCCGTGTTGTAATAAGGCTTTTAGCCATTGTTCAAAGACCTTTTGTAACATAAAGGCTTGTAATGAGACTTGGTAATATTATTAATGGTATGACTCTGAGATGCCATTCTGTAAAAGTGTCGTATCAGCTACTGATCCAGGGACTGATACGGTAAGCACTAGTGCCTCAGAAATGGGGTACGACAGAGTGGTATCAGAGCCGTACTTGCCCGTAGGATGGACCCTAAGTTGGAACGAGTAGGCGAGAGAGTGATATTTTTGTAGAAAATATTTTACAAAAACTCTACTTACCTTACTTCTATTTATGAAACTATTTTATTCCGATACTTACCTATTTTCAAAATTGTGTGTAGGTAGATGGAGGACCTTCGTGCAGAGTTAGCTCAGTTGGAGGAGCGTCACGCTCAGACTGCCCGCGTTCTCGAGGACACCGCCCAGTGGTGGGACGAGGACGTCCGCAGGCTTCGAGAGACCCAGGGTCAGCTTGCAGAGGTTCAGGCACAGCTCGCTGCGTCCCAGGACGAGGTTGCACGTTTGACCTCCCGACTTGAGTTTGTGAGGAGACTTTGGGAGGAGGACGCCCTGTACCTGATCAGAGAGGTGGACCGCTGCTACGTGAGACTCCACGAGGTTGGAGCAGGACCCCGCCGCAGGATGACCCCGAGGATCGGAGGACCAGCACGTCACCTTCACTACGCTTGCCTGACTGACTCGGACCCTGACACTGAGCCGACTGGAGACTCCTGGTCTTCTGGAGGTTCGGACCCGTCGGGGGACGACTCAGGGTTAGACTCCGACACCCAGAGGCACACTGACTCAGAGGACTCTCAGGACCTTATGGAGTGGGCCGCAGAGTTAGAGGCCGCACTCATGAGAGAGGAGTCCACCGAGGAGGACTGCTACGGAGTTGCCCCCACTGAGGAGTCAGTGGCGGAGAACTCCGTGGACCTTCCTGGAGACGACGACGAGGTTATGGGCGAGGAGCAGCCAGTGCCGTTCGTCGCCCCAGCAGAGCAGGAGCAGCCAGCGCCGTTCGTCGCCCCAGCCGAGCAGGAGCTGCCAGGACTTCCGACACCGACACCCTACGACGAGGAGTACTATCGCCTGCTTAGCACCGACGAGCTGACTGCCGACCCGTTCGACCTCTACGCCGAGTGGCTTTAGGACCGTGGCTTCGACGTCTGAGCAGCAGGAGTTGGCGTCAAAGAGTAGCCTTAGCTAGTAGTAGAGGCCGCTGTCGCCTTGAGTAGTGGAGTCTAGTAGTTGCCAGGTGTGTCAGTAGCATGGTTGGTAGTCGTAAGTTAGAGTCGCCATGTGGTTGAGTCTTGTGTCGAGTCGTAGATCGTCGAGTCCTTGTATATAAATAAAAGGACTTGGGTATGTATGATCGAACCTTGTTATTGTGAATAAGTTGCTGTGATGTTGTAATGATGCTGGATCTTTCTGCTTGTGTGTGTGCAAGATTTCTGGAATTTCTTTCCATTGATCTTGTTTTGTTATGCTTCGTAGTTCGTAGATCTTTCGAGTGTTCTATCTCACCTTTTTGCTAAACCCGTTAAACAGATGCCTCCCAAAAGATCTGTCAGACTTCAGCAACGCCGTGAGCGTGAAGAGCACGATGATGTGGACAACGCCCAGGGTCATGGACGTGGACGTGGTAGAGGCAGGAACACTGCCCCACGTGGTAGAGGTGGAGGTAGAATTGGACGCAACAATAACCAAGACCACCAAGAAGATGAAGAGAGTCAAAATCAGGAAGGACATGATG
>RWGY01000082.1:0-54346 GCA_007726485.1 Eragrostis curvula | reverse complement strand
TAGAGCTAGCAGCAGTGGTGCATGCATTCAAGATTTGGAGACACTACCTAATAGGAAATAAGTGTGAAATCTACACGGATCATAAGAGTTTGAAGTATATCTTCACTCAACCTGATTTGAATCTTAGGCAAAGAAGATGGTTAGAATTAATCAAGGATTATGACTTGGAAATTCACTACCATCCTGGAAAGGCAAATGTAGTGGCAGATGCACTAAGTCGCAAGACTCGTCACAATCGTATCAGGATGCATAAACGGAGACCCGAGCTTGTGGCAGAGTTTGAACACTTGAACCTTCACATTGCCGAACAAGGACAATTGAATGCCTTATGTGTAGAGCCTACCCTGGAAAGTCAGATTCGAGCAGCCCAGGAGAAAGATGAGGAGATACAAGAAATAAAGAAGAAAACGGGATTAGATAAAGCCCCAGGATTCCGAGTGGATAATCAGGGAACCCTATGGTACAAGGATCGGATATGCGTACCAAAAATTGGTGAGTATCAAAAGCTCATCATGGATGAAGCCCATAACTCTGCGTATTCCATCCATCCAGGATCCACCAAAATGTACTTGGATTTGAAACAGAAGTACTGGTGGTCAGGGATGAAAAGAGATATAGCGGAGTTTGTTGCCCGATGTGATATCTGCTGTAGAGTCAAGGCAGAGCATCAGAGGCCTGCAGGATTATTGCAACCCTTGCATGTCCCCGTATGGAAATGGGATGAAATCAGTATGGATTTCATCGTGGGTTTACCCCGTACTCAGAAAGGAAATGATTCGATATGGGTTATAGTGGACCGTTTGACAAAAGTCACACACTTCATCCCTGTGAAGACGGTCTACAGAGGAGACAAGTATGCTCAACTGTACGTGGATCATATACTCAAACTGCATGGAGTTCCGAGCAGAATAGTGTCAGATCGTGGAACCCAATTTACTTCGACATTCTGGAAAAGCCTTCACAAGTTGCTGAAGACTAAGTAGGATTACAGTTCTGCATACCATCCTCAAACAGATGGATAAACCGAAAGAGTTAATCAAATCCTCGAAGATATGCTTAGAGCATGTGTACTGGCATATGGAAAGGATTGGGAGAAAAGTTTATCTTTCGCAGAATTCTCCTATAATAATAGTTACCAGGCCAGCATACAAATGTCACCATTCGAAGCTTTGTATGGCAGAAAGTGCAGAACCCCTCTGATGTGGTCGGAAGTCGGAGAACGATCTTTCTTCGGCCCAGCCATTATCAGAGACGCAGAAGAGAAGATAGCTCTGGTAAGAGAGAATCTAAAGGCAGCCCAGAGCAGGCAGAAAAGCTACGCCGATGCACGACGTAGAGATTTAAGCTTCGAGGAAGGAGACTATGTGTACCTCAAGGTATCTCCGATACGAGGTACTCGAAGATTCCAAATCAAAGGAAAGTTGGCACCAAGGTACATTGGACCTTTCAAGGTACTCAAAAGAATTGGAGCTGTGGCCTATCGCCTCGAGTTACCCGAGGAAATGTCGGACATCCACAATGTTTTCCATGTCTCGCAATTAAAGAAGTGTCTGAGAGTTCCAGAGGAAGTAGTACCTCCGGAAGTAATGGATCTCCAACCAGATCTTCGATATCAGGAAAGGCCTATCAGAATTTTGGATATTGCAACTCGGCTAACAAGAAGGAATGCAATACGGTTTTGCCGAGTGCAGTGGAGTAATCATACAGAAGCAGAGGCCACGTGGGAACGAGAGGATGACCTAAAGAAAGAGTTCCCCTACCTGTTCGAAAGCGAGTCGGAATCTCGAGGACGAGATTCTGTTTAAGTGGGGTAGGTCTGTAGCACCCTCAATTTGTGCCCATTTAAAAACCCTTAAAATTCGACCCTTTTAAAAAAATTTCAACTAAAAGCAATTTGTTAGATTAAGTTTAGGGCCAAAAATAATTTTTTTGAATTTTAAACCATGCACAAAGGTCATCATATGCATTTTTGGGGTTTATTGCTTTTATTTTAAGTGTTTGTTTGGGTTTTGTCTTTGTCCGAATTTGAATTGTCTTCAAATTCAAATTCTAGAAATGTTTGAATCTAAATCAACTCCAAATCGTGTTGGGCCAAATCTCAGCCAGCCCATCTTTCTTTTTCTTTTCCCTTTTCTTTTTCCTCTCCCGCGCCAGGCCCGTCGCAGCCCGTCACTTCCCGGCCCAACTCTTCCCCGGCCCATCTCCCCTCTGTGTCGCTGACGCGCGGGCCCCACCGCGTCGTCTTCCTCCGGGCGTCGCCGGCGCAAATCGCGCCGCCGCCCATACCGCGCTGCCGGAGCGCGTCGTCACGTCGTTTCAGCGCGCAGGAGCTGTCCTCGCGCTCACGTGAGCCACACCGCCGTCTCCCCGACCCGTCTCGTCGCCCAGCTCAACTCCCATCGCGTCAAGACCTAACCCGACGAGCTTCCCGACGACGCCCATGCCCTGCCGCCCTCCTCCGTCAGACACAGCCTCACCTCATCGCGTCCGAGCTACTGGAGCCACTCCCGCGCCGCGTCACCGAGCCCTGCACCCCAGCTCCCGTCGCGTCGACGTCCAGTCCGGCGAGAAATATCTCGCCGGAGCTGGAGATCTTTTCCCGCGCGCGCATCGCCTCTGCGCGGCTATAAGAGGCGCTGAGCTCTCTCTCCCTCTCTCTCTCTCTTCTCCGCCATTCCACCCTCACCCTTGCTCCCCGCGCACACCCCCGAGCTCATCCCCTCTTTTTCCCCTTCAACTCCGGCAAGCTCCGGTGAGCTTCCCCGCGCCGGTCCGCCCTTCCCCGCTCCACCCAAGCTCAAGGTGAGCTCCACCACCCCTCTCTCCTTCTCTGGCACCCTCTCTTCTCCCTCCCCGTGCACCCGAGGATAGCCCGCATCGAGCGCGGCCGCTCCGCCGCCCCCTTCTTCCTCTCCGGCCGCCGCAGGGCCCTCCCCGGCCTCGTCAAGGCCGCGCACTGTCCGCGCATACTCACGCGCACGTCCGCGCACGCTCGATTCAACCCCTGCGCACGCGCAAGCCATCTTCCCCGCGCGCACCCGAGCACCGCCCGCCTCCGGCGAGCCCGCGTTGTCGCCCTAGCCCTTCCGCACGTCAACACGTTAGCCTCCAAGCTTCGCCGCGCCGAGCTGAAGCTCCGTGACCACTCCGCGTCGTCCTCCGACCTCCACAGCCGCCGCCGGCAAGGACTCCGGCGCCGCGCCGCCGCGCGCGCGTCCCGCCGCCGCGCCTGACCGCGCCGTGTGGCCGTCCGACGTGGCTGCCACGTCGGCGCCACGGGCCCACGGCGACCGAGTCGCACCGCCACGTGGTGCGCTCGGTGCACCGTGGACTTCTTCCTCTCACACCCCGGTCCACAGACCCCATAGACCCAGCCCACCGCACAGTACCGCACAGTGACCGGCCCCTCTGGACCCGCATGTCAGCCTCTCATATGCAAAACAAATTGCTAGGTGCACCCGAGATTGTACACAGAAAACAATTTCGAGCACTTTTCCAATAGCAGAAAAATCCCAATAAACTCCCAAAAATCATATATTTCTTTCTAACCATTTTGCAACCTTTGAACACCTCTGGAAAAATTAGGATGTTGATTATACTTAATTGAGTTGATCAATTCCTAATCTTTCCCTTTCCTATTCAATCAAAAATTCATAACTATTTCATCCTAACTCCGAATCCAGAAATTCTTTCGCCTAATTTCCTCTAAAATCCTTCTCTACTTGTCTACGCCAAAGTCATCTCTATTTGCTGTTTATTTGGGATTTTATTTATTTAATGATTGTTAATTGCTTGAGCGGTAGATTTATTCGCCTTTATTTATTTTGATCGTTAGATAACCAAACGTTCGAAGAAGAGCACGAGGATCCCGACTACGAGGAAGGACTAGAGGAAGAAGACTTCGAAGGCAAGTCCTAACCCCCTTGATCATATTGCGCCTATGTTCGCAAATAATCCTATTTAGAGCCTGATTTCAAATAAATGTGCATAATGTTTATAAATGATTTAAATGCTTAGTATGTCCTAAGTAATTGTTGTTTGCCTCACCTTGATATTGCTTATACCCTAATCTCCTTGTTAACCCTAGGTCCCAACATCATTAATATTTAATGATTTGTTGGATGAAAATGCTGCTTAGGACTTTATTACACTGTGTATATAATTAACCTTGCTACACATGTTTTTGGTGTTAAAATGTGTGAGTGCTTGGTGGTGTGCGTAAATGTGAACTTGGGTGGGAGAAGTGATGATATACAACCCATAGTGGGGGTATGTTTTGGCGGGACCAGGCGAGGTAGTCCTCAGTGGGGAGGCTATCACTGGGACGCCTTCCTCGTGAGGAATGGCTATTGAAGATGCCTGGTTCGGTCGTATAAGGACCGGTTCATGTGCCGCCTTGCTTAGCACCCATCGTGCAACCACATGCCTTGTATGGGAAAGGTTTGGAACCACACCCTACTATAGTGTCACTCGGTACCCACCAGGAGGCGGGAGTCGCAGCGGAAGCCAGGAGAAGACCTAACGAGATTGGCGTTAGCGTCCGGCGGATGGTGTTGGCCTGTAGCCCTTATTCCTATGGTGAATGGATGCCCCTGGTTGTGGATTTTCCGTGGTGGTGCCGTGGTGACACCAAGTAGGTACGGAACCATTAGTATGCCAGTCTAAACCATGACGATGGCAAAGGCTGGTATACCTTGTGGGTAAAGTGCACAACCTCTGCAGAGTGTCGAATCTATCCGGATAGCCGTGTTCCACGGCATTGGACAATTGCGAAAGCAATGGCCACACAATTGATTAGATTTTCCTGTGTGAGTGATCCTTGGCGTGTGTGTTTTTGGAAAACGTCGGTGTGGAGCCGTGTGCTGGTTGTCTGCCCGCATTAAAACTTGGGAACTGGCGGGATGGATGCATCTCCCCCGGGGCCAACCAACCCCATTAAATTCAAAAGCTTACTTGACTTAGTTTGCAAAGCAGTTTTGCTGTTCAAACCAACCCTTGCACAAAAATTGGCTTTTCGGCCGATACGTTACACCCCAGCCTTTATCCTTGATCTCTCCCTTGCATGTTATTAAACCCTTGTGTTAGGACTTGTTGAGTACCTTATGTACTCACTCTTGCTTCAATCATTCAGAAGAAGAACCAGAATATGACTTCCAAGGTGATGGTGATGAAGAGTAGGGTTTTCCGTCCGCGCGCAAGTCTGCCTGTAGAGTGGACCCCGCTTCATGTCTTCCGTTGCAGTAGCTCTAGTGATGTGTCACTGTCCTCAGTGACGCACAAGTGTGGTGGTTGTGCCGTGTTGTAATAAGGCTTTTAGCCATTGTTCAAAGACCTTTTGTAACATAAAGGCTTGTAATGAGACTTGGTAATATTATTAATGGTATGACTCTGATATGCCATTCTGTAAAAGTGTCGTATCAGCTACTGATCCAGGGACTGATACGGTAAGCACTAGTGCCTCAGAAATGGGGTACGACACCAAGTTTGTTAATTTGTGTGTGTAATGATATTTTTTTGTCACTCTATTGAATACCTACAGATTATGTCAATCATAACATATTTGCATCCTTTATTAAACCAAGCAAATGGAATAGAATTGATTTTTTCTATGCAATTTTAATAATACATAACTCCCACCTTTTTTTGTAATTCACTGAATCTGTCATTTGTGTGTGTGATGATATTTCCTTGTCCCTCTACTAAATTCTTAAAGATTATGTCAATAATAACATATCTGCATCCTTTGTTAAACCAAGCAAATGGAATAGAATTGATGCTTTTCTATGCAATTTTAATAATACAGAACTCACATCTTTTTTTCGTAATTTGTTTCATCACACCCCTACTGCTGATTATGATCTATTGTTCTTCTATCAGCATTGTTTCCACTTGGCATGCTTCTTTTTCAAATTTGTTTTAACAAAATAGGATACATAACATGATCCACCGCAATTTATGTTTCTGGGGCAATCTACCAAACAGGAATTATGTGTTAAGTTCATAGGGTTTTAACTTTTAATTTGACATATCTTCAAATGTGTTTAAAATGCTAAAATACACATCTTTAATGTTTTTTATTATTTGAATTTAGCTATTTTTTGTACTTATGATTGTATATGGAATTTGAAATAGGTTATGGATATTTTAAGCTATTTTTTATACTTATAATGACATGATTAATAATTTAGCAATAAGTATGAAGGGTATTTTGCCTATTTTTTATTATTCCAAATTTTATTATTTTTGGGGCTCATAATGGCATGGTGGGTAATTTAGAAATAGGTGTGAAGGATATTTTTGTCTATTTTTTATTATTCCGAATTTATCTTTTTTGGAGCTCATAATGGCATGGTGGGTAATTTAGAAATAAGGTGAATGGTATTTTTGCCTATTTTTTATTATTTTGGAATTAGTTATTTTATAAATATTTATAGAGGGTTTTGTGACTAATTGTTTCATAATGGCAGGGGTGGGTAATTTTTTCTTCTTATTTTCTTGGATTAACGTGGGAATTTCTAGCATTTTAGAGCGAACGTGGAGGCTTGAAATCTTGTTCAATTATATATATAATAGATGCATTTTCATTGCTTCTGTTCAAGATGGGATTCATACAAATCCTCTTTCCAATGTAAACAAATTTGGCTTGTTTTTGTTTTAATTTAGGAAGGACGAGAAGCTATTTCCAGTTTTTTTCTGATTCCGATCTTCTCTCCCTTCACTGCTAATTTGGTTGGAATTGACTTCATTTTGTTGTGAATCGAGAAACTACTTATGGCCAGCATTTATGTTGTGTCCATGGCCATAATGTGATTGATGTCCATTAAATTTTGTTCTCCTACTTGTTGTAAATCAGCGTGTGAACAAGATTTAGTTGTGCTAGTTTCAGATTGCTACTAATGAGATGCTTTGGATGTCACAGGAGCATATACTTTACTTTTTTTTTAAAGGAAAGCAGATACTTTACTGACAGCAGTGTATCAATAAACCGTCTTCTTCTATGTGGAGTCATGCATGCCATCAGACCATGTCTGCCTGCATGTACTCCCAATAGTTTCCATGGTCCATTTCATCAAGACGAAGAATATGCATGGGGTACGTTGCTGTAGAACTTGGGCCGTGGTCTGGCCTATCTATGCTTTTACTGCTTGTGTAAGTGGTGTGTCTGCATTTTTAGTGATTGTCTAGGTCAGTAGAAACGAACTGTAGGCCTAATATTCCTAAATTAGTGATGCTACTACTTGCCTTAAACCATTGTAATATCCACATAATGATTCTGTTCTACATATAAACAAGAGTCTAATAAATGTTTCCATTTTGCTCTCTCCAGAATCATCCTTGTGGTACCCAGATTAATGTGCAGCCAAGTAAGGTTCAGAAAATGATAGTAAGTGACGTTGGGGTTTAATTCTGAACATTAATCTGGACCTCCTGGGGTTTAATTCAAGAACCAGGAGGAGCCAACTAAGGTTCAGAAATATGCTATCGTGTTGTAACTATAACATTTCAGTACTCATTTTCGTTTCCATACTCTAGGTCCATCACCATAAACCCTGTCCAATTTGCCTTCGTGTTTTATTTTGGGGACTTCAGTTACATGACCATAACCTGAATATTTAGTTCCTATTTGTCTCGTCTCCTCCGGGTTCTTGACCAGGTGTTCAATTCTTCAAATGAAGGTAATAGCCCCACTTTTAAATTTGGTGTGCATATCCTCTACATCATCAATTGTTTGCAGTCATGTACATGGTCTGCAAGTTTTGTTCTTTTTGTCGGGTTGATTCTCAATCCTGGTCCCTGCTTTGCCTTGAAACTGCATAGGTTTGATCGTTATTCCTCCTATACTTCATCGTTAAGTGATATGATTGGGTGCTTCTTGGTAAAGATGCAGCACATCATCTTTTTTATTTTGCCCCATGCAGTAGTAGTTGGGTTTATGCGAATATGATTTTTCAGTACTAGTTCACCTATTACAGGTAAGTAGGTCTACAGTTTCAGCACATAATATTGCAAGTTACAGTGAATTTTACTGTATTTTTTTTGTTCACATAGGCTGTAATTAATGATTTCATTTCTAGTCTCGAGTTTGATTTGTTGTATCTTAGGTTGTTTGTCCTAATGTTTTACTTCTGAGTAGCAAACAATGTTTCTTAGTTTGAAAGTTGCTAGAAAGTAGTTGATTTTATTTGTGTTGTGCTATGGACTAACTTCGTTTTTTCTCCTCTTCGTGTATCCAAACAGGACTGCACATTTATATATGAAGCATCTATATGTGTCGTGTTAGGTCCGGGTGTCGAGTGACGACCGTTGACCCGACGACCGCGCGCTGTGGCCCCGTCGAGTTCATCAGTTCATCAATTGGCTGGTCATACTAGGACGCTTTCTGATCTGCAGTTGTGTACTGTTTCATACTACTGCGTCTGCGTGCACTCGCATTTCACACGCTACAAGACAGTACCTTCGACATTTTGATGCTCCCTACTACTCCCAGCAAGCAGGCAACACTGCTAGGACACCTATGAGTATTATACGACACGGTTTCACAATGAAATTCTCAAATTGGCGAGCTGATTAGTCAAGGCGTAGTCGTTAGGTACGCAGTACATGTTCATCTTTACCTTAGAGGATGGATTTGATTACCTACACGAAAGATATCACCGGAGACATTGTCACATTTCTTACTGTAGTATTTTCATATACATTTGATATGATAGAGATCGGTAGAGAAGGTTGTCATTATCAACATGTCGTTTTCCTTCTTCGACATGATCTAGTGTGAAACTGCAGACTTGTCAGTGTTCTGTGTACGAGTAATATTTACGACATTGTCGGGGAAAAAGTGATCAAACGTGTCTACTCCTAATTTGGAAGGCATCGACTTTACTCGCAAAAAAAAGAGAGGAAGGTATCGACTTGTGCGATGTTGGGCTCCAATAGCTTACTAGGTAAAATGAATCTCAGAGTCTGAACCAAATGGCTTAAGTACACTATCTTACCAACTGCTAGTTACTACTAATCTCAGCATAAGAACAAAACGGGTCAAGGGTACGCCTGTACCACCGCCATCGACACCCGCCGCCCATCGCTTCACCCCCGCTCATCCTGGCGCAGGTTGGATGGCCGGATTAGCACGCATGCTCTGCTTGATCATGTGCCGGCGTGTACGCGCCTGCGGAATCCGGCTGCCGACAGCTCCAGTAAACAGTTGTGGTTTCTTCTTTCGGCAGGCTCAACATTGTTGCTAGTAACATAAATGGAAGCCTGGCGATCGTAACAGGACAGGAACGATCATATAAAGTTGGAA
Organism: Eragrostis curvula; assembly: GCA_007726485.1. NCBI lineage: Eukaryota > Viridiplantae > Streptophyta > Magnoliopsida > Poales > Poaceae > Eragrostis > Eragrostis curvula. Next base: position 45,045 of record RWGY01000082.1, on the reverse strand, counting down.
AAAGAAAAGACACAGACAGATGGCGCGAATGATCCAGCTAAAAAACAATGAAAATGGATAACCTAACATGCGTTGCATAGAAATAAATGATTTTCTTTTGTGATTAGAAAACCTAATCATATTGGAGATTCGGAGTACTAGTACAAGTTGCAGATGAAGACAGAGGCCGATAATCTATTCGATGCTCTCCGACTTGACTTTTATTTGGTCACAAGGAAAAGAAACAGAGGTTTTGCCCACCGACCCTTCGCTATCTAGTACTATAGATATAGTCGTAAAGAAAAGGAAGCCCACCTCGACTTGCTTACTCATGATGTGGACGCGCGGGGGCTTGTGAGCGCATCGGATTTGTGGTTGCTGTGAAGAAATGGACGACGGCAGCGTCGCGCGCACTGGACACGGCTTGGCACTGCAGGCATGGGGCGCCGCCGTGCTGGCCTCCGACTATGTGGCGGCGGCGGCGGCGAATCTCGGTGGTGTGCAGCCAGTGTGCACAGACAGGACGCACAGTGGCGGACTGATGGCGCGCGCGTGCCGGAGACGATCTCGGTCAAGTCCGGTTCGGGCTATTCTTTCCGTCGACCGATCGACCTGATCCAGCCATTCTTTCCGTGGTCAAGGGGAACATACAACAGTTGCTGACCGGGGTACCACCGTACGACGTGTACTACTCTGATTTGCAGTTTTGCATTGTTTCGAGCTCAAAGCATCTGAAACGAATTTCCATCGCACCCCTATTTTCACACACACTGCCTAGTAGCTAGGTAGTAGCTGAAACGAATCCCAGCATTTCAGAACCTAATGGTCCAAAGTGCGCTATATATATCTTACCAAACGCTAGATACTAATCTTACCAATAATTTCCTACATACTATAATACCGTTTATATTAGTATCACCTTGAACTAGCATTTTCTTACTCCTCCATGCAACTAGTCTGTCCCAGATTGAACAGTATCCTATTGCCGAACGAGATACGGAATAAAGTCATAGGATGAGCTCCGTGATGCACAGAATCACAGGTCAAGATACGTCCACACCTACCTGATTTCAGATACGAATAATTGTTAGGATCGAATATAGATAAGAAAACGATGATAGATCGTGGCAGTTAGTAATAAATCAGACTTAGTAGAGTGTAATAATAATCAGATTACAAACCTTGGCATCCTAACAATTTTGTTCTAGACCTTTCGGAATCAGACTTTGGATGGATGCCATGGTTTGTAAAGAGAGATGTTACATTCACTCCACTCGTGGCTGTTAGTAGAGTGTAGTATTGTTCAATCAAGTAACCAACAATCTGGTTACACTGGGCCTCTTTTGACCCTTTTTAACCGCTTTTGGAGAGGCAGGCTTCAACTCAACTTCAATGTGCATCTGATTATCTGACACGAATATCCAATCCCAGTGTCCCATCCTGCTGATTGGCCAATCCATTGTAGTAGGAATATCCATCGCTGGTCATCAGTTCGGACTTCGGCGCACTCCCCCCATGTGGCCGCTAGATATTCCTCCTACTTCTCTCACATGAGGAATCAGTATCAGAATCCTGGCTCGTGCGCAATCGACTGGATACAGAATTATTTTTTTCCTTTTGCTTTCCCCTGCATTTGTTAAGAAAAGAAATGATAATGCTGTCGCCTACGCCGCCGTGTCGGGGAAGGCGGCCGCGGGCAGTGCTCACGGCCGGCGGCAAGAAACTGAGCCATCCGTACGGTTCACGGACCAACACCTTGTGCGGTGCGCCGGCTCGCTGTTCAGGCTGCATACTGCTATCAGGCTTCCGAGATCACCTGCAAGGTGGTGTTTCTGTGTACCATATTTCCTTGGCCAACTGGGTTAGGTGAGCACAGCTCAAAAACTTGTGCGCATACATACGCATGTTCGCCATGGGACACCTCCACGCCGGTAGGAGGGCATATATATAGTTATGCCTCGTTTTGTTTGGGTTGCCTGGTACGCCATCGGCATTTCGTCGCGGTTTGTGAGCGAGCTACCCAGGAGGAGGACAACGACACCACCGGTGCCAGTTCAGTGCCCCAAATTAAAGCGCAGAAAGCTAGACAAGTGAAGCGGCCGGCTGCAACAGGGGTCCGAGTCGGTCGTCCGACCATTCCTCGATGACAAGTTGTGATCAGCACGGCCGGAAAGGTGTCCATTGGATACGCATTTCCCATTTTGCAGCTTTACTACTCACCTTCAGGACATCAAAACTCCTGGCGAAAAATCACGAACATAAAATTCAAACACTGAAAGAGTTGGTCCTTCGGAAAGGGAACGTTGCAGTACGTATATTTCATGGTGGATGGATGCATTGAGTGGAGTGCGTACACTTGCATTGTCACGTCAAGTACCACGCACCTGCGAGGCAAGGCTACAGCTATGTTGGTCAGCTTCCTATTGTATGTGACCGTGAGGGCAAAGTGTTGTTTCAAACAAAAATTAGATTAGTCTCCAACATGCAAAAGTACCTATTGCAACATGGAGTAATTTTAACTGAGAAATGATTAGCAAGTGTGTGTAATATTTGATATTGACATGGGTGATATAATAATATGTTTTAATAGCAAATTTTACGTGTTGTTGTCGCCAGCCAGGCACAAAATGAGATTATGGTGTGTGTGTGTGTGCCCTTTTGACACTTCCATATTGTTCCTTATCCTAGGGTACAATCTGTTCAAACTATTGCTATTCAAAAAAACTTATTTGTAGCTTCGGTTAAAGTCTGGAGCCCACCAACCTATGAGGAATGGCGACAAAAACACAAAGCTTTTTCTCCATATAACTATATACTATACACCAGTTGTGTGTCCAACTCTATGATTTGTACGTAGCTAGTTCCTGAACTCGATCCATGTTTGCCTACTACTAGTATCCTAGAGCAAGTCCTGTTACATTCCCTACTCACCGGTCAGTAATTTTTTTATCATGTACGATACCTTTTAGCGCAAAGAAAAAATAATAAATCAAACGGTAGATGATGACGAAACGAATGGACCCGTCGACCACTAAAAAATTACCGGTTGTTTTGTACAACGTTTGTTGTTTACCACCGCGCGCTCAAAGGATGAAACGGTAGATTCGCTAGCAAAAGGTAGATTTTTGTGAGGTGTGCGACACATGCGCTGGTTCTTTTCGTTGCACTGACTGGTGGAGCCGTTGTGCAGAGACGCACATGGTGAGGACTGAGGAGACTTGAAAGCTAGTCAACGTGCGAGCGGGCTCAAATGGCCGTCTTCCCCCTAGCTCTCGCCCGGCCGCCCCTCCGTCTCCATGAGACTACGCTCGCGGATCTGCTGCCGTCGCCTCTGCAAATGAGCCGAGCTGGGCTTCCCGGCTGCTACAAGCGTCGAGCGATCAGGGAGGCAATATGGCTGGTTTGTCTGCTCTCCGAATTTCAGAGCTTTTGTTTCGCTGTGGAAGCTTGTTCTCTTCCAGTTTTGCTTGCATTGTTTGCGGTGAAACCTTGCATGCTGACTGTCTACCGAGCAATATATACTCCCTCCCTATAGGAAATAGAAAGTTCCTCTTGACGAGTCTCAAAACAATGTTTTGTTGTTACAGATCTGACTGTTGCTAGAAATTAGACTTCTCGATACTCGAATTGAGCATGGAAGATTTCGTGCCATATGTTACTTTTTTTTTTTGGCGAGTGTGCCATGTGTTACCTACGGGATACGGAGTACCTTCATATACTAGTTTGGTAATAGGCGTATTGCAATTGCCCTGCTTTATTCGGTGTTGCTTGGTTCTCAGACGAAATGGAGCAGTGAGTGTTAAGGTAGTGCCGTCATGGAGCATTGCAAAGCACAAGGTGCGTCTTGAGGTTGGACTCAACACGGTACAATACGACTCAGACGGGCGGACCTCCGGGCTGCGTCGCCTTTGCCTTTTGGTGAGTAGGCCAAAGCAAACCCAGACGGACGCCAGGTAACATCTTGCCTCATAACTATTTTTAAGCAAAGCCTAGTTGAATTATTTGGTACTATATGACTCCACTGATATTAGCACGCAACATATGCACGCGATCGTTCCACCCACCTTTGGTTCGCATTCCCTAATTAACTAAAGAGGACACACGCCGCAGAAATGGCAACAGCTATATGAATTCAAAGGAAAAAGTGCAAGGGCCTGGTCAAACAACACTCAATCACAAGAAATTTCACTAGCTCACACGCAGAGGGACAGAGTGCGTGTCGGAAAAAAAAAGAGGGGCAGGGTGGACAGTTGGACACAGGTGGTGGCACGGTACTATGCATGAACACGTGTTGAGAAACAAATGGTCACCTGTCTTAATTAGTTACTCTTACCCTTTTTGGTTTGGGTTAGCCATAATTCGTTTCCCGCATTTAGCATCATACTGACGAATGAAGTGCAGGCACTGACGAAGGAAGCTTCCGTGACATTGGTAAGTTAGTATATCCATTTTTTCCTGACTGACATTAATCGAAACAGAAAGTCCGATGATCAACAGACATTCCATGATCCGTACACACTGCACGTCTGCCCCAGCTTTTTTGTGCGTACATTGCCTAGCTAGGCAAGCCTCCGCATCACGCGGCGACCAGGGAAAAAAAAAATGTCACGAGAGCCCGCATCACGCGGCGTGCGAGTGGCAAAGCCTCGCAGCCTCTCCACCCCTATATCGATCGACCTCTCCCCCTCTCCTTGCCAATAGCCATCAGCACCCCGGCCCTCCATCCAAATCCGCATTTCTGTCCTCTACTAGATCCAACAGACCTAGGCAAAAACCCCAAGCACGCCGTCCCTCTCTTCCCCATTCCTCCTGTCCTCCAATCCAAGGTGCCGAGCTCCGCCGAGCCCTCCTCTCCAGACCTCAATCGGCCAAGATCCTCTCCCCGGCCAAGCACCATGCCGAGAGCTTCCGACGCTGCCTTCGCGGCAATCGTCTTGGCGATCGCCGCTGTCCTGCTCATCGGGTCCCTGGACCACCAGCTGCCGGTCTCGGGCACCACGGCATACACTGAGGCCCCGACGCTCCGCCGCGAGGTCCAGGTTCCCTTGGCCGAGACGGCGACGGCCGCCCTTTTCGCCTCCGCTGGGTACGTGTTCCACCACCTCCCTCACGCCGCCGCCGGCGGCGGCAATCGACGCTTCACCAACCTCGTCACCTTCACGCTGTGCGCGTCGGCCGGCGTCCTCCAGTACGTCCTCTTCGTGCAGCCGCCTGAAAGCGTCGTCATCAACATCATCCACGTTCTTTCTGGGGATCGCACTGGTTTTTGCGCAGGTACGCGCTGGAGGCGGAGGTCGCGGCGGCGCCGTGGCCGGAGACGGGCCCGTCCACGGCCCCGTGTGGATCCTCTCGAACGTGGCGCTTGGAGCGGCGGCCGCGATCGTCGCCTTGATGGCCATGGCGGCGCTGTACACCGAGTAAGCTCCCTAAAACCCGGCAAAGTAGGCTTCTTCTTTATTCCTCTCTCGCCGGCGCCCACTCCCCACCGCCGCTCACGCACGCCCAGCCGCGCGGTACTACCGTCCAGGCGTCCACCCATTGTAGCCGCGGTCGCCGCGGCTTCTCGGCCGCCACACCCTTGCCGCTCCGAATCTGTCCGCTCGCCTGACCTGTGGCTCACTCCCCACCCACCGCCGCGCAGTGCTACCGTCCCGGGTAGCGGCGGGCGCCGCGGCTACCCGCCCCGCCGCACCCCTGACGACACTCTTGCCGCGTAGAGTACATGGTTGACGCCGGGGCCGCCTCCTCCTCCTCCTCGGCCGCTCCCAGTCTGTCCGGCAGTCATGCGCTCCACCCCCACCCACACGCGCCGTCCGCCGCCCCGACTCGAGGCTAACCGGACGCGCCGCAACCACCAAACTCGCTGTGCCGCCGCCACGACAAGCCGCGAGCGCCACAGCTGCCCGCCGTGCCTTTGCCTTGCCTCCACTTTCCGCCTCGTTCCGGGCCGGCGCGGCCGCCTCGACGTCCGCGTCGAGACGCCGACCCTTCAAGCCGGCTCGGCTGTCTGGAACAACCAGCTCACGCTCCCATCAGCTCGCCGCCGCGCTGTGTCGCGCGTGGTTACTCTTCGGTTGGCTGCACCGCCAGCCGTTGCCGCGCGCCCGCGCCGCCGTACCCTCCTCACCCACCCCCTAGTTTCTCCGACTGTCACGCCTCGATATGCCGCGCGCATTGCCGCCCGGCCGCGGCCGACGGCGAGCGCCGCCGCCGCCCGTCTTGCGCGTCGGCTGTCCCCTCGGCAACTCGCCGCGCGCACTCCGCCTGTTCTTTCCACCACCTCCTCATCCACCACTAGCATCTCCTTCTATCAGGCTACCTTCCGTCTGCGCCGCCTGTTGTCGCAGGCACCGGACGCGATCGACGGCGCCAGCGCTGCCCCCACCTGCCACGCTGCTACGGCTGCCCATGGTCACTGCTAGCTGTCAGAATCAGGTCGCCAATTCGCATTCCTTGCAGCGCACGGGGATGGTGGATTCTAAGGCCTCCCTGATCGGGAGACAATTACAGGCATTCGGCCGTTGGAGGCGCTCCTGAGCACCGGCCGGCTGTGCCAATTCGCGGCTGGCTGGATCCTGTTTCTTCTATTGTAACTTTATCGTTTCTCCTAAATTTTTCTCATATTTCTTTGGCATAATTACTAGGATCAGCAAACTACATGCATTTTTATGATGAACCGTTTACATTGTGCTATTTTCCCTACAGTTGATTTGTTACCCATTTGCAATGTTCAGTTGATTTCGTTGCATACAAATGACAGCAGTCTCGTGTAATGCAGATACTAAAAGCAAGCTGGAGCAGGTGCTGGGGGCGGGGTACGATCAAGGATCATCGTGGGGATGCCCTGAAGTTGCAATAATCAACATAACTGATTTTAGTTACATCATCATCCAGATGAACCTTTTTATGTATAATCGTGGAATTTATCCTGTACTGCTATTGCTGATTACTTATGATTACCGGTGTAAGGTCAGGGGTAATGATACTTTGAGATTGTGTACGGCTATGGTCATCAAAACTTGTCTATGGATCAGCTGCTATTTATGGTATCAAACATGTATCAGGATGAGACTGGTGATGCTGATACTGAGTGAGACGATTCAGTCTTCTATCTGGTGTCTGTAGTCCTGTACCTGATCATAGCTGATTTTACTGATCTCAGGCGCTTACATCATTGCATGAGTGCGCTGCTACATGCAAGTGTGGATATGAGATTCCTTTTTCTGCTGGAACTTTGTGTTTCCTTTTACAGATTGAGACTAGGAACTTCCAGATGAACTCGAATAGTGTCATGACTCATGAGAAAGGAAGACCAGATGCAGGTATGCCCGCTTAGCATTTCTTTTTTACTTGGCTTCATTTTTCAGTGTTGCAGTTGGCTGGGTTTCAAGGGGCTAGTTGGGGTAACTAGTCCTGTCGTTGGGTTTCTATATTTACCCTTTTTGAAACACTTGTGTAAGTTTCATTTTCACAGCGTATCTTTAATGCAGGGGGTTCCCCTTAGCCATTGAATTGTCATGTGCAGGACGTGCTCTAAACCAGAGGTGTTCTAAATATGCTTGCTAGTTGTTGGCATCAATTTTTCCTTAGTTGGCTCTGGATTTGGGTGCTACTTGGGGCTTTTATTAGTTGATGGGTTCCTCTTTTTCATTTTCTTTCCTTTATATTCTTCTGTAATAATGCATTTTCATAGCTTCTGTTCAAGATGGGATTCATACAAATCCTCTTTCCAATGTAAACAAATTTGGCTTGTTTTTGTGTTTGAATTGAAGAGGGACGAGAAACTATTTCCAGGTTTTGTCTGATTCTTGCCTTCTCTTCCTTCTTTGCTAATTTGGTTGGAACTGACTTCATTTTGTTGTGAATCAAAACTACTTATGGCCTGCATTTGTGTTGTGTCCGTGGCCATAATTAATGTGATTGATGTCCGTTAAATTTTGGTATCCTATTTGTTATAAACCAGCGGGTGAACAAGATTTAGTTGTGCTAATTTCAGATTGCTAGTAATGAGATGCTTTGGATGTCACAGGAGCAGATACATTACTGACAGCAGTGTATCAATAAACCCTCTTCTCTGTGGAGTCATGCCATCAGACTATGTCTTCCTTCATGTACTCCCAATGGTTTCCATGGTCCATTTCATCAAGACGAAGAAGATGCAAGAGGTACGTCGTTGTTGTAGAACTTGGCAGTGGCCTGGCCCATTCATTCTTGTACTGCTGTCTGCTTGTATAAGTGGTGTGTCTGCATTTTTGGTGATTGTCTAGGTCTAATATTCCTAAATTAATGATGCTAGGAGTACTACTTGCCTTAAACCATTGGTTCTGTTCTAGATATACACAAGTCTAACAAATGTTTCCATTTTGCTCTCTCTAGAATCATCCTTGTGATAACCAGATTAATGCGCAGCCAAGTAAGGTTCAGAAAATGATAGTAATTAAGTGACACTTGGGGTTCAATTCTGAACATTAATCTGGACCTCCTCGGGTTTAATTCAAGAACCACGAGGAGCCAAGTAAGGTTCAGAAATATGCTATCGTGTTGTAACTATAACATTTCAGTACTCATTTTAGTTTCTATACTCTAGGTCCATCACCATAAACCCTGCCCAATTTGCCTTTGTGTTTTATTTTGAGGACTTCAGTTACATGACCATAACCTGAATATTTAGTTTCTTTTGTCTTGTCTCCTCCTGGTTCTTGACCAGGTGTTTAATTCTTCAAATGAAGGTAATAGCCCCACTTTTTAATTTGGTATGCATATCCAGGACCTCACCAATCTGTTTGCGGTCATATACATGGTCTGTAAGTTTTCTTCTTTTTTATCGGATTGATTCTCAATGCTGATCCCTGCTTTCCTTGAAACTGCATATGTTTGATCGTTATTCCTCCTACTTCGTCATTAAGTGCTAGGTCCATACGGGGAGGTGATATGATTTGGGGCTTCTTGGTAAAGATGCAGCACATCATCTTTTTTATTTTGCCCCATGCAGTAGTAGTTGGGCTTATGCGAATATGATATTTCAGTACTAGTTCACCTATTACAGGTACGTACGTAGGTCTATAGTTTCAGCACATAATAGTGCAAGTTACAGTGAGTGAATTTTTACTGTATTTGTTTTTGTTCAGATAGGCTGCAATTTTTTTTTTAGATAATGGAACAACAGGTCCCAGCCTCTACACCTTCAAGAAAGTGTACACAGCGGTTCATTACAAATTTAATGATTTCATTTCTAGTCTCGAGTTTGATTTGTTGTATCTTACGCTCTTTGTCCTAATGTTTTACTTCTGAGTAGCAAACAATGTTTCTTAGTTTTAAAATTGCTAGACGGTAGTTGATTTATTTGCGTTGTGCAATGGACTAGCTTCAGTTTTTCTCCTCTTCGTGTATCCATATTTTGTTGTTTGTCCTAATTCTGGTTCTCTAAATAGGACTGCACATTTAGATATGAAGCATCTGTGCGTATGACCGAGATGATCTCTGGCACAAAGAGGGATGTGCCGTGTGAGGTCGGGGTGTCGAGTGACGACCATTGACCCGACGACCGCTGTGGCGCCGTCGAGTACATCAGTTCATCAACTGGCTGATCATACCAGGACGCTTTCTGATCTCCAGTTTTGTATTGTTTCAAGCTTAAAGCATCTGAATTTTCATGTTACTGCGTCTGCGTGTGCACTTGCATTTCACACGCTACAAGACGGTAGTACCTTTGACATTCTAGTCCCAGCAGCAACACTGCTAGGACACTGATGAGTACATTACACTACACGGTTTCACAACGAAAGTCTCAAACTGGTCAGCTAATTTAGTCATGGCATAGTCGCTAGGTACAACTTTACAACGGCACATGTATTGTACATTGTACGCGCGTGCATCAGCGCGGTGCGACCACGGCCCGACAATGGGATTTACTGATTGCAACTTCTGGCACGTAAACGTCAGTCACAGCATCCTTAACCCCTGGTGATCCACGACCGCGAGAGTTGGTACCATTCGGTCCCGCCTCGCACGCGTCTCGGGCTGCTTCGGCATGGCTGAGGCCGGCGAGGCCATATCGTGCGTTTCACCCTCGCCTGCGTCCGGCGCAAATTGGATGGCCGGAAGCACGCATTCTCTACATCGATCCGGCGTGCAGGTGCCTGTGGGATCCGGCAGGCAGCTGCAGTAAACAGTTGTGTTTTCTAATTCGGGTGTGATCAATACTGTTCGATAATATTAACCAATGCCCGGTGATGGTAACAGGAGGACAGCAGCCATCACAATAAATAAAGTCTGAGAAGACGCAAACAGATGGCGCGAATGTTCCAACTAAAAACAATGAAACCGGACCCACTAAATCAACTTAATCTAATCATATAGGAGTATACAAGTTGCGCAGACGGAGACAAAGAGTTTGGTCGATGCTTCCACTACTTGACCACTTAACCTAATCATATATGCAAGTACCCTGCATGCCATCCCTAAGCTTGGGTCTTTCCAGAACGAGGTTACTTATTTGCAGGAGAACACACCGGTAGACACATCACTAGCTAACTAGGGTAATAGATGCATATGATAATAACATGCGAACGGTATAAGATTAAAATAATTGTTAGTTGGAGTTGGAGAAGGATGGGTAGCTAACTTGTGGAAGTGGCGAAACTGTGAGAAAGTTATCCGGCCCTAATCTTTTACAGCTCCAAATGGCATGCATGCTCTTGTTGTTACTGACCAATCAAAAAGCACTCGAGTGTAAAGCTAGCTTAATCACGGTCCCAATCATCATCTGATCATCAAAACATCATGCTCAAATAAGCTGGGTAGCTAATGCTAATTTGATATGTATCTTAAAATGCATAGCATGTTTATTTTGTGCGGTCAATACTATTTCGGTGTGGTCGATCCTATTTTGATAATATTAACTGAAGCCAGGCGATCGTAACAGGAGAACAGCAGCCATCATAATAAAGTCTGAAAAGAAAGAAAGAAACAGATTGAAAACAATGAAAAAGGCCACAGCAACATGCTGTCGCATGGGAAACAAACTCACCTTAATTTAATCATACGGAGTTATAGTTTAAGTTGTAGATGGAGACAAAGAATACGGTTCGCCCCTCTCTCTTTTTATTTGGTCAAGGAAAAGAAACACTGAGGTTCAACTCGCACACGCCTCGCGCATCGTGTCGTGATTGACCAGACCTGCCGTGGAACGCGCGCGTCGCGGCTCGCGGGCAACGGCGCAGGGTCTACGGCCAACATGCGCGCACGGACCACACCACCTGCAGGGCTACTACCGTGCGTCGCGCGGTTAGGTCACGCGAGGGGCGCTTCGTTGCATCCCCTTCTAAATTTTAGACTTGTCACATAAAAAAAATCTTATTATTTAAGAGTAATAAATAAAATTTAATGATAAAACTTTTTTACAGATAGGTATATCTTTACGAGACGAATATAACGAGCCTAATTAGTCTATGTTTTGCTACAGTTATGTGACAGTAATGCTACAGTAACCATCGTCTAATCACGACTTACTTACCCTTATTAGATTCGTCTCGCGAATTAGACCAGAAGTTCTACAGTTAGTTTTGTAATTAAACTTTATTTAATACTCTTAAATGACAAAATTCTTTCCTCTAAATTTTAAACCATATGCAACGAACACCCTCTCAGTCTCTCAGATTCGGTGCCTGGCCTGAGGACGAGAGAACGCACAAAACTGAGAGTGCAACCTTGGACGACGAACCTGATCCAGGTACCAACCTTGGACGGGAAAGGACCATGTGGCGGCAAGCGAAAGGGGCTCGCCAGTCACCACTTCCACCGACAGGCAAATCGAGCTGCACGGCTCCAACGACTGACCGTGCTGGATACCGGTGCAGAGCCATGGGAAGAGATTAGAATTCTTTTTACCCGATTGATGATGTTTGCTTAGTTTCGCACGACCCGACAACAACGAAACAAGTGTATCAAGGCGATTCTTGTTGATGATGCTTTCATCATATCTAAGATGATCCAATCCATGTCATGTCCCAATCAATCCCCATCGTGTTCTCTCCAACAACAAGAGTGTGAACATGATGCAAGACCCGTGTGTGCGTTGGATTGTAGCTTATATTTTTGACCTATGGTTGACATACCCTGCATAGAAGCAGCATCATTATTTTGGCGCTCCATTCCATCACTTGCCCCACTTTAGATCGTACTACTACCACTTCTCCATGGCTTTGGCCTTTGGAGGAGAAAGTTCGTGCCTATCTGGACAAACAAGCTCAACAAAGGAAGCAAAGCAAAGCAATAGTATGGAACAGAGCTGGCGGTAATCTAACCCATGGCGTGATCATTGTTGTCCCTGGCGGTCCCGGCAATTAGGCGCTGATACGGAACAGAGCATGAGGTTCCGCGCTAAATCCAGTGCGGATGGATCCGCCATTCGCGACAAGTGATATCGAATATACAAACACCAGTACCATGCGACTGAATAAACAAGTGGTGGCAATATGTGTATCTGAATTCAGGAGTCAAGGCTCTTGCGTGGCGATGCTATATTTAACTGATTGATGTCAAATTGGAAATTTGCTGATGCTAGTAGGAGTACTACTACTAGAGGGGTACTGTATACCAGGATAATTACCGATCAACAAATGGTAGCAAGCCATGCCCAATAATATCTTGACCCAAACCGGTTTAGCGATCGTCGCCGAATTATTAGGGCTTGTTACGGCCGTAAAGCCCAATTTTAGACACACTTTACACCTCCGTTTCCTTGGGTTTGGATTCCTCGGAGGAGACTCATCTTGGAGCAAGGAGTGCTGGAATCTCGCTTTGGCTTGTCGTGTCGCGACTCGTGGCACACGCGCCGGCCTTTCCCGCTTTCCGTTTGATCGCTATCCAATTGGCTGCTATGTAGAAGTAGGACAAACTTACAGATGCGCTGTGATTTGTGGTGCCCAATGGCCACTCCACTGGCCCCTGATGGGTGGTGCTCTGCCTAGCTACTCTATCGCCTAGCTACTCCGAAGAGGCGTCTCCCAGCCTCGAGTCAACGCCAGCTCTATCGAGCTGCTTGCCTGCTTCCGCTCTCCCCTCCCAGTCCTGCTGCAGCTGCCGGGCATCGGCAACGACGGCAAGCTCCATCTGGGAGGGCGCAGGATGCTTGGCTCCCATGGACTGAGCGGTGCGTGCCCTGCGGCTGCAACTGCACACACGCACCGCGGCGGCTGGCAAGGTTCGTCCACTGTCCCCTTTCTTTTGGTCGGTCACTCGTTTTGCACAGCTTCTGTAAAATTTTCTTGCCTTATTATTTTGGTTGGGGTCGAAAGCTCGATGCTTAGTACAGAGCAGCCATATACTCCGATCCTTCTAGAAAGAAAATGGAAAAGTTGCTTAAGGAAAAGGTTTTTATTTTGCTTTATTATTTATACAGATCCAGATTTAGGAAGAGCAATTTCTTTGCCCTGTCTTGGTGATAAAAGTGGCTTGGTTTGTAGTTCCTTTGTCAACGGCTTTTTCGGCAGGGTCAAAGGATCGGAGGATTTGGATGATTTGGGTCTGTTGTGATTTCAGGCTTCCAGTCCAACTAACGGATCGTGGTCTCTAGTCTCTACAGCTTGACTCTAACTTGAAGAAACCACTAATTCCAATCCAAAAAAATTAGTTGCTATGGATGCTTGCCACAAAAGAAATAGATAGACAGAAAATAGTCAGTGGATTTAACTCACAGCCTAACCACAAGACGCGTGAATGAAAAGATGACGCGTGAATGTCTAAAACGATTCCCCATTTAAATGTTATATCCTTAGTTTTTAATCACAAAAAATAGTTATATCCTTAGTTTCATCCACGTTTTGATTTTTCTTATCCCGATTTGCCGGCTTGATCCTTCCTCGACCAATTTGGATGCCGGGATTCAAAGGAAACATGGCAGAATTTGCTCTATCCTCTTGCATTTACTGGTGTGTGAATTGAAGCACCTTATATTTTACCGAGCTGAACCTTTTTACCGGTTGGATCAATTCCCGCTTTCAGATTTGATCTGCACTCCTTAACTGAGTGATTTTGCCGGCGTAGGTGACACGTCAATCTGTTTCGTCCGCCAAGACAGCACATGGTCAATAGAAACTAAAAAAAAAAAAAGGTTGTCGTCGGCTACGTGCCAGAAAGATTATTGCGGAAATTCCTTCTGAAAACTGCTTCTCGTGGAGGTTGCTTCTTCACCAAACCTCCTGCGCGGCTGCACTCCTCTCCGCCTCGTCTGCTCCGCCTCGTCGGCTGCCTCTTCCTTCAATCTTCTATAAACCCCCTGCTCCACCTCCTCGTCGGCCACTAGCCCCTCCTGCTAAACCAGAGATACCCTACCGCTTCTCCCGTGCCCCGCGCCGGTCTCCATCCTCCCCACAACCCCGCGCGCGCTACTGCAAGATGGACATTCCGGCCACCGCCGGCTTCGCCCTTGCCGCTTCCATCATCGCCCTCCATCTCCTCTCCGTCCTCGACTACCCGGGCACCACGACGACAACAGCTCCGGCTCCGCCCGCCCTGCTCAACGGCGCTCTGCAAGTTCTGGCGCCGTTGGCTGCGATGGAGGGGCTCGTCGCCGCCGTCGCCTTCATCTACCGCCACATGAACCGCGCTGACGGCGCGGGCGTCGTCAACAGGCGCATCCCGAAGCTCGTCACCACCATCTTGTGCGCATCGGTTGGCCTCCTCCTGTTCCTCTTGTTTGTGCAGCCTGCGGGAGGAGCGGACGACGATGGCGCGCAAGCTCGGGAGCTGATCGGTGTGCTCGCTGTCCGTGCTTTACCTGCAACGGCGACAGCAACGTTCTTTTCGGGCGTGATGCTGATCTACGTGCATGTCGGCAACGCCGCCGGAGCTGGTGTTGGTGCCGACGCCGGCGCCGGACCGGTCCCGGCGCCCGCCGTGAACCTCCTCGCCAAGATAACGCTCGGAGCAGCAGTTGCGGTCGTGAGCCTGATGGCCATGGCGCTCAACACCAACTGATCAAGTGAGTAAACTCGAATTCCCCTCAAGCTCAAGGAGGGCCGCTATCGCGTGTCTTCCTCCCTGCCCCCATCCCATCTCGCGGTGCCACGGCTTGATTTCTTAGTAGGCGTCGCTGTAGCAGCCCAACGTTCCCTCTTCTCCGCTTCCTTCCCCGTCTTTCTGCATGGTCACCTTCTCCCCACCAGAAGCTCAGCTCGCCGAACGCGTGCTAGCACCGCCGACATCACCACGCCGCGCTCCGTCCACTAGCAGGTCCAGGCGCACCACCGACCGCCGGAGGTGACAGCGCGCTGCCGAGAGAGACAAGGGAGGTAGAGGGTTGTTACTGGTGTTCCGAGAGTTCAGGCTTCAGATCTTGTTGGTGGTGCGCGAGCAGTCTGTTATCTGTTGAAGAGCGCCGGAGCACCGGTCGCTTTGCTGGCGGTTAGCTACATCCTGCTCCTTCAAGCTCAAATTGGTATCTTCAAGAATTTGTCACCTGTGCAAAGGATTTCTGGCCAAGTGGTTAGGAGCTTGGCACCTTCCCAGGTCTCGAGTTCAATTCTCGGTGGGAGCGAATTTCGAGCTGAGGTTAAAAAAATCCTCTCGTCTGTCCCACGGCCAAAGCACAGGACTAAGGCCCGGCCCAGGTTGTTGGTCGTTCTCACACGGACTACGGTGCCGCTGTGTAAGGGTGGGACACGGGTTCGGGAGTTTTCTCGACCTGCGTGAGAAAGTCTTCTCTCGTAAATTAAAGCCCGGGGCCGTCATACCCCTGCAGGTCGAGTTTTTTTTTTAGAATTTGTCACCTGTTAGGAGGCATTGCATGATTGCACAGAGGCACCGCCGTTAGTAATCGGCTAATCATGATTGTCAGCTCTTTATTTCTATCTCACGGGAGGTATAGGGTTTTACCTAACAACTGTTTTGAGTCTGGACAGTCGATTTTTTTTTTTTTGCGAGGAGGACAGTCGATAATGTTTATGCCCTTTTTCGCAAAATGTTCAGTACATTTTGTTGCAGACAACAGATAAGTACTGAATTTTGGGCAATCCTGTCTATTTCAGATGTAGAACAGACGGGCACAGGTGGCCGGGACACTACAAATTACAACGTTCATTGTCGGGACATCCTCGCATTGGCCTATGCTGAGCATATTTTAAGTACATTACCGGAATGAACAATTTCACATGTAATTATGAAATGAATGTTGTAATTAACGAACTTTGGTCGTGTGCTGGCTACTTGTGACTGTAAAGTATGTAGTCTGGGATTCTGCTTTTAGGAATATGCACTACGGGAAAGCCCCAATTTGCCGAGTGCCAGACATTTTGCCGAGTGCATTACGTCGGGCACTCGGCAAATAGCATGTTTGCCGCGTGCTATGGATGGAGCACTCGGCAAACACTCAACACTCAGCAAACAGAGAGTTTGCCGAGCGCCGGGCAGAATAGCACTAGGCAAACAGGCAGCAGCACTCGGCAAAGGAATCAACCCTCGGCAAACACGAGCACGTGCCGCGCACGCGCGTTGGCCGTTAGAGCCGAGTCCATGTCCGTCACCGTTTGCCGAGCGCCATTAAGTGGCACTTGGCAAAACTGGGGATTTGCCGAGTGCCAAGGTTGGGCCCTCGGCAAATTAGGAGGTTTGCCGAGTGCCCTACCCTGGCACTCGGCAAACAGTAATATTTTTTTTCGTTTCTTCCCAAAATTTTGGTCCTGATGTTGAAATATGTATTAATATTACTTCATGTCAAAATTTCGTATTTTTCTCGATCACTTTGGTATATTTAAGTTATTTATTTCATTTAAAGTATTTTTTGAAGAAAATTTAAAATTGAACTCCAAGTGATTCAAATAATGAAATATACTGACTCAAAAAATGATATTCATGTTTCCGAGTTCGATTTGAGGCCGTAACCATGAATTGAACGGAAAAATCGCGCATCTTGTACATGAAATATAAGGGCGAACATTGGATGAAATAGTACTTTATTTTATAAAATTCAAACCAAGTCTAAAAATTACGAGACTTGTCCTGGTGTCATGAAATCATACGTGGAGGCCACGGTAAATCTTAGAAAAAGTTTCGCAAAAGTTGTCATGTACGTTGTTTAGAAACTAGAGCTTCCCCGAAGAAGATTAAGAGACTTATGAAGTGATCGTTTAGATTTCGAACCAAAACGGAAGTCACATTGTGTTTTTACCCCAAAACATTTTTTTGTATGTAACAGATGATATGAAATATGTCATGACAAAATTTGGCTATTTTTTGATTTTATTTCGAATTTCTATTTTTTTTTAAGTTCCTGTTGAAAATGTTTGCCGAGAGCGAGTCCCATAGCTCTCAGCAAACAGAATGTGCCGAGCGCTGTGCTGTTTTCCGAGTGCTTTGCATCTAGCACTCGGCAAACATTTTCCATTGGACTTGGGTGCGGGGTTCTCTTCTTTCTCTTTCAACCTTATCTCCTTTCTTCCTCCTCCCGCCGCTGTCCGACGCCACTCCGCGCCGCCGTCGTCTGTTCGTCCGCGTGCCGCCGCCCTTCGGCCCTCCTCCACCGCGTGTCGCCGCACTCCTCCTCCGCACCCGCCTCCACCCCCGTCCCCGTCTCCGCCACCGCACTACCGCGCCGCGCCGGCACCCCATTCTCCGGCACGCGCGCCTCCCCGGCCCCCTCCGCCGCGCCGCGCGCCGCCTCCCCCTCTCCCTCCCGCTCCCCTGGTCCCCGCTCCCCGGGCCCGCCGCCACCGCTCCCGACACCGCCGTCACCCGCCGCCCCACCACCACCAGCCCCTGACGCCGCAGCCCCTGCCCCCGACATCCTCCACCGGCCTCCAACCGTCGACGTGCAAGGTGAGCTTGTTCTTTTGTTTTTCTTTGTCTTTTTCTTTTTCTTTTTCTGTTTTTGTTAATACTAATATATGAAATGATTGCTTGTATGTTTTTTGTTTTTGTGAATAAATGAAATGGATTTCTTGTGAAATGTGAAATGAATTATGAATTGAATTGCTTGTGAAATGAGGAATTGCTTGAAAATAGCAGCTTTGCTTGTATGTTGTGACATATTTACAAATGTGTTGGAAACTAGGAATACGAAAATATGTGCAAATGTTGAATTGCTTGAATGCAGATGTCTAATATGTGCAAATGTTGAATTGATGAAATACTTTCGTTTATTTGTTCATGATGGATTTTACGAAGTGATCGTGCTATGGAATGAAATGGAAAATATGAATAAATGATTTGTCATCAGTTCGATGTGTTATCCGGCCATCGTATTGTTGATTCATTGGATGTGGTTGTCGGCCATCGTGCCGTTGTTTCCTTGCAGGTTTCGGGACCCTCACCATACAGGGGAGGTGCTGTCAAAATTTTGAATTGACGGCTTTATGTTTCGTTCTTTACAGGATAGGTGAGGCTTTTCCACCGTCTTCCACTCGTCACTTTGCGGGACAGCAAGGTGAGACATAAAAGATCCACCCACCCTTTTCCATTTCTATTTGTAGGTAACGCGTAACCTAGTTAGGCGTCTCCCGTTCGAAATAGATACAGCTGGAGATATGCCCGAAGATTGCATATCTATGACCGTATCTATTTTGAATTGTCCACGTTTCTTGGACAGCCCGAGGATGCGTAGATGAGGCTAGTTTCCATTGTCTATTCCGGTTTGAGACAGAGTTTCGGCCGCGCCTCCCTGTTGTTCTCCAGATACACAATCTCCTTCCCAGGACATGTATTTGGAGAACAGCGGGGAGGTGCTGCCGAAATTCTGTCTCGGACCAAAGTAGACCTTGGAAACTAGCCCCATCTACGCATCGTCGGGTGGGATTAGGACCTATCTTCACCGATTAGACATTGTAGGCATCGTGTAGATGCCAATGAATTTTAAATTGCTCCCTCATATGATAGAAGATGGATGACCGTGAGTGGATGTACACGGGCCGCCCAAGGAAGGGTTCTGAAACAAGTGAATGGGTTGACAAGACCCTTGCTTTCTTGAAACAAGCGTTTGCCAATGTTAGAAAAGGTGGGAAGACATGGTGTCCCTGCAGCCGTTGTGACAACACAAGGCAACACACAGAGGCGGAGATGGGTTTGCATCTTTGTAACTATGGATTTACGCCAGGCTATACCCGATGGGTCTACCATGGTGAAGCCTATCGATTGAGGGAAGAGGTCGTGAGACAACACGTCGATAATTGAGATGCTGATGGCAGGGTAGAGGACATGTTACAGGACTATCATGAAGCCCGGTTCCGTGAACAACCTAGGGAGGAGGAGGAGCTAGAGGAGTCCGCCAAACGCTTCTATGACATGTTTGAAGCGTCACAGAAACCTCTTCACGGGCATACCAGGGTTTCAAAACTGGATGCCATTGCACGTCTAATGGCCGTGAAGTCCCAGTTTAGCTTGACTCGGAACGCCTTCGATGTTATGTTGACAGTTGTTGCCAGCCTGCTTTCGGAAGGTCACATTCTGCCAAAGAGCATGTATGAGGCACATAAATTGCTTAGTCCACTTAAGATGCCATATGAGCAGATACATGCGTGTCCGGAAGGATGCATCTTATTCAGGAAAGAGCATGCAGAAGCAAAATACTGTCCAAAGTGTGGGTCCTCTAGGTTCATGGAGGTAGACATGGGTGATGGACAAAAAAGGCAGCTCACGGTACCCATGAAGATCCTAAGGTACCTTTCGTTCTTACCAACGATCCAACGGCTGTACATGACCGATGAATCAGCGAAACAGATGATATGGCACAAACATGGAGTTTGATACAAGCCCGATAAGCTTGTACATCCATCTGATGGTAAAGCATGGCAACGATTCGATGAGATTCATGACATCAAAGATTGGGAGGCTTGTAATGTACGTGTGGCCCTGGCAACAGATGGGTTCCAACCATATGGCATGGGGGCTGCCCCGTACAGTTGTTGGCCCGTGTTCGTTATACCCCTCAATCTCCCTCCAGGCGTCATCTTTCAATGGCACAACATTTTCTTGTCGTTGATACTTCCTGAAAACCCGGGGAGTAATATGTCTGTTTATATGGAGCCTCTGATTGATGATTTGGAACGTGCTTGGGAGGATGGGGTATGGACATACGATAGAGCTACAAAGACAAACTTCAGAGTGTATGTTTGGTACTTCTACTCTCTGCATGACATACCGGCATATGGTTGTTTCTGTGGCTGGAGCGTTCACTCAAAGTTTCCTTGTCCAGTATGCAAGCATCTTATGAGGTGGATTTGGTTGAAGAAGGGTGGCAAGTTTTCTTCGTTCGACCAACACCGACAATTCCTCCCTCTTGACCATCCATTTAGAAGAGACAAAAGAACTTTACGAAAGGTGTCGTAGTTCTCAACCCTGCACCGCAGTTCTTGACAGGTGCGCAGGTGAGTGCTATGTTAGATGGTCTTAAGGTCGATGAAACAAACGGTGGTTTTGTGGGATATGGTGAGCTACATGCCTTCACTCAGATCTGTGGCTTGTATCGGCTTTCCTATATGAAAGACCTTCTTCTTCCACATAACATTGACCTAATGCATGTTGAACATGGCATAGGCGTTACACTTTTCAGAATAATCATGGACATTCCTGATAAGACAAGGGACAATGTTAAGGCAAGAGTCGATCAAGCTACTTTGTGCAATCGACCAAAGCTAGACATGACGCCTCCTGCATCCGGCAAGTCATGGAGAAAACCTAAGGTGGATTTCGTCCTAACGAGGCCCCAAAGGAAGGAAGTACTAGAATGGTTCAAAATGTTAATGTTCCTTGATGGGTTTGCAGCGAATCTGAGTAGGGGAGTGAACTTGACTACTATGCGAATCAACGGGGTCAAGACTCATGACTACCACATGTGGCTTGAGCGGCTTCTTTCCGTGATGGTTCGAGGCTATCTCCCTGATCATGTGCGGCAAGTGTTGGCAGAGTTGAGCTATTTCTTTCGCCAGCTTTGTGCTAAGGAGATATCATCTTCCGTGATTGCAGACATGGAAATAATGGCGCCTGTGTTGCTCTGTAAGTTGGAGAAGATATTTCCACCAGGCTTGTTCACTCCGATGGTGCATATGATTTTGCACCTCCCGTATGAGGCTCGAATGGGGGTGCCTGTGCAGAACCGTTGGTGCTACCCAATTGAGCGGTGTCAAAAGGTTCTTCGAACGAAATGTAAAAATAAGTGCAAAATTGAAGCTTCCATTGCAGAGGCACACGTTCTGGAGGAGGTGTCAAACTTCACAACAAAATACTATTCTGACAACCTTCCGAGTGTTCATTTTCCACCCCCTCGTTACAGCGTTGACGAAAATGAATCGACCCTCAGCCTTTTCCAAGGGCAATACGGGCACGGAGGTGAAGCGACCAATAATAACTTGACATATCCAGAGTGACGCACTATCATGCTGTATGTGCTGACCAACCTAAAAGAAGTGGATATGTACATCGAGTAAGTTATGAACAAATTTCATAATTAGACATGCTGAAGTGCCTCCTACCGCACATCCAACCCACTTGTTCCTCATTGGTACATGGGATTTCTTGATGTATTTTGGCATGCCGAAGTGCCTCCTACCGCACATGAAGTCGATACCCTTCTTTGCAATGGTGCGGGAAATGGATCACCCGATTTCATTTCTTGGTTCAAACGGAAGGTATTTAGTATGACATTACAAGTTCCTCGTACGTGCAAATAATGTAGCTAACTATCCTTCTTGAACTTGCAGGCCCTAACCGAAGCGACAATGAATGCCGAATTAAGACAGGTTGCTAGTGGCTGTCTTTATGCAGTCAAGTCATTTAAAAGCTATGACGTTAATGGGTACCGCTTTCACACAACAAGCTACGAGCAGAATCGGCCTAATCGTAGAACCACTAACACCGGAGTTTTTACTCCTGGTGACGATGGGGTCGAATATTATGGAAGAGTTGAAGAAATATATGAACTTTCTTTTGATGGTTGCAAGCCTCTCCCTCTTGTTGTATTCAAATGCCATTGGTTTGATCCTCACGCAGTTAGACGGACCCCTAATCTTGGGCTAGTTGAAATTCGACAGTCATCCGTCTATCCAGGAGACGATGTATATATTGTTGCTCAACATGCCACACAAGTTTATTATCTCCCATACCCGTGCCAAACCGATGACCGTCTCAAGGGTTGGGATGTTGTGTACAAGGTATCGCCACACGGCAAACTACCGGTCCCAAACAATGAAGATTACAATGTAGACCCAAACACATATGTCGACGGAGAGTTCTTCCAAGAAGATGGGCTAGAAGGGGGTTTTGTGATAGACTTAACCGAAGAGATCGAAATGGAAGTAGACAATGAGACGGTTGTTGAGAACGATGCTCGAGATGAGGTTCATAATGCGAACGACTTGAAATTACTTGAGCGATTACATTTAAACGACGAGGACATTCCACCTTCAGAACACTTGCAAGATGATATCGACCTTGATGATTATAGTGATTGTTGGGTTTCGGCCTAAGCAGAAATCCCGAACACCGTTGTGAGGCATCACGCAAGAGCAGCATGGCTGCTCCTGCTCATTCTTCCTTCCAAAAGAACCTCTCCCCTCCCAGTGGGAGGTGAGGGGGTATTTATACCCGGATCAGGGTTACACATCATGGTCTAAACTACCCCTGATCCGGGTTCGCACATCACAGAGTATCTTTGTACATTGTCGTCCGGAGGGCAATTGGGTCATTACATATGACATTGTTAGCTCCTAAACCCTAAGATGATGATGGCGTCACGCTTCAGTCATCATGGCCCACCGTTGTGAGGTTTCGGGTTGCTGGCTGCGACCTCCGGCTTTCATCTGGGTAAACCCGAAGCCCATCTCTGGATCTTCGTCCTGCAGTTACGAAGGGCTTCGCCTCGGACAGCCGGCTCAGCTCCAGCAGGGAATGGACATCAGCAAGTAGAAATGCGAAGCGTGTTAGTTAGATCGTCAGATATCCTTCGGGTTTTTGCTGGGCGGAGCTTTTTTGGGCTTGGCTCTCCGCTAATCCCCAACACCAGCCCCTCGTGGGCGAGGTTCAACTCCGATGAGCCGAACCCTCGAAACCATCGAAGACGGCAGGGCCGAGCCCGGAAAAAGCGTCCCCTGCTCGTTGGAGTTGAGTCCGGTGTCTTTTGAGTGAAGGGTTGCAAGTTTTTCCCGAAGAAGACATTTTATTGATTTATGTGTTTTTTTTCTTGTTTCGAAAAGATTTTTAACCGCTTTCGCGGGAAACGAGGGCGCATTAACTGCCCCGTTTTTACCCCCCTATATAAGGGTGGGGGGGGGGGGGTCGAGTCATTTCACGCTATCGTTCGAGATTTGTGATTTGTCTTCGGGTTTGACTGCTGTTTGCGTGTGTTGTCATTTGCTTGAGCCTTCACTGCATTTGCTTCGGGTTTCGGTTAGGTAATTTAGTTTTCCTCTTCGCATGCGGTCAGTTCGACTGTGCTTCGTTTTTACCATTACCATACGTCTTGTTTAGCTTTTGTTTTGTATGGCCAGGATTCGGCAAACCGCTAGCCTAATCGAAGGGGATGTGGAAATGTCGTCCGAAGAGCAGGTCGCTAGCCAGGAGGAAGGGGCATTGTCCCTTGGGAGCGAAGGGTCTGAGCAGCTGCTAGACTCTTCGGCGAAGAAAAGCCCTGTTGTTCAAGATGCCGGGGAGAGCTCGGACAGGGCGACTGCAGCGAGCGCTGGGGCCTTCGCTGAGGCGGGTGGCCGCTCTCCGGCCGTGCCGGTGCCTAATCCTTCTGATTCCCCACCGAAAGGCGCCGCCGCTCCTTCGTCTTCGGCTCCAGGTAAGGTTGACTGATGATTACATAGAGAGTGCGCTTCGCGGTGATTATTTGCATAAGCGTAGCTCGTGTCGCGGTGAAGCTGGTTCTTCTGCCGCTGGAATGGGTGTGGGCTCTAGCCGAGGAAGGCCCCGCAAGATTGTTGACCCTCGGATCTGTATGCCTGCAGTTTACGAAAAAACCTACCGGTTGAAGCCTTCGCTTGTGAATGCTGCCGAGATTGCTAAGTATGTGGAAAGGGGCTACTTTGAGGCAGGCAGGGCTCGACCGCCCGGAGACGAAGTTGTCCCGCAGCCAAGGCCGAACGAAGCTGTTGTTTTCCGTGACTACTATGAGGCCGGTCTTCGTTTGCCTGCTTGGGGTTTCCTGGAGCGCATCTTGGAGCGCTATGGGGTTCAGATTCACCATCTGACTCCGAATGCTTTTGTGCAACTGTCAAAGTTTATATGGGCTGTTCGCTCTCAGAACGCGAAGCTCAGCTCTGACGCCTTCGTTCGTTTCTACAGCTGCCACTTGCACAACAAGAAGGTTCCTTTTGACGATGACGTCTTTCATTCTCAGTACGGCCTCGGCACTTTTCAGCCTCGGTACTTTGGCCGTAGAACGAAGGTCAAGAAAGTGTCTCTTATCCCCGCCCAGAAAAACAGGTGGGGCGATTGGATGGATTACTGGTTTTATGCCGAGGTTCCTGCGGCTCGGGATGATGATGGTGCGGAGGTTTTTCCGCTTGCCAGCCAACTTGTGGCTGCGGAGCCGATTTTCTCTCCGGGTTATGAATCTACTTCAACTTTTCAGCCTTGCTGCAAGGCGTTTAGGGCGTCTTGCAAAGTGATTAGTGGCCGTACAGCTGTTCAGGAGTTCATTGCTGCTAGCATCTGGCCTATTCAGAGGGGTTGGAAGGCTGATAGCTTCGAGGAGCACAGGATTGGAGGCAAGAAATTTCGGTATCTTAGCCCTATATTCGATGGGCTTAAGAAACCCGAAGCCTTGCGCCCAAAAGACTTTGTTGAGATGGTGGAGGATGTTGCCACTTTGCTGTGCGATTCCTTTACCGCTGCGGAGGCGCAAGATGTCGAAGAAGGGTTGCTGCCCGGGTGTCGCGTGAACAGGATTTTTGACAACCTGAAGATCAATTATCCTGATCACGAAGTGCCCCGGGGTAGGAGAAGACTGAAGAAAGGCGAAGAGCCTAAGGTCCCCACCACTAGCCACATCTAGATGAAGGGGTGGGAAAAGAAAGCCGAAGCTGGCGTCGAAGCTAGTCCTTCGACCACGGACAGTATTCGCTCCGGGTTGCGTGTTGCTGTTCAGAAGATGAAAGCCAGCACTGCTGCTGGCATCAGTACTGTTAAGGCGGAGCGCTTGAAACGTAAGCGCACTGTGAGCCGAAGTGCCCAAGGCTCAGCTGTCGGAGACTCCGCGATGACAGGCTCTAATATTCATAGTGCTTCGGGTAACACGGAGCGTGGTTCTGGGTCTCATGCTGAGGAGGCCTCCGTGGCCGGTGAAGATGCTGATCCCAATGATGAGATGCCGCCTGTACTTGAGCTCTCAGAATCGGAGGTGTTGCTAGACGCTCCGGAGCCGAAGGGTTTTGCTGAGGACCGTGATTGAAGTTTCGGATTCTGAGGAGCTCCTGGACGGCTTCGATCAACAGGTCGATGTCATGACCGTTGATGACTCCGGGGTTGCCCAGACCGTGCAGCAAATGGTGCTCGATGCACAGTCGAGTTCTGGCCGCTCTTTGGGCTATACTTCAGGTTTTGATAGTTCTGATGGATCAGGCTCTAGCGCAGAGAGCTCTTCTTGTGCCGTCGATTGCGGCGAGTTTTCTTCGATTGCTGCCGCTATGATGAGCGGTTTGAGAGAATTTGATCCCGAAGGTCTTGGCGATATAGGTTTTCTTTGTTTCGTTCAAAGTTTTCGTTTTCTCACTCTCTCCTTTTTGTACAGAGCTTCGGATTGACCTGGAGACTAACTCTGCTCCGGACTTGGCGGAACTGTTGGAGCGGCAAGGCCGCGTTGTAGGATTCTATTCTATCTTCGTGCTGTTCTTTATTTCCTTTGGCTTCGCGTTTGACTTTCTGCTTGTTTCCGTTTCAGATCTCGGAGACTTCTAAAGTTCTCCGTGCCAAAGTGGTCTCCGGAGAATCCAGCGGCACTCCTGCTGAACTCGGTGCTCTTCGCAAGGAACGAGCTCAGTGGGAGGCTACGAAGGTTAGTTTGGAGAACGAGATTTCTCGCTTGAAGGCGGAGGCCAAGAAATCCTCCGATGAGCTCGTGGCTTACAAGTCGGAGGTGGAGAAATCGCATGCCGACGCTATGTCGAAGCTCAAAGAGGACAAGTCCGCTCTCTCCAGATCCTTGCAGGAGCTGTCTGATCGGGTCAAACCCGGAGCCGTGACCCTTCACCAGTCGTTTTCTGAGTTGCTCGGTCGCTATGGCCGCACAGCCCAGGATTTGCCTGTTGTCGAAGAGGTTACTCTGACACCATGCTTTCTTGGCTCGAGAAGGAGTTCAAACTGCTTCCTGGACTGGTGAACATGATGCGCGACCACGGTGCCCGGACGTGCCTCTTTGCCCTTCTGGACTTAATGAAAAAGAAGCAAGTCACGAGCTACCGCGACATCGGGACTTCGGCCATTAGTTCTGCCGACATCGCCGCCGCTGACGCCCATACAAAGGACGCTGAAATTGACACCGTCGCGAAGCGGTTTTGGCGGAACTAGTGGCTGAAGATTGGAGTCGATGCTGCCCGCGAGGGTGCTTTGCTTCGGGCGAAGGAGGTAATGCTTTCTATGGTGTTCAACTTTTGATGTTCGAGCGAAGACTAGAGCCGATGACGCCTCTTAATTTTGCTTTTGGTTTCTGTATTAGGTTGGGGAAAAGAAGAGGAAAGGATCCTCCTCTGGGAACCCTTCATCTACGGACGATGATGCGAAGGCCAAGAAGGCGAAGACCATCGCGGGCATTGATGTTCCTAAGGCGGCTCCCTCCAAGTCCAGTACCCCGCAGTCTTCGGACCCGAAGGCCCCTGCTGCTCCTGCTGCTCCGGAGATTTAGGGATTTATAGATGAACATTCGGCCCTTCGGGGAAAACTTGTTTTTTGTTGTAATATTTTCTGGTGTACTGCTGCAGGTCTCCGCAGAGGAGCCTGGCCCCGAACCCTTGTGCTACCAGAATGGTAGACTCCGTGCTACTCGTTCCTGTTATTCTCAAGTATGTGGTTTGCTTGGCGACGATTCTGTTGTTCGTTTCTGGAGCTTCGTTTTGAAAGAATATATTCGTGCACGTTCGGAAATATCCGCGGTGTTCAGGTCTGCTCCTCGACGCCCTCGAGCGGCTCCGTTGATCATTCCGAAGGTGGAGCCCGTGGATGCGGAGGAGCTTTACGTTTTTCCCTGGGTTTATGATGTTAGCTCCGGTGATGGTCTTCCGGGTTTGTTTATAGAAATGTAAGCTATCGCGGTTTGCATGTGTAACCGAGTATATCGCACTCTTGAGATTTTGTCTGCTCGGCCTTAGATAAATTGACAGGTTTAATTGCTTCCTGATCAAATGCCAATTTGGCGTTAAAGTTTTGAAAAGTGGGGTCCACCCCTTTCCAATCTGTGTAAAAAGCGTCCCCTCTGGCAAACGAGGGCGAGGTTGACTCGACGCCTTTTTACTTCGTGAAAAAGCGTCCCCCCTGGCAAATGAGGGCGAGGTTGGCGCGAAGCCTCTTTACTTCGTTAAAAAGCGTCCCCCCTGTCAAACGAGGGCGAGGTTGACGCGAAGCCTTTTTACTTCGTGAAAAAGCGTCCCCCCCTGGCAAAACGAGGGCGAGGTTGACACGAAGCCTTTTTACTTCATGAAAAAGCGTTCCCCCCCCCCCCCCCCCTTGCAAACGAGGGCGAGGTTGACGCGAAGCCTTTTTACTTCGTGAAAAAGCGTCCCCCACTGCAAACGAGGGTGAGGTTGACGCGAAGCCTTTTTACATCATGAAAAAGCGTCCCCCCCCCTGCAAACGAGGGCGAGGTTGACGCGACGCCTTTTTACTTCGTGAAAAAGCGTCCCCCCTTGGCAAACGAGGGCGAGGTTGACGCGCGAAGCCTCTTTACTTCGTTAAAAAGTGTCCCCCCCTGGCAAACGAGGGCGAGGTTGGCACGAAGCCTCTTTACTTCGTTAAAAAGCGTCCCCCCTGTCAAACGAGGGTGAGGTTGACGCGAAGCCTTTTTACTTCGTGAAAAAGCGTCCCCCCTGGCAAACGAGGGCGAGGTTGACGCGAAGCCTTTTTACTTCGTGAAAAAGCGTCCCCCCCCCCCCTGGCAAATGAGGGCGAGGTTGACGCGCGAAGCCTCTTTACTTCGTTAAAAAGCGTCCCCCCCCGGCAAACGAGGGCGAGGTTGACGCGCAAAGCCTCTTTACTTCGTTAAAAAGCATCCCCCCTTGCAAACGAGGGCGAGGTTGGCGCGAAGCCTCTTTACTTTGTGAAAAAGCGTCCCCCCTGGCAAACGAGGGCGAGGTTGACGCGAAGGCTTTTTACTTTGTGAAAAAGCGTCGCCCCCTTGGAAAACGAGGGCGAGGTTGACGCGCGAAGCCTCTTTACTTCGTTAAAAAGCGTCCCCCCCCCCCTGGCAAATGAGGGCGAGGTTGGCGCGAAGCCTCTTTACTTCGTTAAAAAGCGTCCCCTCCTGGCAAACGAGGGCGAGGTTGACGCGAAGTCTTTTTGCTTCGTGAAAAAGCGTCTTTATTCAATTAATATGGGTGTTTCCCGGATACAAGAAGGAAGGTCCTACCCCTTACGATCATGGCTCCTTGTTCTGCTTGCGATTCCTCCGCTCTTGGCGCCCCATGGTTTGCTGTTGTTTGGTAAATACCTCGTCCTCCTGTCTCCCGGGCCTTCTTCTCCCGAAGATATCTCGATGAACTCTGGTAGTGCTCGGTTGCTTGGTGGTACTACTTGTAACGGTTTGGGTTGATCTGGGATTTGCATTAACGCATTATTTTGGCTTTGATTTAGTATTGGATGTGGCTGGTTTGGAGAGTGAAGAGAGGATTCTTCTTGTGCTACTGCCGCTCTAAGGTTTTGCATTGCTTGTTTGTATTTCTCTGCTTGCTTTCTGGATGAACTATCGCTCGCCATTTTTATTGCGAAGCTTGTTGTGGGCTTGTGTTCCCTTGCCGCGTTTTATAGCCGTGGTTATCGTCTCTCGTGTTCGGCGAAGGGTTGCTTGACCCTTGCTGTAGTAATTGGTGCTTTTCTTGTTGCTCTTTGCTTTTTAGATTGATTGATTGTTTGGCCGCGATATTGCTGTTCCCCTTAGGGTTGTAGCTATTGCTAGCTTTTCTTCTTGAAGAAAAACTTAGAGACGCTTGACTTTAGCGTCTTCGTGCCCACTTGGGGTCATGTTGCAGTATCTTTTATCAGATAAGCCGAAGCGACACGCACTTGTGCGAGGAGCGCAGGTTTACATTTGAACCTTTTGGCTTCGCGAGATATGGCAAACTCTCGATGGAGTTTGCATCGAGATTGAGAACATTCTTTTTTCTGGGGAAAGGATTGCATTGATTTCGCAAGGGTTACACTGGGTCTCACCTCGTTAAAAATCTCACCCCCGATGTGGGGTTCCCCTATGAGAAAAAGAGTATGAGCCCTGAAAAGAAAAATAAGACAAAAAAGGAAAATGGGTCTTCGTTTATATTTCCACGAAGCCCTTTACATTTTTAGATGTAATATTTCTTCAGGTTGTCGATATTCCATGGGTGTGGCAAATCATTGCCATGCTCATCGTGAAGGTGATATGCTCCGGGGACGTTAGTGCTTGTTACTATATATGGCCCCTGCCACTTGGGTTCTAGCTTTCCCTGTTTTTCTGTTCTTGGGCTTCGAAGTAGCACTAGGTCGCCTGGGATGAAACTTCTTTGCTTGACCCTGATGTCTCTCCACTTTCTGGTTTCTTGTTGATATTTCTCTAGGTTTTGTACTGCGTTGATTCTGTCCATTTCTATCATGTCCTTGGACAATGCCTTGTCGTCGTCGCTATCTGCGACTATGTTGGCCCTTGGGCCTTTGAATTTTATTTCTTCTGGGGTCATGGCCTCTTCCCCGAAGAGTAACTTGAATGGAGTGAACTTGGTTGCTCTTGATTCGGAGGTGTTGTGTGACCAAATGATTTTTGGCATTTCGTCTGCCCACTTTCCTTTCTTTTGGTCAAGCAGGCATTTTTTGACGCCTTTGAATATTTGCTTGTTGGCGTTTTCTACTGCTCCGTTGGACTCCGGGTGGTAAACTGAAGTGAAGTGAACCTTTGTACCGATGCTTTTGCAGTATTCAACAAATTCGTGGCTTTCGAATTGTTTTCCGTTGTCCACGGTGATTTCCTGTGGCACTCCGAAGCGACATACAATATTTTGCCAGAAGAACTTGCGTACTGCTTGCGAAGAGATGTTCACCAGTGGTTTGGCCTCGATCCACTTGGTGAAGTACTCGAGGGCTACCACTGCGAAGGTGTAGTTGCCTTGCGCGGCTGGTAGAGGTCCTACTATATCGATTCCCCACCTTTGCATTGGCCATGTCGGCTTGATCAGCTGGGAAAGCTGCGCGATGCCAGATTGCTTGGTTGCAAACTTTTGGCAAGCTTCGCATTTCTTGACTAGCTCTTGTGCGTCGTTTCCTGCCGTTGGCCAAAAGAATCCTTGGCGGATGGCTTTTGCACATATTGACTTTGCTCCTGAGTGTGATCCACAAATACCTTCGTGTACTTCCCGAAGCAGCTCAACGCCTTCTTGCTGTGTTATACACTTTAGGAGCGGCCTTGATATCCCACTTCTGTATAGCTGATTATTGATGATCGTGTAGTTCCTTGATCTTGCTTTCATTCTTTTTTCTTCGCATTCGTCGGCTGGCTCATGGTAGCCCCGAAGATAAGCCATGATTGGTGCCCTCCGGTCTTCGCTGTGAATTGCATTGATGAGCTTAATTTCTTTTTCTACTGACTTAATCGATGGTGATGTGAGGGTTTCGAAGAAAACGTCTGGAGGCATAGGTTCTTTCTTTGCCGCAGCCTTTGCCAATGCGTCTGCTTCATTGTTGTCACTTCTTTCCAAGTGTACGCAGGAAAAACCTCTGAAATGCTTCTCTGTTCTCCGAACTTGTTCGAGGTATTTCATTAATTCTGGCTCTCTTGCTGTGTATGTTTTGTCTACGTGCCTTTGGATCACCTTCGAGTCAGTTTTGATGATGAATGTTAGAATCCCAGGGCTCGCAACTTTCTGAGTGCTAAGAGCAGGGCTTCGTATTCTGCGATGTTGTTTGTACATCTATCTTTTTTGTCGAAATCAACCCTGACAACATATCTTAGCTTGATTCCACATGGAGATGAGTGTATAGCCGCAGCCCCTGCCCCAAGATGGCACCATGCGCCATCACATGTTATTTCCCATGGCTTTTCAAACACTGGGCCTTCAGTGTATGAGCTGGGTTCTGTCCAATCTGCTACGAAGTCAGCTACGACTTGGGCGTTGATTGCATTTCTGCTCTCGAAGTCGACTACGTGTTCTGATAGCTTTGCTGCCCATTTCGAGATCCTGCCCGAAGCTTCTCTGTTTCTGAAGATATCTGACAATGGTTGGTTTGTGAGTACCTTGATATTGTGAGCTTCGAAATAGTGTCGCAGTTTTCTTGAGGCCATCACTACTACATAGGTTATTTTTTCCAGCTCTGAGTAAAATAGTTTGGAGCCTGATAAGGCTTCGGAAACATAATATACTGGTACTTGGAACTTCATTTCTTTTCCTTTTGCGCTTTGCTTTGATTGGGCTTGTACCAATGCCGCGCTTACTGCTCTGTACGAGGCTGCTATGTACAGGTATAGGGTTTCATTTGGTTTTGGACTTGCAAAAGCTGTCATGCTTCTGAGATAATCTTTGAGTTCTGCGAAGGCTTTCTTTTGGCTCAGACCCCATTGGAACTTGCCGGTGCCCTTCAAGATCTGGAAGAACGGTAGGCTTCACTCGGCCGATCTGGATATGAATCTGTTTAGGGCCGCTATACGCCCGTTAAGTTTTTGCACCTCTTTAACTGATGTGGGTTTCCTCATTTCTATGATTGCTTTGATCTTCTCTGGATTTGCTTCGATTCCCTTTATTGATACTATGCAGCCTAGGACCTGCCCCTTGGATACTCCGAAGACGCACTTCTCCGGGTTGAGCTTGAGATTTGCTTGTCTGAATTTTGCGAAGATGTTTGCAAGATCGGTTACATGGTCTTCGCGTTTGTCACTTTTGACCACGATGTCGTCTACATATGCCAATACTGTTTTTCCCACCAATTCTCTCAGCACTGCTTTTGTCATTCTGCAGAATGTAGGACCTGCGTTTTTTAGGCCTTTGGGCATTCTTATAAAACAGAAAGTCCCGAAGGGAGTGATGAAACTTGTTTTTTCTTCGTCTTCTTTTCTCATGAACACTTGATGATATCCTGAGAAACAATCCAGCAATGATAGTAACTCTGCGTTTGCCGCAGCGTCTACTATTTTGTCTATTCTTGGCAATGGGAAGTCGTCTTTTGGACATGCTTTGTTCAAGTCCGTGAAATCCACACACATCCTCCACTTTCCGTTTTTCTTCTTGACTGGCACTGCATTGGCTAGCCAAGTGGGGTATTTCACCACTCTGATTACGTCTGCATCTAAGAGGCGTTGTACTTCGGCTCGGACTGCTTCCACCCTGTCATCCGACATTTTCCTTAGCTTCTGCTTCTTTGGCTTTATTTTTTCATCGATGTCTAGCTTGTGCTCTATCATACTTCTGCCCACTCCTTGAAGGTCATTGGATGACCATGCGAAGACATCTTTGTTTTTTCGGAGCAGTTCAACTAAGGCTTCCTCTTCTTGTTTCGGTAAGAGTTCACTGATGACCACGCTCTGATCTACTATTTGCTCATCTAGCAGAACCCTCTTTGTTTGTTCCTTTTCTTTTATGCTTCGGTTGTCTTTGTCTAGCTCCTTTTCTGAGATGAGGTACTTGTATCTCTCTTTCTCTTCGGGCTCCCCTATTAGGGCATAGACATTTTTTTGCCTTGGAGTTATGCCTTTTTCAATGTTTCTTGCTTCTTGCTGATCTCCGAAGACGGTGATCACTCCATTTGGCGCCGGCATTTTCATTACCAGAAAAGAATTTCTGATTGTGATGTCGAAGATGTTGATTACCCCTCTGCCGAAGATAGCGTTATAGGGGTAGTTCATCTCTACGACGTCGAAGGTGATGTGTTCTGTTCTTGGGTTGGACATGTCCCCGAAGGAAACGGGTAGTGTTATTTTCCCCAACGGTGTGATTCGCTTCCCACCGAAGCCATATAAAGGTGTGTCTGTTGGTTCTAGAAGCTTCCTGTCTAGCTTGAGTCGATCGAAGGTGCTTGCGAAGAGGATGTCCGAAGAAGCCCCATTGTCCACTAGTATTTTCGTAACTGATCATCCGTAAACATTGGCCGATATTACCATCGCATCGTAATGCGGATATGTTCTCAAGTCGCAGTGGGCGAGGTCTTCTTCGGTGAAGGTTATTGGTATATGGGACCATTTATTTCTTCTCACAGGTGCTGCGTTGAAGATGGTGTTCACTGCTCTGAAGTAATCTCTTCTTTGTTTTTTGTTTTCGAAGTCGAGGGATGATCCTCCTGTGATTGGCATGATTGTCCCGTATGATGGTAGCGGATCCGGTTGACTCCTTGGTCCTTGAATTGCAACTTCGGGTTTGGTGATTGCTGAGGGAGGCGGTGGTAGGTCTTCTTGCCCGGAGTATATATGTCTTGGCGTTGGTGGGATCTTTGGGATATGATTCACCTGCGGTGGTGCCAGATACTGTGTTGGTTGAAAAACCGAAGGTTGAGACATTATGTGTTGATACATTGGGATTGTCGGTTGTGGAACAAAATGCTGCGGAGGTGGTGATAGCATGGGTGTTGGCGCGCATTGCGATTGTTGTTGCCAATGGGCGCTGGAGGGTGTGTCGTTCTCTTGCTTCTTCGCGGTTTGGGGATGGTCCTTCGACTTCATTCTTTCTAGCACTTCCTTAGTCTCCGGGCATTCTTTGGAAGTATGCCCTTGGTCGGGACCGTGAAAAATGCAATACGGTTTGCGAGGCTCTTGATTTCGTCCTCTGCCTCGGCCTCTTCCTCTTCCGCTTCTTGCATTTCGTTGTTGATTGCTTTCATGCGATGCTTCGGGTTGTTGGGAAGTATCTATTTGATTTATGTATTGGGGTTGCTGGCCTTCTCTGCTTCGCCTTCTTGTGTTGTTCCACTCTTGTTGATTCTTGTTTGTGTTTCTGTTCGCTTGCTTTTGACTGTTTTGAGATGCTATTCTTCTCCTGTAATCGTTATCCGCTCTGCAATATTTCGCCAGTACTGCATATAACTCTTCGATTGTGGTTGGGTAATTCATTGACAGGTGTGTTGCGCATGGGCCTGCTCGAAGCCCCAATATTGCTGCTTCAATGGCTGAGTTGTCTTCCACATCAGGGGCTTGAGTTCTCATCTCAACAAACCTTCGGAAATATTCTGGTAATGGCTCTTTCTCATCTTGGACGCAGGTTCTCAGGTCCAGTGCTGTCACTGTCTTCCTGAGAAATCCCTGAAAGTTTTGTATCAACTTATCTCTTAGGTTTTCCCAGGAATAGATTGTTCCTAGGCGAAGTGCAGAATACCAGTCCAATGCCGGTCCTTTAACTGGGGTCACGAATTTCTTCGCTAAAATGACATCGTTGCCCCCGGCTGACGAGATTGCAGCTTCGTACCTCATTAGGAATTGCCTTGGATCGGAGCGACCGCTGTATCTTGGTAATGGGATTGGCTTGTAAGTTGATGGCCAAGGTGTGAGCTGAATGCCTTTGTATAGCAGAGAGTTTTTGTCGAACTTGCTTATGATCCCAGTTGTTCTTCAGTTAGCTGAACCAGCTGGATCTCCATTGTATTGATTTTGTAGCTATTGCTGCTCTTCTTCATTAAGTTCTCTCTCTAGTTGAAAGATGGCTTCCCTGGTTTCTTCGATCCGGCTTTGCACCCTTGTTCTGGCATGCTTGTTTGCTTCTTCGTTTCGTGTGCTTCTGATTTCTCTGAGTCTTTTCAGCTACCTTTGGAGCCTTAGCAAGTGCCGGAGTTCTTCTTCTTCTGCTACATTATGTGCTCTTTGTGCTTGAGCGTTGCTACTCTCCGGGATGTCAAATGCTACCGTATGAGTTCTTTCCATTTGATTTTGATCTTCGTCGGTGTCTGTATCTGTGTCATGTGGATCCAGGAGGTCTTCTTCTGTTGGCACTATTTGTCGACTTGTGTTGTCGCTCTGGGGAGGATTACCCTGTCTTGTCGTGTCGGGCGCTTGCTCCGGGTTGTTTGCTTGTGGAGCTGTGATTCGAAGAATGGGTTCCCCTAGCGGAGGTGGTGACGCCTGGGGATCCCTTTGCGAAGACCGCGACGCTTGAGACCTCGTGGAGGGACCCGGCTGTGCCAGGTCTGCTCCCGAAGCCCCTGGTGTTGGTTTTGCTCTTTTGGGTGCCATGTGAGCTTTCTCTTCGTGCTAAACCACGGTGGGCGCCAAATGTTGGGTTTCGGCCTAAGCAGAAATCCCGAACACCGGGTTAACACCAAGATACTTCGTCTCACGCGAAAGGATTGAGGCATCACGCACGAGCAGCATGGCTGCTCCTGCTCATTCTTCCTTCCAAAAGAACCTCTCCCCTCCCAGTGGGAGGTGAGGGGGTATTTATACCCGGATCAGGGTTACACATCATGGTCTAAACTACCCCTGATCCGGGTTCGCACATCACAGAGTATCTTTGTACATTGTCGTCCGGAGGGCAATTGGGTCATTACATATGACATTGTTAGCTCCTAAACCCTAAGATGATGATGGCGTCACGCTTCGGTCATCATGGCCCACCGTTGTGAGGCTTCGGGTTGCTGACTGCGACCTCCGGCTTTCATCTGGGTAAACCCGAAGCCCATCTCCGGATCCTCATCCTGCAGTTACGAAGGGCTTCGCCTCGGACAGCCGGCTCAGCTCCTGCAGGGAATGGACATCAGCAGGCAAAAATGCGAAGCGTGTTAGTTAGATCGTCAGATATCCTTCGGGTTTTTGCTGGGCGGAGCTTTTTTGGGCTTGGCTCTCCGCTAATCCCCAATAGTGATGATGAGGCAAACAATGCAGAAGATCCTGATCTTGGTGATTATTTCTAATACGTGTATGGCCCGTAGTATTTAATTTAATTTTTGCAATAGTATGTTACTTTCTATTACATGTTATATTTATTTTGCATATATTTCGAAATACTGATGGATTTAATCTTGTTAATTGCAGGTGATTGATCAAAGATGGTGGGCAAGGGTGGTGGTGTGATGAGGACGGTGACGTCGCTCTACCAAAAGGTGACTGGAAAGCGGTCCGCTCTAGCTGAGGGGTCTGGGAGCGGGAGGAGTCGAGTGAAGGCTCGAGGCAGCAGAGGTGGTGACAGGCGTCGAGGGAGGGGGTCGAGGGCACCGTCCCCTGGTTCTTCCATGCACGAGTCGGTGGAGGGGGGAGACCATGACGAGGAGGCCTCAGAGGAGCAGCCAGAGCAGCAGGCCTCAGAGGAGCACCAGGAGCAGGAGGCCTCGGAGTAGGACAGGGAGGAGGAGGACGGGGATGAGGAAGAGGACGGGGAGGAGGACGAGGCATCTGAGGACGTGCCGAGTGTGTGGCTGCGAGGTCCCGCACGACTCCCACCGCGACCGATCCCTGTTGAGAGACGCCCGTTGGTTCGACCCAAAGGGAAGAAGTAAGTACCTTTAACTGTTAAGTCATTTGCTATGTTTAAAATCTCTATAGAATCTAATCATTGTCTTGATCACTTGGGCAGGGGCTGGGAGACGATCGTTCCAGGTGACCACAGTTGTCTTCCTGCTGGCATCCTCGGCCTTTTATGCAGGAAACTCTTTCCAGGCATGGTGCCACTACGCGACGGAGGGGAGGAGCCGGCCTTGACGTGGGACCACTACAAACGCGTCGCTGATGTCCCAGACGCGGATGGGAGAGACTTTGGCACCGTGGCGGACCGGGTGGTTGGAGAGCTGTGGGTAAGTCTTGTTTCCATTGAATTGGTCAATACATCTCGTTCATTACATATTCTTCAAATAATGAAAGTATACATCGCGTCTATGTGCAGGATTTCTTCAGGGTCGAGGCGGAATGGAGGGACAGGCAGTGCGTCGGGCGTACGATGCATGTCCTAAACTCATTAAAGACATGCATTACGAGGCGCGTGTCCAGGCCGTGAGGACCTACTACGGTCGAAAACTTGGTAGGAAGATTGAGAAAAAGGAGGCTCGAACCATATGCTGACCGAAGAACAATACATGGAGGTAATTTGACATTCTCATGTTTTCTTTACTTAATCAAGTATAGTTTCATAGTAACTAACATCTAACTTGGTCAAATGGCGTGTAGGTGATTCTGTGGTGGTGCGCCACTCATACGGACTGTTGGGAGTACTTTGTGAAGAGGTGGTGCGACCCCGAGTGGCAGAAGACGCATGATGCTTGCCGGGAGCGGTGTTTGAAGATGCCTGGTCCAGCACACCATCAAGGCAACCGTACCCTTGACGAGTACGCACCTAGATGGGTACGTGGATTCATTTCGTTGTTGGTAATGCTCAATTTTGCATAATTTGTAATCATCTTTTTGTTTTCTTTTCAGTCACGGGCGCATGGCGGCCAACCTTGCCCCCCGTTGAAGGCTTGGGCTATGGCCCACAAGGGCAAGGCGACATCGATCGAGGTCGACTACAACCTGGAGGACCCACCCGAGGTGTACAGCAACCCCACCGTCCACAGTCGCCTCGGTCAGTACACCGAGATGGCTAGGGAGGTGCACGGGTCGGAGTGGGACCCGAGCACAGAGGACCCTGATGGAGAGATCATCATGAGGGTGAGTGGAGGTAAGAAGCATGGCCGGTACTGGATTGGAGACAGCACACTGGACACGGCCTCTACTCCCACCCTCTCTCAGATCCGAGCGAGGAGCTCATCCTCAGCCCCGCCCATACGTCCACGGCAGAGCGCTGCACAGATTTAGTTTGACCAAGTCCAGGTTATTTCTGTTCTATTAGTTGTTTCGTTAAATTTGACATATGTTTGCTTTGCATTGTAACATTGCGATGACATATTGTAGACCCAGCTACGGGAGGAGCTGGAGGCGAAGCTGCGGGAACAGGAGGCGATGTACCAGGCGAGGCTGCAGGAACAGCAGGCAAGGTACGATGCGAGGCTGCAGGAGGAGGTGCAGCGGCAAATGCAGTCGATATTTCAGCAGTGGCACAATAGTGGGATGCAACCGTCGCCACTACCTCTTCGTCTTCCTCCTCCTGTTGGCACTTCGAGTCCGAGTCAAGGCACTCCGGTGAGTATATCTAAATCCTTGCAGTTTCATTCCTCTTCCCGTCGACAATTCTATCTGAAATCTTGTTTTAATCATGTAATATCTTCTTCTTGCAGAATATATCCGCTGGATCCAACAATCAGCCGGTTTCCCCTCCCAATGCTTGGTCACCGTTCCATCCTTATCCTCGCCCTCCTCCGATGTAGCGTGTAGTTGTATTTGTACTTCAATTGCATGAACCAACTAGTTGTGCTTGTTTACATTTCATGAACCCGCTTGCGGACGTCAAGTTGAACCATTTCTATGTGTACTTGGAGACAAATATGTGTTTGTGGTGGATTTATATGTGTTTGTGGTGATTTCTATGTGTTTATGATGCTATATATGTGTTTGTGATGATGGTGAGCATATATGTATGATTTGGTGTGATTTTGGTCCAGGTTGCAGTGATTTAAAATATTTTATTGCATTCTGCCGAATTTTTTTGCCGAGTGCCTCAGATTTTTGCCGAGAGCCAAATCTGAGGCACTCGGCAAATGTGCCAAAGTTTGCCGAGTGCCACCTGCCTGGCACTCGGCAAACTGGCCATTGTTTGCCGAGTGCCAGTGTCCAGGCACTCGGCAAACAAAAAAAATTTGCCGAGTGCCTGACGCCAGGGCACTCGGCAAACCATCTTAACGGCCGTTTCCCGCCGTCTCGTTACTTTATTTTGCCGTGTGCCCGACAAAAAACACTCGGCAAACCCGCCTTTGCCGAGAACTGGTTGCCCTCCGGCACTCGGCAAACTTTTTGCCGAGTGGAATATGGGCTTTGCCGAGTTCCTCTGGCACTCGGCAATTATGGGCTTTCCCGTAGTGATGTGACTTTGGATGATCTATCAGCATATATTTGGTATAGATTATACTGGAATGCATTATGAGTTTGATTTTGATGATGACATGATGTTGATTTGTGTCTTTTGTTGTACTGTCGTACCTGTGCATTGCTGAAAAATTTTAGAGCCAGACTGAATTGCTCATAGCTGATTTTACTAATCTTAGGTGCTTTTGTGCTGGCTTATGGCATTTGCATGCTTGCTTGGAGACATCACTTTTCATTTACAGGTTGACACTGGAGCTTCCGGCAGAACTTGAACAGTCACGGGAATGGAGGAGCTAATATAGGTTATGGCTCTTCTGCATTTGGGCATTACATTTTTTTCCCTTCCTTTGGCCTCTTTTGTTGGTTCTTGTTATATTTGTTGTTTCCCCCATTTGAAACATTTGTGTAAGACTTTTCGTAGCTTCTGTTGAACCCGGGGCCTAATACAAACCCCTTTGCTCTTAAAATGATTTGCTTACACATTGATAATTTACTATTGTGTCCATCTCATGCAGGTAGTGATCAAGGCCTAAGAATGTTACTTCGACTCCATCTTGATCATATCACAACATTGCAATAAGATAAACCTATACACAAAGTAAGTCCCTGATCGACAGCTTAGGCTTATTTCTTGAATGTAAGAAATTATTAGCATTGATCTAGTGTCATCTTTTCTTGATATTCCAAATTTGTGTATTTCTATTGCAATCTGATTGTGACAATTTTTGTGACATTGGTGATGGTTATTTTGAATTGTGATGTTATGCACTCTCCTCATTTTTG
This sequence comes from Eragrostis curvula, assembly GCA_007726485.1. Taxonomy (NCBI): domain Eukaryota; kingdom Viridiplantae; phylum Streptophyta; class Magnoliopsida; order Poales; family Poaceae; genus Eragrostis; species Eragrostis curvula. The sequence goes on along the minus strand of RWGY01000082.1, from coordinate 5,264 downwards.
TTGATGTCCTATTGATCATACGCCCGAGGAAGTTATGGCTTTTTCCGTTTGTGTGCTTCAATTTTATTTCCTTTGAAATTGCAGGCTGGTAATTATTTTGTCAATATTCCTATGATGCCTGTTGCGTTCTTCTGTAAGGCATGCATTTTTCCTAGCTTCTATCAAACTGGGGTTGATTCATATCCCCGTTCATCTGTAAGAATTTCTCTTGTCATCTATTTTCATTTTTCTTTGTAGAGGTAGCAATAGAGGTCGAACCATAAACTACATTTAATCATATCACAGCTGAGAAGTAACACATGATTCCACTTGGTTCTGCCTCTACACTAATCTCTAGTAAGATCACGAGAGACTTGTAAAAAGGAACATTCTGGCATCTATTATTTCTTTATATATGGCCTTCTAATTGGAGGTACTCTCTTTTTATTTTGTTGATGACCCTATTGATCTGCTCATCATGGTACTATTTCGCTTCCTTAGACTGCCAAGGTGGGCTCATAATAATGCAGCACGCGAGGTTTCTTTGTTTACGTACCCTTCACACAACTGGTGCTCTACAAGCCCAGCACCAGCTGAAAGTTTCGCTCCAGCGTATTGTACCCTTTCGTTCCATTCTCTCTCCTCTTAGCACCGACTAGAAACTAAAGCTGCTGCTGCCCTAAGCATGACATACGAATCCAATAGTTTCATGCTCATCATTGTATTCAGAAGGAGAATTGATGCTTCTCTGACATCTAATTTTCCCTGTCATGTGGAAGTTAGTTTTAATGCAAATGCTTAGGAGTGAAGTTGAATGATTTAGGATGTGTGATTTTGGAACTAGTAGAGTGTGTCAGTTTTGTGAAGTAGAATGTAAACCGACCTGTTTATTTAACTTTCCATTGTTTTTCTTTTTTATTTATGCAAGAAGCGCCTTGTAAACAGCATCTCGTTGCTGGTTGTAGAGTAAGTAGTGCAGTTTGCTGGCTGATAGAAAAGCAAAGTGATAGACCAGCACTAACAACAGTTAGAGTGAAGTTCACTGCCAATAACCTAATACTGTATCATTGAAAATCATAGAGCTTTTATCCTAAAAACCACACATGCGAATGCATAACCATCTAGACATCTGGCATGGTTCAGAGTTAAGATCTGAGCACCATGCATATGCGTGTCTGTGCAGTGGATGCCTATAAATGATTATCTGACCCTGTCCCTGGTCATGCACACATGCAGTTAAGAAAATCTGCAATGGTTAGATAATGGGAAAAAAGCGTCCCGGCCTTGACCTCGTGACTCAAAGGCTGCCATCACACGCACACCCATTGCATTACAGGAATCCAAAGAAAACGCCAACATACTTTGAATGAATTTATTAAAACGCAATTCTATTGCTGAATCTCCATCCATGGTTGGCGAAGAACTGCATGACCGCCGTCTCTAATAAACGACACGCCTCCCTTATCATGTTGGCATCCTCGTCATGCTTTTGAAGGTGCGTCCAGAATCGGAACCAATGTGTTCCCCTGAATAAGACCTGCATATAAGTTTTCATAGAACATTTATCAAAGACTATATCATTTCTGCTAAGCCATAAAGCCCAACATAAAGCGGAAGCACCAACAAGTAATTGACCCTTGAGTTTAGACCCTATTCCCCTCAGCCAGTCGCCAAACATATGTTGTATGCTAGTAGGAGTTTCTAAACCAAAAGTAAAATGCACCGCTCTATGAACTTAGCAAAATGACAGTCAAAAAAAAGATGCTGGATAGTTTTACTGTGAGAACAAAAAGCACACAACTTACTACCATGCCAATTCCGTCTGGCAAGGTTGTCCTTTGTTAAGACAACACCTTTCTTTAAGTACCACATAAATATCTTGATTTTTAGTGGTACCTTTATCTGCAATGGTGTCTAACTATTAATTATATGATCGTAGCTTTGTTACAGGACACATCCTAACTAATCTTATTTCTAAAGGGTATATAGTTGCTACAGGGATCATGTCATGCTTATTAAAACTCTATAAGCTACATGACCTTAAGGTTTTTATCATCAACGGGCCTATACATTTTTTATGAAGTGGTATAGTGTAGCATCAGCACATGCATCAGATTTGCAAATCATGCTTGTAGTAACATCAGTTGGATTTGCTTCCATGTTTCCTTTTCTTACATATTATTACTTATTTCTCTCTGTCATCAGGTTTATAAAAGTTAAATATTTAGTGAGTCGATCTGCTCTGCTACTTAACTGCATATTACTGAAATTAGTTGCTGCATATTTGAAACTGATGTCTACAACAGCTACTCTAATAGCTCTAATTTTCTCTTGCATTGTATTAGTCAGCGATGGCACACTCGCTGTTGTTGCTACAACCAAACCAATTATGGACAAAGCTATTGAGAAGGTATAAGTGCTTATGACAAATCTCATGCTTTTGATAATCCTTTGTAGCAGTACGCATGATCTCAGTTGTGCTGGCAAATTTGTTAAATGTGCAAGTGGCTAATCTAACTTGTAAGAAAAAAATGGCAGGATTATGATAGTACATTAGAATCATTCCCCTTTTCCCGTTTGCTTGTTCATGTTTTGGTTTGAGAAAAATGTCAGAAAGAAGTTGTTTTTGTTTGACGATATGCAATCCTACTAAGTTAGCCATTACCTGAAACATCTGAACGTGCAAATAATATGTGATCTTATGCTCTTATCTTGCTTTTGATAGGCAAAAATGGAAGCCATAGTGGACCTGCAGAAGGAGGACAAGTACCAAAGATATCTGCAAAAGTTGCTGCTCGCGATTTACTGTCAAAAACTTTCTTCAAAATGTCGGCCTTGTGCCAGCAGTTCTGAATAGAAGCTTCAAAGCCATTGTTGATGCACTGGTACATGAACTTGAGTTGTGCGACTGGCCTGCATTTACTGGTCAGTGATGAATTTAATCCTTTTGATATTTTGCTTATTGGATGTGATTCTATTTTCGCTAATTGTGATGAGAGGGCTGTTTGTTCCTCACTGGCTTTTTTTTTTAGCACATGTTCTTCACTGGATGAATGCGTCACGTGGATTCCTTTTCAATGGATGATTGTGTAACTGGTCCTGACCTACACAAAAGTTTAGCCTGCGTTGGATCAGGTCCTCTTGAAAAATTAGCCTGCTGTGGATCAGGCCCACGTGAAATTTGTCTGCCAATGTTCTTGCCAACATGAAAAATTAGCCCGTTAGTGAGGTCCATAAAGAATTAGGCTGTAAGCCTGTAATATATACAGTACATGCATGGCTGGCATGTCTGAAATCAAATGGGCCTGCAACTGGGTTTAGCTCCCAATATATTGGTCACTCTATGGGGGGTCTTATCGGGAAGCTACCGGTTGCCAGGTCAATTTTCTATTCTGGGCCTTTTAAATATAATATTTTATTAATAACTCTAGGTAACTAAATTTTCGCTCTATATCCCCTTTTATCACTCCGGACCACATGATATGACCAATGAACAGGGGCGAAGCCTATGGGACTCCGGTCATGGCAAGGGTGACTATATTCCTTAGTCAGTCCAAATAGTCTAGAAAGATAGCCATAGAGCAAAACTTTAAGCCCTGTTTAGATACAAAGTATTTTTAGAGTTTTGTAAGAATACCACGGTTTTGCAAAATACTTTAATTTTGAAAGGTATGGTGGTGTTTGGATGTAACCAGTTTTGCAGTTTTAAAAACCATAGTATGGCTAAAAATACAACTATTTTGGAGTTTCAAAAACTCCACTCATGACCTCTTTTTTCTAAACTATGGTTTTGCTTGGCTCTAGCTTCTAAAACCATGGTTTCTTAATACTTCGGTTTTCAAAAACTATATCACCCAAACATTAATAAAATATTTGGTTAAAAGGGATTGGAATAAAAAAAACTCCTGTTGCCTTTTCTTATAGACTCGGTCCCACGATCAATGGAAAACTTGCACTTTCTTTTCGGCCTCTTCCTTTTTTTCGTTTTTCTTTTTTGCAGATCCTGTCCACGGCAGAAAATTTTTATGCCACCGTGACTCGATTCTGTTGGTTGCCGCCTGTTCAGAACAGCGAACGGACCGGCACAGATTTGCGTCGATAGGCAGTAAGTAATGTGCGTGTCGTTGCTCGGACATACTGTCTGATCCTGTTCGTCGCACGTGTCTTGTGTCACGTACTATTTCAAGTGACGATGCAGGACTCGCCTCTCCTGTCCCGGTCGTCAGGATTTTTGATCAGTCGATGTGACCGACCGTTCCATTGGAAGCCCGTAGCCTTTCCAGGATGTCAAGGGGTTTCGGTCGGCCACTACATATCGAGATACTGGTAATCTGCGCCTAAATTTCAAGTGCGATCCTGTCGTAATCTACTCCCATGTCCCTGGGCCCTGTCCTCTTCTTTTCTCGGTAGAACTCAACCGCGACTTTGCCATGTCGTTCTTGAAGTGGTCCGGGTCCGGCATGCGATGGTTACGAGCTCAGCCGCGGCACGTACCATCTCCATCGTCCGAGCGAATCCGGGACAGTTAGTCAAGCCGACACGATCCGTATGAAGATCTTATGTAAGGAGTTCAAGCAGCATAAGCATAATCTTAGAAGATTCATGCGGTTTGGCCCGATCTGCTGTCCCAAGAAGATGGATACGCTGGTCGAGCCCGCGCGCGGGGCCAGTATGTATTCCAGTCCATCTTCCGTCCCCATTCAAACTGCAGCCCCGTGCATAGATTCGACGTCCAAATATTTTGGGTGCTAAGTAGACAACACACGCACTAAACAAATAATTGGCAAGGCGCCAAGCCTGGTTACCATCCGAGAATACTTCAACAAAATTTAGTTTTGGACGAATCAACGCACACAGAAAACGGCGCCAGCATCGATCGACCCATTTCCACGCGCGCCATACCAGTAATCGATGTGGTCGTGTCCGTTTGTTGGTGTGTCAACGCATTCCCTGAAGTCGTTGCGAACAGTCGCTGACACTAGCTGCACTAACACGTCTGGAAATTGTGCCGCGCGACGCGCACGGAACCGATAGATACACGCATCTGCGCATCTTCCCTGGCCCCGGCACTGTAAGCAAGTCTATAAATCCAGCGAGCAACGACGCAGATTGCCAGTCACAACAACACAACAAAGCGGCTGTTCAGTTGATCGCCGTGACGATGGAACGCCTTACTCCGAGGATCATCGTCCTGGCTCTCGGCGCCGGAGCGCTAGGCGGACCCGACGCGCTGCGCGTCCTCCTCGACTTCGCCGGGCAGAGCCCCGTCGTCGACATCGGCATCT
>RWGY01000810.1:0-15642 GCA_007726485.1 Eragrostis curvula | reverse complement strand
AAACATGGCAAAAACATAGGTGGGCATGTCCATCCATGAAGGAAACATGTGTGGGAAGGACACTTCACGGGTCCATGAGAAAAACGGAAATGTTCGGGAACCCCAGTTATAAGTTGGCGAGTCGACTCGGGAACTTCTGCAAAAGTTGACAAGTCGACTTGTCAACTTTCGGGTTGTAATTGGGTTGGAGACCGATATGTTGGAAACCCATGGAACATGGCAAAAACATAGTTGGCATGTTTCATCCATCAAGGAAACATGTGTGGGAAGCATACTTCACGGGTCCATGTGAGAAAAACGGGAATGTCGGGAAACCCAGTTACAAGTTGACGAGTCGACTCGTCAACTTCTGCAAAAGTTGACAAGTCGACTTGTCAACATGTGAGAAAACGGGAATGTCGGGAAACCCAGTTACAAGTTGACGAGTCGACTCGTCAACTTCTGCAAAAGTTGACAAGTCGACTTGTCAACTTCCGGAAAAGCTGACGAGTCGACTTGTCAACTTGTAATTGGCTCCCGAAAAAAACTGAGCCAAAGAGCTTGGGTTGGGACCCTGGGTGTGGTGGAACTCAATTACATAGCAAAGAAAGAGATTTTGGATGGTTTGGCTTGCCAAATTCCTGTTGGAATGGTTTCCCAAGAAATAGTGAGCCCAGCAGCCCCTAGAATCCCCCCTACTCCTGGGAGGGGGGCTGCTCCTCGGGTATATTAGGGGGAGAGGTGTTACCTCTATGGGGGCCCCCGGGGGAAGGTCGGGTAAGGATGAGGGCTTGTTGGAGCACCCCCAGGGCACGGATTAGGCAGCGTGCCCCGGCGATGAATCGTTGGATCCCGTGCCGTACTTCACGGGTCCATGTGAGAAAACGGGAATGTCGGGAAACCCAGTTACAAGTTGACGAGTTGACTCGTCAACTTCTGCAAAAGTTGACAAGTCGACTTGTCAACTTCCGGAAAAGTTGACCAGTCGACTTGTCAACTTGTAATTGGCTCCCGAAAAAACTGAGCCAAAGAGCTTGGGTTGGGACCCTGGGTGTGGTGGAACTCAATTACATAGCAAAGGAAGAGATTTTGGATGGTTTGGCTTGCCAAATTCCTGTTGGAATGGTTTCCCAAGAAATAGTGAGCCCAGCAGCACCTAGAATCCCCCCTACTCCTGGGAGGGGGGCTGCTCCTCGGGTATATTAGGGGGAGAGGTGTTACCTCTATGGGGGCCCCCGGGGGAAGGTCGCGTAAGGATGAGGGCTTGTTGGAGCACCCCCAGGGCACGTATTAGGCAGCGTGCCCCGGCGATGAATCGCCGTTTTGGCCGTGTAACGGCAACACGGCTGACGACCCAACGTTGGACCGAAACCGGAAGGTGTCGGAATGACCCGAAAGTTGGCATGAGGTAATTCGGTCTGGTGACTGACGTATCGGATAGCCATGAGAACAAGGCAAAAACATGGGTGGGCATGTCCTTCCATCAATGACACATGTGTGGGAACAATACCCCACGGGTCGATGGCAAAACGGGATGGTCGAGGTTGTAGTTGGGTGTGGAGACGATATGTTGGAAACCCATGGAAACATGGCAAAGGCATAGGTGGGCATGTCCATCCATCAAGGAAACATGTGTGGGAAGGATACTTCACGGGTCCATGTGAAAAAACGGGAATGTCGGGAAACCCGGTTACAAGTTGACGAGTCGACTCGTCAACTTCTGCAAAAGTTGACAAGTCGACTTGTCAACTTTCGGGTTGTAATTGGGTGTGGAGACCGATATGTCGGAAACCCATGCAAACATGGCAAAACATAGGTGGGCATGTTCATCCATCAAGGAAACATGTGTGGGAAGAATACTTCACGGGTCCATGTGAGAAAACGGGAATGTCGGGAAACCCAGTTACAAGTTGACGAGTCGACTCGTCAACTTCTACAAAAGTTGACAAGTCGACTTGTCAACTTCCGGAAAAGTTGACCAGTCGACTTGTCAACTTGTAATTGGCTCCCGAAAAAACTGAGCCAAAGAGCTTGGGTTGGGACCCTGGGTGTGGTGGAACTCAATTACATAGCAAAGGAAGAGATTTTGGATGGTTTGGCTTGCCAAATTCCTGTTGGAATGGTTTCCCAAGAAATAGTGAGCCCAGCAGCCCCTAGAATCCCCCCTACTCCTGGGAGGGGGGCTGCTCCTCGGGTATATTAGGGGGAGAGGTGTTACCTCTATGGGGGCCCCCGGGGGAAGGTCGGGTAAGGATGAGGGCTTGTTGGAGCACCCCCAGGGCACGGATTAGGCAGCGTGCCCCGGCGATGAATCGCCGTTTTCGGCCGTGTAACGGCAACACGGTCGACGACCCGACGTTGGACCGAAATCCGGAAGGTGTCGGAATGACCCGAAAGTTGGCATGAGGTAATTCGGTCTGGTGACTGACGTATCGGAAAGCCATGAGAACAAGGCAAAAACATGGGTGGGCATGTCCTTCCATCAATGACACATGTGTGGGAACAATACCCCACGGGTCCATGGCAAAACGGGATGGTCGAGGTTGTAGTTGGGTGTGGAGACAGATATGTGGGAAACCCATGGAAACATGGCAAAGGCATAGGTGGGCATGTCCATCCATCAAGGAAACATGTGTGGGAAGGATACTTCACGGGTCCATGTGAAAAAACGGGAATGTCGGGAAACCCGGTTAGAAGTTGACGAGTCGACTCGTCAACTTCTGCAAAAGTTGACAAGTCGACTTGTCAACTTTCGGGTTGTAATTGGGTGTGGAGACCGATGTGTCGGAAACCCATGCAAACATGGCAAAGGCATAGGTGGGCATGTCCATCCATCAAGGAAACATGTGTGGGAAGGATACTTCACGGGTCCATGTGAAAAAACGGGAATGTCGGGAAACCCAGTTACAAGTAGACAAGTCGACTTGTCAACTTTCAGGTTGTAATTGGGTATGGAGACCGATATGTCGGAAACCCATGCAAACATGGCAAAAACATAGGTGGGCATGTCCATCCATGAAGGAAACATGTGTGGGAAGGACACTTCACGGGTCCATGAGAAAAAACGGAAATCTCGGGAACCCCAGTTAAAAGTTGGCGAGTCGACTCGTGAACTTCTGCAAAAGTTGACAAGTCGACTTGTCAACTTTCGGGTTGTAATTGGGTGTGGAGACCGATATGTCGGAAACCCATGGAAACATGGCAAAAACATAGGTTGGCATGTTCATCCATCAAGGAAACATGTGTGGGAAGCATACTTCACGGGTCCATGTGAGAAAACGGGAATGTCGGGAAACCCAGTTACAAGTTGACGAGTCGACTCGTCAACTTCTGCAAAAGTTGACAAGTCGACTTGTCAACTTTCGGGTTGTAATTGGGTGTGGAGACCGATATGTCGGAAACCCATGGAAACATGGCAAAAACATAGGTGGGCATGTTCATCCATCAAGGAAACATGTGTGGGAAGAATACTCACGGGTCCATGTGAGAAAACGGGAATGTCGGGAAACCCAGTTACAAGTTGACGAGTCGACTCGTCAACTTCTGCAAAAGTTGACAAGTCGACTTGTCAACTTCCGGAAAATGTTGACGAGTTGACTTGTCAACTTGTAATTGGCTCCCGAAAAAAATTGAGCCAAAGAGCTTGGGTTGGGACCCTGGGTGTGGTGGAACTCAATTACATAGCAAAGGAAGAGATTTTGGATGGTTTGGCTTGCCAAATTCCTGTTGGAATGGTTTCCCAGGAAATAGTGAGCCCAGCAGCCCCTAGAATCCCCCCTACTCCTGGGAGGGGGGCTGCTCCTCGGGTATATTAGGGGGAGAGGTGTTACCTCTATGGGGGCCCCCGGGGGAAGGTCGGGTAAGGATGAGGGCTTGTTGGAGCACCCCCAGGGCACGGATTAGGCAGCGTGCCCCGGCGATGAATCGCCGTTTTCCACGGCCGACGACCCGACGTTGGACCGAAACCGGAAGGTGTCGGAATGACCCGAAAGTTGGCATGAGGTAATTTGGTCTGGTGACTGACGTATCGGAAAGCCATGAGAACAAGGCAAAGACATGGGTGGGCATGTCCTTCCATCAATGACACATGTGTGGGAACAATACCCCACGGGTCCATGGCAAAACGGGATGGTCGAGGTTGTAGTTGGGTGTGGAGACGATATGTCGGAAACCCATGGAAACATGGCAAAGGCATAGGTGGGCATGTCCATCCATCAAGGAAACATGTGTGGGAAGGATACTTCACGGGTCCATGTGAAAAAACGGGAATGTCGGGAAACCGAGTTACAAGTTGACGAGTCGACTCGTCAACTTTTGCAAAAGTTGACAAGTCGACTTGTCAACTTCCGGAAAAGTTGACCAGTCGACTTGTCAACTTGTAGTTGGCTCCCGAAAAAACTGAGCCAAAGAACTTGGGTTGGGACCCTGGGTGTGGTGGAACTCAATTACATAGCAAAGGAAGAGATTTTGGATGGTTTGGCTTGCCAAATTCCTGTTGGAATGGTTTCCCAAGAAATAGTGGGCCCAGCAGCCCCTAGAATCCGCCCTACTCCTGGGAGGGGGGCTGCTCCTCGGGTATATTAGGGGGAGAGGTGTTACCTCTATGGGGGCCCCCGGGGGAAGGTCGGGTAAGGATGAGGGCTTGTTGGAGCACCCCCAGGGCACGGATTAGGCAGCGTGCCCCGGCGATGAATCGCCGTTTTCGGCCGTGTAACGGCAACACGGCCGACGACCCGACGTTAGACCGAAACCGGAAGGTGTCGGAAGGACCCGAAAGTTGGCATGAGGTAATTCGGTCTGGTGACTGACGTATCGCAAAGCCATGAGAACAAGGCAAAAACATGGGTGGGCATGTCCTTCCATCAATGACACATGTGTGGGAACAATACCCCACGGGTCCATGGCAAAACGGGATGGTCGAGATTGTAGTTGGGTGTGGAGACGATATGTTGGAAACCCATGGAAACATGGCAAAGGCATAGGTGGGCATGTCCATCCATCAAGGAAACATGTGTGGGAAGGATACTTCACGGGTCCATGTGAAAAAACGGGAATGTCGGGAAACCCGGTTACAAGTTGACGAGTCGACTCGTCAACTTCTGCAAAAGTTGACAAGTCGACTTGTCAACTTTCGGGTTGTAATTGGGTGTGGAGACCGATATGTCGGAAACCCATGCAAACATGGCAAAGGCACAGGTGGGCATGTCCATCCATCAAGGAAACATGTGTGGGAAGGATACTTCACGGGTCCATGTGAAAAAACGGGAATATCGGGAAACCCAGTAACAAGTAGACAAGTCGACTTGTCAACTTCTGCCAATGTTGACAAGTCGACTTGTCAACTTCCGGAAAAGTTGACGAGTCGACTTGTCAACTTGTAATTGGCTCCCGAAAAAAACTGAGCCAAAGAGCTTGGGTTGGGATCCTGGGTGTGGTGGAACTCAATTACATAGCAAAGGAAGAGATTTTGGATGGTTTGGCTTGCCAAATTCCTGTTGGAATGGTTTCCCAGGAAATAGTGAGCCCAGCAGCCCCTAGAATCCCCCCTACTCCTGGGAGGGGGGCTGCTCCTCGGGTATATTAGGGGGAGAGGTGTTACCTCTATGGGGGCCCCCGGGGGAAGGTCGGGTAAGGATGAGGGCTTGTTGGAGCACCCCCAGGGCACGGATTAGGCAGCGTGCCCCGGCGATGAATCGCCGTTTTCCACGGCCGACGACCCGACGTTGGACCGAAACTGGAAGGTGTCGGAATGACCCGAAAGTTGGCATGAGGTAATTTGGTCTGGTGACTGACGTATCGGAAAGCCATGAGAACAAGGCAAAGACATCGGTGGGCATGTCCTTCCATCAATGACACATGTGTGGGAACAATACCCCACGGGTCCATGGCAAACGGGATGGTCGAGGTTGTAGTTGGGTGTGGAGACAGATATGTCGGAAACCCATGGAAACATGGCAAAGGCATAGGTGGGCATGTCCATCCATCAAGGAAACATGTGTGGGAAGGATACTTCACGGGTCCATGTGAAAAAACGGGAATGTCGGGAAACCCGGTTAGAAGTTGACGAGTCGACTCGTCAACTTCTGCAAAAGTTGACAAGTCGACTTGTCAACTTTCGGGTTGTAATTGGGTGTGGAGACCGATGTGTCGGAAACCCATGCAAACATGGCAAAGGCATAGGTGGGCATGTCCATCCATCAAGGAAACATGTGTGGGAAGGATACTTCACGGGTCCATGTAGAAAAAACGGGAATGTCGGGAAACCCAGTTACAAGTAGACAAGTCGACTTGTCAACTTTCAGGTTGTAATTGGGTATGGAGACCGATATGTCGGAAACCCATGCAAACATGGCAAAAACATAGGTGGGCATGTCCATCCATGAAGGAAACATGTGTGGGAAGGACACTTCACGGGTCCATGAGAAAAAACGGAAATCTCGGGAACCCCAGTTAAAAGTTGGCGAGTCGACTCGTGAACTTCTGCAAAAGTTGACAAGTCGACTTGTCAACTTTCGGGTTGTAATTGGGTGTGGAGACCGATATGTCGGAAACCCATGGAAACATGGCAAAAACATAGGTTGGCATGTTCATCCATCAAGGAAACATGTGTGGGAAGCATACTTCACGGGTCCATGTGAGAAAACGGGAATGTCGGGAAACCCAGTTACAAGTTGACGAGTCGACTCGTCAACTTCTGCAAAAGTTGACAAGTCGACTTGTCAACTTTCGGGTTGTAATTGGGTGTGGAGACCGATGTGTCGGAAACCCATGGAAACATGGCAAAAACATAGGTGGGCATGTTCATCCATCAAGGAAACATGTGTGGGAAGAATACTTCACGGGTCCATGTGAGAAAACGGGAATGTCGGGAAACCCAGTTACAAGTTGACGAGTCGACTCGTCAACTTCTGCAAAAGTTGACAAGTCGACTTGTCAACTTCCGGAAAAGTTGACGAGTTGACTTGTCAACTTGTAATTGGCTCCCGAAAAAAATTGAGCCAAAGAGCTTGGGTTGGGACCCTGGGTGTGGTGGAACTCAATTACATAGCAAAGGAAGAGATTTTGGATGGTTTGGCTTGCCAAATTCCTGTTGGAATGGTTTCCCAGGAAATAGTGAGCCCAGCAGCCCCTAGAATCCCCCCTACTCCTGGGAGGAGGGCTGCTCCTCGGGTATATTAGGGGGAGAGGTGTTACCTCTATGGGGGCCCCCGGGGGAAGGTCGGGTAAGGATGAGGGCTTGTTGGAGCACCCCCAGGGCACGGATTAGGCAGCGTGCCCCGGCGATGAATCGCCGTTTTCCACGGCCGACGACCCGACGTTGGACCGAAACCGGAAGGTGTCGGAATGACCCGAAAGTTGGCATGAGGTAATTTGGTCTGGTGACTGACGTATCGGAAAGCCATGAGAACAAGGCAAAGACATGGGTGGGCATGTCCTTCCATCAATGACACATGTGTGGGAACAATACCCCACGGGTCCATGGCAAAACGTGATGGTCGAGGTTGTAGTTGGGTGTGGAGACGATATGTCGGAAACCCATGGAAACATGGCAAAGGCATAGGTGGGCATGTCCATCCATCAAGGAAACATGTGTGGGAAGGATACTTCACGGGTCCATGTGAAAAAACGGGAATGTCGGGAAACCGAGTTACAAGTTGACGAGTCGACTCGTCAACTTTTGCAAAAGTTGACAAGTCGACTTGTCAACTTCCGGAAAAGTTGACCAGTCGACTTGTCAACTTGTAGTTGGCTCCCGAAAAAACTGAGCCAAAGAACTTGGGTTGGGACCCTGGGTGTGGTGGAACTCAATTACATAGCAAAGGAAGAGATTTTGGATGGTTTGGCTTGCCAAATTCCTGTTGGAATGGTTTCCCAAGAAATAGTGGGCCCAGCAGCCCCTAGAATCCGCCCTACTCCTGGGAGGGGGGCTGCTCCTCGGGTATATTAGGGGGAGAGGTGTTACCTCTATGGGGGCCCCCGGGGGAAGGTCGGGTAAGGATGAGGGCTTGTTGGAGCACCCCCAGGGCACGGATTAGGCAGCGTGCCCCGGCGATGAATCGCCGTTTTCGGCCGTGTAACGGCAACACGGCCGACGACCCAACGTTAGACCGAAACCGGAAGGTGTCGGAAGGACCCGAAAGTTGGCATGAGGTAATTCGGTCTGGTGACTGACGTATCGCAAAGCCATGAGAACAAGGCAAAAACATGGGTGGGCATGTCCTTACATCAATGACACATGTGTGGGAACAATACCCCACGGGTCCATGGCAAAACGGGATGGTCGAGATTGTAGTTGGGTGTGGAGACGATATGTTGGAAACCCATGGAAACATGGCAAAGGCATAGGTGGGCATGTCCATCCATCAAGGAAACATGTGTGGGAAGGATACTTCACGGGTCCATGTGAAAAAACGGGAATGTCGGGAAACCCGGTTACAAGTTGACGAGTCGACTCGTCAACTTCTGCAAAAGTTGACAAGGCGACTTGTCAACTTTCGGGTTGTAATTGGGTGTGGAGACCGATATGTCGGAAACCCATGCAAACATGGCAAAGGCACAGGTGGGCATATCCATCCATCAAGGAAATATGTGTGGGAAGGATACTTCACGGGTCCATGTGAAAAAACGGGAATATCGGGAAACCCAGTAACAAGTAGACAAGTCGACTTGTCAACTTCTGCCAATGTTGACAAGTCGACTTGTCAACTTCCGGAAAAGTTGACGAGTCGACTTGTCAACTTGTAATTGGCTCCCGAAAAAAACTGAGCCAAAGAGCTTGGGTTGGGATCCTGGGTGTGGTGGAACTCAATTACATAGCAAAGGAAGAGATTTTGGATGGTTTGGCTTGCCAAATTCCTGTTGGAATGGTTACCCAGGAAATAGTGAGCCCAGCAGCCCCTAGAATCCCCCCTACTCCTGGGACGGGGGCTGCTCCTCGGGTATATTAGGGGGAGAGGTGTTACCTCTATGGGGGCCCCCGGGGGAAGGTCGGGTAAGGATGAGGGCTTGTTGGAGCACCCCCAGGGCACGGATTAGGCAGCGTGCCCCGGCGATGAATCGCCGTTTTCCACGGCCGACGACCCGACGTTGGACCGAAACTGGAAGGTGTCGGAATGACCCGAAAGTTGGCATGAGGTAATTTGGTCTGGTGACTGACGTATCGGAAAGCCATGAGAACAAGGCAAAGACATAGGTGGGCATGTCCTTCCATCAATGACACATGTGTGGGAACAATACCCCACGGGTCCATGGCAAAACGGGATGGTCGAGGTTGTAGTTGGGTGTGGAGACGATATGTCGAAAACCCATGGAAACATGGCAAAGGCATAGGTGGGCATGTCCATCCATCAAGGAAACATGTGTGGGAAGGATACTTCACGGGTCCATGTGAAAAAACGAAAAAACGGGAATGTCGGGAAACCGAGTTACAAGTTGACGAGTCGACTCGTCAACTTTTGCAAAAGTTGACAAGTCGACTTGTCAACTTCCGGAAAAGTTGACCAGTCGACTTGTCAACTTGTAGTTGGCCCCCGAAAAAACTGAGCCAAAGAGCTTGGGTTGGGACCCTGGGTGTGGTGGAACTCAATTACATAGCAAAGGAAGAGATTTTGGATGGTTTGGCTTGCCAAATTCCTGTTGGAATGGTTTCCCAAGAAATAGTGAGCCCAGCAGCCCCTAGAATCCCCCCTACTCCTGGGAGGGGGGCTGCTCCTCGGGTATATTAGGGGGAGAGGTGTTACCTCTATGGGGGCCCCCGGGGGAAGGTCGGGTAAGGATGAGGGCTTGTTGGAGCACCCCCAGGGCACGGATTAGGCAGCCTGCCCCGGCGATGAATCGCCGTTTTCCACGGCCGACGACCCGACGTTGGACCGAAACCGGAAGGTGTCGGAATGACCCGAAAGTTGGCATGAGGTAATTTGGTCTGGTGACTGACGTATCGGAAAGCCATGAGAACAAGGCAAAGACATGGGTGGGCATGTCCTTCCATCAATGACACATGTGTGGGAACAATACCCCACGGGTCCATGGCAAAACGGGATGGTCGAGATTGTAGTTGGGTGTGGAGACGATATGTTGGAAACCCATGGAAACATGGCAAAGGCATAGGTGGGCATGTCCATCCATCAAGGAAACATGTGTGGGAAGGATACTTCACGGGTCCATGTGAAAAAACGGGAATGTCGGGAAACCCGGTTACAAGTTGACGAGTCGACTCGTCAACTTCTGCAAAAGTTGACAAGTCGACTTGTCAACTTTCGGGTTGTAATTGGGTGTGGAGACCGATATGTCGGAAACCCATGCAAACATGGCAAAGGCACAGGTGGGCATGTCCATCCATCAAGGAAACATGTGTGGGAAGGATACTTCACGGGTCCATGTGAAAAAACGGGAATATCGGGAAACCCAGTAACAAGTAGACAAGTCGACTTGTCAACTTCTGCCAATGTTGACAAGTCGACTTGTCAACTTCCGGAAAAGTTGACGAGTCGACTTGTCAACTTGTAATTGGCTCCCGAAAAAAACTGAGCCAAAGAGCTTGGGTTGGGATCCTGGGTGTGGTGGAACTCAATTACATAGCAAAGGAAGAGATTTTGGATGGTTTGGCTTGCCAAATTCCTGTTGGAATGGTTTCCCAGGAAATAGTGAGCCCAGCAGCCCCTAGAATCCCCCCTACTCCTGGGAGGGGGGCTGCTCCTCGGGTATATTAGGGGGAGAGGTGTTACCTCTATGGGGGCCCCCGGGGGAAGGTCGGGTAAGGATGAGGGCTTGTTGGAGCACCCCCAGGGCACGGATTAGGCAGCGTGCCCCGGCGATGAATCGCCGTTTTCCACGGCCGACGACCCGACGTTGGACCGAAACTGGAAGGTGTCGGAATGACCCGAAAGTTGGCATGAGGTAATTTGGTCTGGTGACTGACGTATCGGAAAGCCATGAGAAAAAGGCAAAGACATCGGTGGGCATGTCCTTCCATCAATGACACATGTGTGGGAACAATACCCCACGGGTCCATGGCAAAACGGGATGGTCGAGGTTGTAGTTGGGTGTGGAGACAGATATGTCGGAAACCCATGGAAACATGGCAAAGGCATAGGTGGGCATGTCCATCCATCAAGGAAACATGTGTGGGAAGGATACTTCACGGGTCCATGTGAAAAAACGGGAATGTCGGGAAACCCGGTTAGAAGTTGACGAGTCGACTCGTCAACTTCTACAAAAGTTGACAAGTCGACTTGTCAACTTTCGGGTTGTAATTGGGTGTGGAGACCGATGTGTCGGAAACCCATGCAAACATGGCAAAGGCATAGGTGGTCATGTCCATCCATCAAGGAAACATGTGTGGGAAGGATACTTCACGGGTCCATGTGAAAAAACGGGAATGTCGGGAAACCCAGTTACAAGTAGACAAGTCGACTTGTCAACTTTCAGGTTGTAATTGGGTATGGAGACCGATATGTCGGAAACCCATGCAAACATGGCAAAAACATAGGTGGGCATGTCCATCCATGAAGGAAACATGTGTGGGAAGGACACTTCACGGGTCCATGAGAAAAAACGGAAATCTCGGGAACCCCAGTTAAAAGTTGACTGACGTATCGGAAAGCCATGAGAAAAAGGCAAAGACATCGGTGGGCATGTCCTTCCATCAATGACACATGTGTGGGAACAATACCCCACGGGTCCGTGGCAAAACGGGATGGTCGAGGTTGTAGTTGGGTGTGGAGACAGATATGTCGGAAACCCATGGAAACATGGCAAAGGCATAGGTGGGCATGTCCATCCATCAAGGAAACATGTGTGGGAAGGATACTTCACGGGTCCATGTGAAAAAACGGGAATGTCGGGAAACCCGGTTAGAAGTTGACGAGTCGACTCGTCAACTTCTACAAAAGTTGACAAGTCGACTTGTCAACTTTCGGGTTGTAATTGGGTGTGGAGACCGATGTGTCGGAAACCCATGCAAACATGGCAAAGGCATAGGTGGGCATGTCCATCCATCAAGGAAACATGTGTGGGAAGGATACTTCACGGGTCCATGTGAAAAAACGGGAATGTCGGGAAACCCAGTTACAAGTAGACAAGTCGACTTGTCAACTTTCAGGTTGTAATTGGGTATGGAGACCGATATGTCGGAAACCCATGCAAACATGGCAAAAACATAGGTGGGCATGTCCATCCATGAAGGAAACATGTGTGGGAAGGACACTTCACGGGTCCATGAGAAAAAACGGAAATCTCGGGAACCCCAGTTAAAAGTTGGCGAGTCGACTCGTGAACTTCTGCAAAAGTTGACAAGTCGACTTGTCAACTTTCGGGTTGTAATTGGGTGTGGAGACCGATATGTCGGAAACCCATGGAAACATGGCAAAAACATAGGTTGGCATGTTCATCCATCAAGGAAACATGTGTGGGAAGCATACTTCACGGGTTCATGTGAGAAAACGGGAATGTCGGGAAACCCAGTTACAAGTTGACGAGTCGACTCGTCAACTTCTGCAAAAGTTGACAAGTCGACTTGTCAACTTTCGGGTTGTAATTGGGTGTGGAGACCGATGTGTCGGAAACCCATGGAAACATGGCAAAAACATAGGTGGGCATGTTCATCCATCAAGGAAACATGTGTGGGAAGAATACTTCACGGGTCCATGTGAGAAAACGGGAATGTCGGGAAACCCAGTTACAAGTTGACGAGTCGACTCGTCAACTTCTGCAAAAGTTGACAAGTCGACTTGTCAACTTCCGGAAAAGTTGACGAGTTGACTTGTCAACTTGTAATTGGCTCCCGAAAAAATTGAGCCAAAGAGCTTGGGTTGGGACCCTGGGTGTGGTGGAACTCAATTACATAGCAAAGGAAGAGATTTTGGATGGTTTGGCTTGCCAAATTCCTGTTGGAATGGTTTCCCAGGAAATAGTGAGCCCAGCAGCCCCTAGAATCCCCCCTACTCCTGGGAGGGGGCTGCTCCTCGGGTATATTAGGGGAGAGGTGTTACCTCTATGGGGGCCCCCGGGGGAAGGTCGGGTAAGGATGAGGGCTTGTTGGAGCACCCCCAGGGCACGGATTAGGCAGCGTGCCCCGGCGATGAATCGCCGTTTTCCACGGCCGACGACCCGACGTTGGACCGAAACCGGAAGGTGTCGGAATGACCCGAAAGTTGGCATGAGGTAATTCGGTCTGGTGACTGACGTATCGCAAAGCCATGAGAACAAGGCAAAAACATGGGTGGGCATGTCCTTCCATCAATGACACATGTGTGGGAACAATACCCCACGGGTCCATGGCAAAACGGGATGGTCGAGATTGTAGTTGGGTGTGGAGACGATATGTTGGAAACCCATGGAAACATGGCAAAGGCATAGGTGGGCATGTCCATCCATCAAGGAAACATGTGTGGGAAGGATACTTCACGGGTCCATGTGAAAAAACGGGAATGTCGGGAAACCCGGTTAGAAGTTGACGAGTCGACTCGTCAACTTCTGCAAAAGTTGACAAGTCGACTTGTCAACTTTCGGGTTGTAATTGGGTGTGGAGACCGATGTGTCGGAAACCCATGCAAACATGGCAAAGGCATAGGTGGGCATGTCCATCCATCAAGGAAACATGTGTGGGAAGGATACTTCACGGGTCCATGTGAAAAAACGGGAATGTCGGGAAACCCAGTTACAAGTAGACAAGTCGACTTGTCAACTTTCAGGTTGTAATTGGGTGTGGAGACCGATATGTCGGAAACCCATGCAAACATGGCAAAAACATAGGTGGGCATGTCCATCCATGAAGGAAACATGTGTGGGAAGGACACTTCACGGGTCCATGAGAAAAAACGAAAATGTCGGGAACCCCAGTTACAAGTTGGCGAGTCGACTCGTGAACTTCTGCAAAAGTTGACAAGTCGACTTGTCAACTTTCGGGTTGTAATTGGGTGTGGAGACCGATATGTCGGAAACCCATGGAAACATGGCAAAAACATAGGTTGGCATGTTCATCCATCAAGGAAACATGTGTGGGAAGCATACTTCACGGGTCCATGTGAGAAAACGGGAATGTCGGGAAACCCAGTTACAAGTTGACGAGTCGACTCGTCAACTTCTGCAAAAGTTGACAAGTCGACTTGTCAACTTTCGGGTTGTAATTGGGTGAGGAGACCGATATGTCGGAAAACCCATGGAAACATGGCAAAAACATAGGTGGGCATGTTTATCCATCAAGGAAACATGTGTGGGAAGAATACTTCACGGGTCCATGTGAGAAAACGGGAATGTCGGGAAACCCAGTTACAAGTTGACGAGTCGACTCGTCAACTTCTGCAAAAGTTGACAAGTCGACTTGTCAACTTCCGGAAAAGTTGACGAGTGACTTGTCAACTTGTAATTGGCTCCCGAAAAAAACTGAGCCAAAGAGCTTGGGTTGGGACCCTGGGTGTGGTGGAACTCA
The DNA here is from genome assembly GCA_007726485.1 of Eragrostis curvula. Taxonomy (NCBI): domain Eukaryota; kingdom Viridiplantae; phylum Streptophyta; class Magnoliopsida; order Poales; family Poaceae; genus Eragrostis; species Eragrostis curvula. The sequence continues at coordinate 1,235 of RWGY01000810.1, read as the reverse complement.
ATTACATAGCAAAGGAAGAGATTTTGGATGGTTTGGCTTGCCAAATTCCTGTTGGAATGGTTTCCGAGGAAATAGTGAGCCCAGCAGCCCCTAGAATCCCCCCTACTCCTGGGAGGGGGGCTGCTCCTCGGGTATATTAGGGGGAGAGGTGTTACCTCTATGGGGCCCCCGGTGGAAGTCGGGTAAGGATGAGGGCTTGTTGGAGCACCCCAAGGGCACGGATTAGGCAGCGTGCCCTGGCGATGAATCGCCGTTTTCCACGGCCGACGACCCGACGTTGGACCGAAACCGGAAGGTGTCGGAATGACCCGAAAGTTGCCATGAGGTAATTTGGTCTGGTGACTGACGTATCGGAAAGCCATGAGAACAAGGCAAAGACATGGGTGGGCATGTCCTTCCATCAATGACACATGTGTGGGAACAATACCCCACGGGTCCATGGCAAAACGGGATGGTTGAGGTTGTAGTTGGGTGTGGAGACGATATGTCGGAAACCCATGGAAACATGGCAAAGGCATAGGTGGGCATGTCCATCCATCAAGGAAACATGTGTGGGAAGGATACTTCACGGGTCCATGTGAAAAAACGGGAATGTCGGAAACCGAGTTACAAGTTGACGAGTCGACTCGTCAACTTTGCAAAAGTTGACAAGTCGACTTGTCAACTTCCGGAAAACAACTTTCGGGTTGTAATTGGGTGTGGAGACCGATATGTCGGAAACCCATGGAAACATGGCAAAACATAGGTGGGCATGTTCATCCATCAAGGAAACATGTGTGGGAAGAATACTTCACGGGTCCATGTGAGAAACGGGAATGTCGGGAAACCCAGTTACAAGTTGACGAGTCGACTCGTCAACTTCTGCAAAAGTTGACAAGTCGACTTGTCAACTTCCGGAAAAGTTGACAGTCGACTTGTCAACTTGTAATTGGCTCCCGAAAAAACTGAGCCAAAGAGCTTGGGTTGGGACCCTGGGTGTGGTGGAACTCAATTACATAGCAAAGGAAGAGATTTGGATGGTTGGCTTGCCAAATTCCTGTTGGATGGTTTCCCAAGAAATAGTGAGCCCAGCAGCCCCTAGAATCCCCCCTACTCCTGGGAGGGGGCTGCTCCTCGGGTATATTAGGGGGAGAGGTGTTACCTCTATGGGGCCCCCGGGGGAAGGTCGGGTAAGGATGAGGCTTGTTGGAGCACCCCCAGGCCACGGATTAGGCAGCGTGCCCCGGCGATGAATC
>RWGY01000809.1:0-38766 GCA_007726485.1 Eragrostis curvula | reverse complement strand
TTGCACCACAAGAGGAGGAGCTGCAACAGCCTCAAGTAGCGCCTGCCATAGAGGCCCCTAGAAGGTCTCAAAGAGTAAGGAAACCAGCCATTCTGATGACTATGAAGTCTATGAATGTGAAGAAGAACAATGGGAGATGATCCCACTCATTTGAAGAAGCCATGAGAAGTGCTGATGCATCGAAGTGGCGTGAAGCCATGGAAGATGAAATGAAATCCATGAGTACCAACAAGGTTTGGGACTTAGAAGAAATTCCTAAAGGAGCCAAAACAGTAGGCTGCAAATGGGTCTACAAGATTAAATATGACTCCCAAGGGAAGATAGACAGATATAAGGCACGTCTTGTGGCAAAAGGTTTCACTCAAAGAGAGGGAATAGACTTTAATGAGACTTATTCTCCGGTCTCATGCAAGGACTCTCTTAGAATCATAATGGCATTGGTGGCGCATTACGATTTGGAGTTACATCAGATGGATGTAAAGACGGCGTTCCTAAATGGGGATTTAAAAGAAAATGTTTACATGGCTCAACCCAGGGTTTTGTTGTGGAAGGAAAAGAAAATATGGGATGCCGCCTAAACAAGGCCATTTATGGGCTGAAGCAAGCAGCAAGAATGTGGTACTTAAAGTTCCACGAAACTATAAGTAAGTTTGGGTTTAATAAGAATGTAGAGGACGATTGCATTTATGCAAAGTTTAAGAATGGAAAATTCATTTTCCCTTATCCTGTATGTGTGTTGGTATTTCTTACGTCACAGATAAATCCGCAAGCGCACGGAATACCGTTGTAGCACTTCACCCGGGAGTATTCCAAGGTATCGTATTTGTTTTCCCCAAGGAACGGAGTTGAGTTATTCTACCGCAGGGCAAGTTCTACCCAAGGACAACCAAGACAACTAGCAGCCTAGGATCGAGATGGGTGACTATATCTAGCTTATCCTAGGGGATAGACGAACTCAAGCTCTACTTGTCTACTTCGGGCGCCGGCTTAGGCCTGGTCTGCCAAGCCACTCCGACCTGTAGCTCTACTATGTACCCGAACGTGGAGGGTTCCTTTGGACAGACAGGGCTGTCACTTCCTGCCGCCTACCTCTACAAACCGTGGAGCACACAGCAAACAAAGGTAACCTCTAGCCTAGACACCACGTCTATGCCGTTGATTACTACTCTAACCTCGGCCCAAAGCTGAATTTAGAAGGCTAGAGCACCCCTTGCGGAGCGATGATCCCGTAAACAAGTATAACAGGAATTACGCCTAGAAAAGTAATAATGCTCGCTAGATAAATAATCACCACGTATAAATCACAAAGAGTGTTTACACGCCAAGGTAAAGAAATAGAGCTAAACCTCCACCAAAGTGGAAGGAGTATTCCTTTCTCTCCCTTGCCCTCTCTCCTATTCTACTAGTGTACAGAAGGCTCTCAGCCTAAGGATTGGAGTGGAGCTCTATTGGAGAGTCTTGCGTCTTGTGGTGTGTGTTGAGAGGGAGGGGTGCCCCTTATTTATAGCCTTGGAAGGTCGGCAACTTTGAGGCGGTTCCCGAGGTCGGTGACATTTAATGCAGGGGGAACCGACCTCCAGAAGTCGGTGATAAACCGCCATAAAAGATGGGCCAGTGGGGCCTCCCTGGCAGGTCGGCCGACCTGGCCAGAGGGGGTCGACCGACCTGGCCTGGGCCCCACTGGGCCTAGTCCTCCTCTGGCTGCTTCCTTGGCCTGTGTACTTGCCTAAACCACGTGCATTGCTTGATCTTGAAGCCTGATTCTGTGGTTTTGGGCTTTTGGACTAAGTTCTTCAGTCCGGGGAAAATCCGTCGATTGCAAAGTCCACGTTTAGTGCATGTTTTCCCCTATTTTTGTATGGATTGCACCTGTACTTCATAATTCACCAAGACTAGTGGAATTTGTTAGAAATAAACCCTATGTCTACACTTGGTGATGGTGTTAGGTTCACAAAGGTGCATAAAGTTGACGGTAAAAATGAGTCGTAAGGACCGTCAACAAGATCCCCCACACTTAGCTCTTTGCTCGTCCTCGAGTAAAGCTATGAGTGGAAATTCGGGAGGACTCATCCCTTTTGATGAATGAAACCTGCACACAAGCTATTACAAGCCACACCTTTTTACCTGCGAACATGATGGTGGCTAACATGTATTCTTGGATGATTGAAAAGTGGAACGGTTCATGACTCAAATCACCTCGCTTTCATCCACTAAGTACCTTGGGTTTTTTTTTTTTTGAAAGAGTTTTGAAAAATATAAACAATCATAGCTCTTGCTCCTCTATTGATTCTCTCGGATCGCTCAAAAAGTGTATTTTCCTTACCAAAGCATTGCCTCTTTTGTCCTACTTCTAAGGCTTGTATGTGGAGCTCAAGGTAGGGTTAGAGAGGCATACTTGTATCACAAATATTGCTGAACCAAAAGAAAGGATCCACGGAGAATTCAAGTCATACAACCTTGATCAAGAAGTGCATGTGTGGATGGATGTGTGGATGTTTATATGTGACGACTCCTTTATCGGATTTTACCTCTCTTGTTTTGTATTTCCGAGACATGGCTATCATTTTTCTTTCTTTTCTTTTCCATGCTCTGTACATGAACATTTTCTTTTTTCTTGCTCATCTTTTTGTGAGTCTTCTTTTTCTTTTGCAGAGCCATGTCCCTCTTTTGTTTATTTTGAGAGAGAGAGGTAAAATGGGATAAAAGTGAGGAGTGTCTTTATTTGGATGGATGGATGTGCTATCTCCCAGTGTAGGAGTTTTAGCATTTTTGGTGGATCGTGTACGTGATCTTGATCAAGAGAGCATGACCAGTATCTCATTAGGGTCACAAAATTTTGGAAAAGCTCATTGCAACACAAGCAGCATATGTGTGTAAGTTTGAAAATTGTGATCAACATATGGCATTGGTAGGAAATCATATACCAAAAGAGGAGCAGCGAGCCATGCTATTTAACTTTTTTGAAATAAAATTCCCAAGGACTTTGTAGATTGAGCAAAAGATCATTTCATCGAACCGTATCACACTCGCCAATTATCTAGAAAAACATGGGTTCCTATGGATAGGTTGTTCACAAGCAAGTGGTAATGAAGCGAGTAATAACAAGTGTGCAAGTTCATCTTGAGAGCATTAGGGAGAGTCATGGGATTTTTGATGAAATGTTTCAAAATAAATCTTTCCCAAGTTTTAATTGGTCAAGTTTAATTTTCGCGTCTCAGAATGAACTTGACAGATAATGTAGGCGAAAAGGGAGTGTGGGAAACAAACTTAAGTAGCACGGGAAAGCAGAGGACCAGTGGGACCCACCAGGGGTCGGCCGACCTGGTCAGGTGGGGTCGGCCGACCTGGTGTGGCCCCTTCTGGTGCCCAGATTTTGCACCATTGTTGGTGTTGTCCTTCCCGTGATGTTTCTGAGTGATTTGCTCGAGTTTGTTTCTGTTTTCGCGATGTATCCCCCCCACACTTGCCTTTTTGCCTGTTTCCTTCAAAATAGACAAAGATATTTTGGAAACACAAAATTGCTCTACCGGTATGCAAGCCCGGGGAGCACTAATTTGATTGAATTTAGAAACAAATATGAAGGCGCATTACAAACTTGATGAGGGAATTAAAATGATGAAAGCAAATGTAATTAAACTAAGTAAATGCGCCATGGGAAAATGATGATCGCGGGAGGTTTTAGTCGTAGAACTTTTCTTCCTTTCCCGCGCTCTTGAAAAGACGCTTCATCTTTGAGTTGGTGCTGCGGCGATGGTCATCATGGGCATCTCGCAATTCAGCAAGAGCGTCTTTCATCTCCGCCACTTTATCGCTTAGGCGTTCATGAGCGTCGCGGAGATCATTGTGTTTAGCGAGGAGACGTTGATAGGGGCTCTTTTTCGGGATCCTTTCCTCGTCACTCTCATACATCCCCCCTGCCCTCTTGATGGGAGGAGGAGGGATGTGCCTTTTCACCTTCTTGGGTGGAGTGGTGCTTATGGATTCAAGGGCGCCTCGCTTCTCCGCCGAAGTGAGTGGTGGGTGGAGTTGCTTTCCACCACCACGAATTCCCTTGATCTTGAACCGAATGCCCGCCTTCTTGGAGGGGCTAGGCAGGTTGAGCCCCTCATATTGGTGATGCACCACGTCTCCATTCCTTGCGACGAGGGTGCCGACATACTTCTCCCCTGGACGGAGAGAGCCTTCGGCCTCATCGTGACTTGGCTTCTTGGGGATGGTTTTCCCCTTGCCGTAGCGTGGTGGTGCACTAGCGGGAAGGTTTTTAGAGGGGCCTTTTGCTGCTGGTGGTGGTGGTGTGATGGTGAGAGGTGCTTCTTTGACGCTCATGGCTTGCTCACGGGTTGGAGTGAAGGGATCAAGGATGTTTTCAAGGTCAAAGAAGCGGCAAAGCTCACTAGTGGTAGCGGGGATGTCAAAGCGCGGGATGCTGCTGTCCATGGTGGTGGCAAAGGTTTCTTTCGGCGAAAAGACAATGGTGGAAGAGAGGTGCAAGTGAAAAAGGGTGGAAATCACCTTTATTTATATAGAAAACTATGGAAAGAATTAATTCTGATTTTTCCGCAGCGGAGCAAGAGCTAAATCAGTGGGATTTGAGTATGTGAACGTTGGAGCAGAGTGTGAGAGAAAAATGGGACCGTTGGGGCTCCCACAGGGGTCGCCCGACCTGAGAAAGGGGGGTCGGCCGACCTGCTGTGGGCCCCTCTGGCCACCTTCTTTTTCTGGCTAATTTCTTGCTATATTTATTCAAAGGAAAGTGCTACTACGGGTGATAAAACAAATCAGAGGATATCATGATAAAGATTCTAAATTAATCAAGTGCATGACATCAAACTCTTTATTCGTATCGGGTTCAAAATAAATTTTTAGACGCTGGCCATTTACCTTGAATACTTTACCTTCGTCGTCTTGGAGTGTGATTGCTCCGTGTGGCGAAGTTTCAATAACCGTGTATGGCCCGTCCCATTTGCTTCTCAATTTTCCGTGCCCGAATAGTTTCACCCGTGAGTTAAATAGCAAGACTTTGTCTCCAACTTTGAATTCTTTTACTCTTATTCTTTTATCGTGCCACCGCTTAGTCCTCTCCTTATAAATGGCTGAGTTGTGGTAAGCTTTGTCTCTCCATTCTTCCAACTCAGCTATCTCCATTTTTCTCTTCCATCCGGCACTTCGAAGGTCCATGTTCCATTTTCTAATGGCTCAATATGCTCGATGTTCCAACTCGATGGGTAAATGGCATGTTTTTTCATATACGAGTTGGTATGGTGACATGCCTATGGGTGTCTTGTATGCTGTCCGGTATGCCCATAGTGCGTCGGGTAGCTTGCTTTTCCAAGACTTCCCCATTTCTAACACGGTCTTTTGCAGGATCCGTTTGATTTGCTTGTTTGAAGTCTCGGCCTGCCCACTTGTTTGAGGATGGTATGGAGTGGCTATGTTGTGTCGTGCTCCAAGTTCTCTAAGGAAGCTTCGGAAGGTCTTATCAATGAAATGAGACCCTCCGTCGCTTATCACTAGTCTCGGTGTTCCAAATCTTGGGAAGATAATCTCATGGAACATCCGGCGAGCGTGCTTGGAGTCGGCAGCTCGGCATGGCATTGCCTCTACCCATTTGGACACGTAGTCGACTGCCACCAAGATGTATTCACAGTCTTGTGACTTGGGGAATGGCCCCATGAAGTCGATGCCCCATACGTCGAAGAGTTTGACTTGTAAATTGAAGTTGAGGGGCATTGCATCCCTTGCCGTGATGCCTCCAAATCTTTGACATTGTGGGCATCGTCTGACGAATTCTTTTGTGTCTTCGTACATTGTTGGCCAAAAGAAACCACTTTGCCATATCTTGACCTGAGTACGAAACACTCCATGGTGTCCCCCGTATGGAGCTGAATGGCATTTCTCGATAATTTGTGTGCTCTCGGGTGTCGGCACACATCTTCTGAGCAGTCCATCGGCGCAGACACGGTAAAGGAGGGGCTCACTCCAAAGGTGACGACGACTCTCATAGATGAGTCGTCTCTTGTTTTCTCCCGGTGGTACGTACCCCGTCACTATGAAGTTCACAATGTCGGCGTACCACGGATGTGAGTCCTTGACGTGGAGTAGCATGTCGTCGCGCAAGAAGTCATTGATGGGTAATTCCTGCGGGTTAGTGAATTGCATGCGCGACAAATGATCCGCTACAGAATTTTCTACTCCTTTCTTATCACGAATTTCTAAATCAAACTCTTGGAGCAGAAGAATCCATCTTATCAAACGGGGTTTAGCATCTTTCTTAGAGAGCAAAAATTTCAAAGCAGCATGATCGGTGTAAACGATAACTTTTGCTCCAGCTAAGTAAGATCTAAATTTATCAAAAGCAAAAACAACAGCAAGGAGCTCTTTTTCAGTGGTAGTATAATTCAACTGAGCTCCAGACAGAGTTTTGCTAGCATAAGAAATTGCATGATGCTTCTTATCTCTAGTTTGACCAAGAACAGCCCCCACAGCAAAGTCGCTAGCATCACACATAATTTCAAACGGAAACGTCCAATCAGGGGGTTGGATGATTGGAGCGGAGATGAGTGCATTTTTAAGAGTATTGAAAGCATTCATGCATTCATCAGTGAAATTAAAGGGTGCATCTTTTGCAAGCAAATTTGTAAGGGGTCTAGCAATTTGAGAGAAATCTTTGATAAAACGGCGATAGAACCCCGCATGTCCAAGAAAACTGCGAACACCCTTAATATTAACGGGAGGTGGAAGCTTTTCTATAACTTCTAATTTCGCCTTGTCCACCTCTATCCCTCTTTCGGAAATCAAGTGCCCAAGGACTATGCCTTCTTTAACCATAAAGTGGCATTTCTCCCAATTGAGCACTAAGTCCTTTTCTTGACAACGTTGCAAGACTTTGTCTAAATTTTCTAAACAATGATCGAAGGTTTTCCCATAGACAGAGAAATCATCCATAAAAACCTCCATAATCTCTTCGATCATGTCAGAAAAGATAGACATCATGCATCGTTGAAAAGAAGCAGGCGCATTACATAGCCCAAAAGACATTCGACGATAAGCATAAGTTCCGTAAGGGCATGTGAAAGTCGTCTTACTCTGATCATCGGGATGGATGGGAATTTGATGATATCCCGAATACCCATCAAGGAAACAAAAGAAAGAATGATTTGCCAGCCGTTCCAACATCTCATCGATGAAGGGCAGTGGAAAATGATCTTTCTTTGTAGCCTTGTTAAGTTTTCGGTAATCGATGCACATTCTCCACCCCGTGACGGTTCGTTGAGGGATTAATTCGTCCTTGTCGTTATGAACGACCGTCATTCCTCCCTTCTTGGGCACAACCTGCACTGGGCTCACCCACTCGCTGTGTGGAACTGGATAGATAATACCAGCATGCAAAAGTTTCAAGACCTCTTTCTTAACGACTTCCCTCATTGCATTGTTCAACCTCCGTTGAGGTTCCCTAGAAGGTGTGCTATCGGGATCTATGGGAATGCGATGGGTGCAAAGAGCAGGGCTGATTCCCTTGAGGTCTCCTAGCGAGTAGCCAAGAACGGAGCGACGTTTCTCTAACACGGCTAAGAGTTTAGCGGTTTCTTCCTCCGAAAGCTTGTCACTTATGATGACAGGCGTTTCGGGGTTTCCGTGAAGAAAAGCGTAGCGTAAGCCTGGTGGGAGTGCTTTGAGCTCTATGGGAGGAGGCGGCGAGGTTAAGGTTTCGGGCAGCTCAAAGGTTTCTTCCGAACCGTCTTCTTCTAAAACAAAATTGAGAGCATCTTCTTCCAAGGACGATTCGGGGGTTTCATGAAGAAAAACTGCCATAACCTCCTCTATACAATCGTCTACTTCGGGGGACTCCTCGGCAAAAGTATTTAACGTATGTACGATAGGGATAGAAAAAGGTTCCTTGCCGAGGGTGAAGTCAAGGGTTCCAGAAGGCGATATTTTTGAGAAAAGCTTTTCTATGGGATGGCCTACAAGAACATCAAAATCCAAAACCCCGAAGACGTGAAAATCCAGTGATACTTCAGCATCATCGTGCTTAATGCAGACGTCTCTAACGATCCCCAAACCCTCAAAGAAGTGCCCCGGAGAGGTTCTAAGGAGTTTGCTAGTGGGTGCCCAAACTTCGTTCCCAAACATGGTTAAAGCAAAAGATTCGGACATGATGTTGGCACCCACTAAAGGATTATAGAGAACATCTACCTTTGATCCCCGAATTGAGCTTTGAATGGTTGAGGTAGGATGTTCAAAACGAATAGTATCGGAAGAAAAGTCATTTTCTCTCAACCATTCATCGCTTATGATCAATGTCAACTCCCGAATGGTTTTCAAAAGAAAATCTTTTTCTAAAGGTTCGGGGGTTGGTGCAGGGAGTTTTGGCCTCTTTTGACAAGAGTAGTTCGAGGAGTCTCCAAAATTTTCAAAAATTTCTTCCTCGAACTCAAATGGGAACTCAAGAGGTTCATCATCCTCTATCATTGTTCTTGTGATAGATGGGGACTCGATTGTTGGGTCTACCATTGTAGGCACCAATTGTTGTGTTTCTTGCACAACGAGTTCCTCATCTTTTGACTCCGGCTCAGCTAGTAAATCAGCGGAAAAAGGAGTGTTTTCCACAATGCGATCCAAAAGTTCGTGTGCTTCCGCTATGGTCTTATGAGTAAAAGATCCACCAGCGGCCGTGTCAAGATAAAGTGCGGTATCGCTGCTCAATCCCGAATAAAAATGTTGTAATAAAACGGGTTCGGGGAGCAACAATTCAGGTCCGGAATCTGTTAATGAACAGAACCGAATCCATGATGCACTCAAGGTTTCCTCTTTTTCTTGCCGAAAGTTAATTATTTCCGCTCGTAGAGAAGTGATACGGGATACGGGGAAGAACGCTAGACAAAATTTGTCTCGCAATTCTTTCCAATCACCGTTCACTCTCTTAGCGGTGTAAGTGTACCATTGCTTCGCCCTCTCATTGAGAGAGAAGGGAAACAATTTCCACTTCAACGTTTCTTGTGTCATGCCACGGATCGATCGGCATGAACACAAATGCTCAAACTCTCGCAAGTGTTCATAAGGATTTTCATGTTTAAAACCCGAAAAGGATAAACCTCTTATCATCGAAATGTAATCGGGGGAAAACTCATAGCCAAATGAAGAAATGGGTTGTGATGATGATGGTGGCTCTAAGAGCTCGCCCCGTGGAGTAGAGAATGATTGGATGGTGGGTTGTGACTCCATGAAATGTTTTTGTGAGTTTTTGAAATTAAGGGAAATAAAAACAGAACGGTAAGTAAGATAGATTACGAGGGCAAACTTAATTTGCAATAGAGATATCAACCGTTCCCCGGCAACGGCGCCAGAAATGCTTGTTGGTATTTCTTACGTCACAGATAAATCCGCAAGCGCACGGAATACCGTTGTAGCACTTCACCCGGGAGTATTCCAAGGTATCGTATTTGTTTTCCCCAAGGAACGGAGTTATTCTACCGCAGGGCAAGTTCTACCCAAGGACAACCAAGACAACTAGCAGCCTAGGATCGAGAGGGTGACTATATCTAGCTTATCCTAGGGGATAGACGAACTCAAGCTCTACTTGTCTACTTCGGGCGCCGGCTTAGGCCTGGTCTGCCAAGCCACTCCGACCTGTAGCTCTACTATGTACCCGAACGTGGAGGGTTCCTTTGGACGGACAGGGCTGTCACTTCCTGCCGCCTACCTCTACAAACCGTGGAGCACACAGCAAACAAAGGTAACCTCTAGCCTAGACACCACGTCTATGCCGTTGATTACTACTCTAACCTCGGCCCAAAGCTGAATTTAGAAGGCTAGAGCACCCCTTGCGGAGCGATGATCCCGTAAACAAGTATAACAGGAATTACGCCTAGAAAAGTAATAATGCTCGCTAGATAAATAATCACCACGTATAAATCACAAAGAGTGTTTACACGCCAAGGTAAAGAAATAGAGCTAAACCTCCACCAAAGTGGAAGGAGTATTCCTTTCTCTCCCTTGCCCTCTCTCCTATTCTACTAGTGTACAGAAGGCTCTCAGCCTAAGGATTGGAGTGGAGCTCTATTGGAGAGTCTTGCGTCTTGTGGTGTGTGTTGAGAGGGAGGGGTGCCCCTTTATTTATAGCCTTGGAAGGTCGGCAACTTTGAGGCGGTTCCCGAGGTCGGTGACATTTAATGCAGGGGGAACCGACCTCCAGAAGTCGGTGATAAACCGCCATAAAAAGATGGGCCAGTGGGGCCTCCCTGGCAGGTCGGCCGACCTGGCCAGAGGGGGTCGGCCGACCTGGCCTGGGCCCCACTGGGCCTGGTCCTCCTCTGGCTGCTTCCTTTGCCTGTGTACTTGCCTAAACCACGTGCATTGCTTGATCTTGAAGCCTGATTCTGTGGTTTTGGGCTTTTGGACTAAGTTCTTCAGTCCGGGGAAAATCCGTCGATTGCAAAGTCCACGTTTAGTGCATGTTTTCCCCTATTTTTGTATGGATTGCACCTGTACTTCATAATTCACCAAGACTAGTGGAATTTGTTAGAAATAAACCCTATGTCTACACTTGGTGATGGTGTTAGGTTCACAAAGGTGCATAAAGTTGACGGTAAAAATGAGTCGTAAGGACCGTCAACAATGTGGATGATATCCTACTAGCTAGTAGTGACTTGAATCTACTTCTGGAGACGAAGAAGCTTTTGTCCTCACATTTTGACATGAAAGATCTTGGTGAAGCATCATTCGTTTTAGGAATTGAGATTCACCGAGATAGAAGAAAGGGGGTATTAGGACTCTCGCAGAAGACATACCTAGAAAAGGTTCTAAGAAAATATGGTATGCATGCGAGTAAACCTACGCCTGCTCCTATAGTCAAGGGCGATAGATTTGGGAAATTTCAATGTCCCAGGAACCAGTATGAGATCGATTAAATGAAAACGGTTCCATATGCTTCAGCTGTCGGAAGCTTACAGTATGCTCAAGTATGTACTCGCCCTGACTTAGCATTTGTTACCGGGGTACTTGGAAGATTCCAGAGTAATCCAGGATTGGATCACTGGAAAATGGTTAAGAAGGCTTTGCGATATTTGCAGGGCACCAAAGGCCTCATGCTAACGTATAGAAGAACTGATTCCCTAGAGATTAAAGGGTATTCAGATTCAGATTTTGGAGGTAGTGTGGGTGATCTTAAATCCACAACAGGCTATGTTTTCACACTAGCAGGTGGAGCTATCTCGTGGAAAAGCTCCAAGCAAAGTATTACTACTCCATCCACGATGTATGCAGAGTTTATAGCATGTTTTGAGGCCTCGGGGCAGGCAAAGTGGTTAAGAAAATTTATACCCGGGTTGAAAGTGGTAGACAGCATTGAAAGACCACTCAAGATGTACTGCGACAATGAGCCCGCAGTGTTTTATGCTCACAACAATAGGTCAAGTGAGGCTTCCAAGCACATTGACCGGAAGTATTATGTTGTGAAAGAATATATCCAGGATGATCTTATAAGTCTTGAGCATATACCTTCAGAGGAAATGATAGCGGATCCGCTCACAAAAGGCTTACCACCCAATGTGTTCAGAGAACACTTAGCCGGCATGGGTTTAAGGGAAAGCCTATGATCACTGGATAATGAGGGCCTAGAAAAGAACTGTTTCAAAGTAGAGAAAGTGCATTGTGGCTGTTAATCTGGTAGTATACTCTATCATGACGAGGCATGCTCTATGCGCCTATCTGCAATGAGATGGTTATCTAAGTTAAGTTTAAGTTTAAAGTATAAGTTCAAGGAAAGTTGCGATCAAGGGGGAGAATGTTAGTTGATCTCCACACGACTCGCTCCAACGAGCGAGCTGTTCCCTGATCCGCGCCCTGATCGGGGGCGCACAACCAACTCATGGTTGGTGGGCCCCCGTCGCGCTGCGCATATAAAAGGAAGTGGTGGGGGCCGGGGGCACGCACGCCAAGGTTCGTCGTGACCTTCTCACTCCACCCACAAACCCGCCGATCTAGGGTTGCGCAGAAGCGACGGGAAGCTCCGCCTCCGCGCCGCCACTGCGACGACTCCGCTGCCACCGGGTACGACTACATCGTTGACGCCCGGACTCGCCACCGACGTCGGGACCTCGCCGCAGGACCGCGACCACGCCCTCGACGCCATGGCCTCCTCCTCCTCGGCTGCACCAAACCCGATGCCCGGCGGTAATGTCTCTCCCTCACTCCCTCTAGGTAGTGTTCTCGGTCGAGTGTTCGAGTCATGATCTGATTATCTAAGAGAGTTCTACCCGCTGATCTGACACCTAGTAGTTCTATGTTTCTATCAGAGCCGTCATACGGTCGTTGCCCTCTCGCCTTGACGCTCCGCCCCCGCGCCCGCCCATTCCTCAGCCGGACCTGCCTGCCTCCCGCGAACTTAAGCTGTTCGTGGAAGTTCGCCGGAAAATCCAAATCCCCAACCCTCCCTTCCCTAAAGCTCCGTTGAAGAGCGTCGAGTGAAATCACTTGCGATTTCAGTCGATTGAAGAAGAGGAAATTCATTATCCATAAGGTTAGACTACAGAGTTTGTTTTCCTCCTCATGAACAGACACATCTATTGGAAACACAGACGTAACAATATAGCTTTACTCTTCTGTGATTATTTTGCCAAGAAGACACATCAAGATCTTTGACTGGGCAATGAAGCACGTTACAACACATGCAAGATAAGGTATTGAGCAACGCTGATATCTGACTAATTGATGGCTGGACCCTTTTTTTTTCCGACCAATTGATGGCTGGACCTGACCCAGTTCTAAATACATGTCGCTAGCTACTCCGGAAACACGCACTTAAGATGCAACCTACAGTACGGAGATTAGAGATACAATAGTTTATCTAGTCTAAATACATTGCCACGGCTTCCATGCGTACCCGTGGTTGCCGTGCACCAGTGTTGAATTAGGGAACGATGGCAAAGGTCGCGGCGATGGGATTCAGTTAATCACCAAAAATTAAAGAAAAATAAAACTGAAAGATTTGGTCACGAAAGAAAACAATATAGAGAAGGCAGATTGAATGTTAAAAATCTCTACCTTGACTGCTTACAACGTATTCAAATCAGGTCAACGATTTCGTTTTTTTCTGTTCAGTCTCCATCTTGGCCAGCTTCAACTCTTTGTGGGCCAGGCGGTAAAAGACCAAAGGCATGGGATTTGTTCATCGCGAAGGGTCTAGAAGAAAGTTTCTGGGAGAGGTGGAAGGATCAGAAATCATTCACTGTTTCTGGAAGGGCCTAGTCGTAATTTATTCGATGCAAATCGAACGATTCTCCTTTACCACCAGAGAGATCCGCCGGTTGACAAAATTTGGGTGACGTGGCATGGTCTTTTTGCAAGAAAACGCACGCATAACCAACTCATGGTTGGTGGGCCCCCGTCGCGCTGCGCATATAAAAGGAAGTGGTGGGGGCCGGGGGCACGCACGCCAAGGTTCGTCGTGACCTTCTCACTCCACCCACAAACCCGTCGATCTAGGGTTGCGCAGAAGCGACGGGAAGCTCCGCCTCCGCGCCGCCACTGCGACGACTCCGCCGCCACCGGGTACGACTACATCGTCGACGCCCGGACTCGCCACCGACGTCGGGACCTCGCCGCAGGACCGCGACCACGCCCTCGACGCCATGGCCTCCTCCTCCTCGGCTGCACCGAACCCGATGCCCGGCGGTAATGTCTCTCCCTCACTCCCTCTAGGTAGTGTTCTCGGTCGAGTGTTCGAGTCATGATCTGATTATCTAAGAGAGTTCTACCCGCTGATCTGACACCTAGTAGTTCTATGTTTCTATCAGAGCCGTCATACGGTCGCTGCCCTCTCGCCTTGACGCTCCGCCCCCGCGCCCGCCCATTCCTCAGCCGGACCTGCCTGCCTCCCGCGAACTTAAGCTGTTCGTGGAAGTTCGCCGGAAAATCCAAATCCCCAACCCTCCCTTCCCTAAAGCTCCGTTGAAGAGCGTCGAGTGAAATCACTTGCGATTTCAGTCGATTGAAGAAGAGGAAATTCATTATCCATAAGGTTAGACTACAGAGTTTGTTTTCCTCCTCATGAACAGACACATCTATTGGAAACACAGACGTAACAATATAGCTTTACTCTTCTGTGATTATTTTGCCAAGAAGACACATCAAGATCTTTGACTGGGCAATGAAGCACGTTACAACACATGCAAGATAAGGTATTGAGCAACGCTGATATCTGACTAATTGATGGCTGGACCCTTTTTTTTCCGACCAATTGATGGCTGGACCTGACCCAGTTCTAAATACATGTCGCTAGCTACTCCGGAAACACGCACTTAAGATGCAACCTACAGTACGGAGATTAGAGATACAATAGTTTATCTAGTCTAAATACATTGCCACGGCTTCCATGCGTACCCGTGGTTGCCGTGCACCAGTGTTGAATTAGGGAACGATGGCAAAGGTCACGGCGATGGGATTCAGTTAATCACCAAAAATTAAAGAAAAATAAAACTGAAAGATTTGGTCACGAAAGAAAACAATATAGAGAAGGCAGATTGAATGTTAAAAATCTCTACCTTGACTGCTTACAACGTATTCAAATCAGGTCAACGATTTCGTTTTTTTCTGTTCAGTCTCCATCTTGGCCAGCTTCAACTCTTTGTGGGCCAGGCGGTAAAAGACCAAAGGCATGGGATTTGTTCATCGCGAAGGGTCTAGAAGAAAGTTTCTGGGAGAGGTGGAAGGATCAGAAATCATTCACTGTTTCTGGAAGGGCCTAGTCGTAATTTATTCGATGCAAATCGAACGATTCTCCTTTACCACCAGAGAGATCCGACGGTTGACAAATTTGGGTGACGTGGCATGGTCTTTTTGCAAGAAAACGCACGCATTTTAGAAGAATAGAGATTTGTTGTTGGAGGAATTTCTTTTTCTTGCAGCAAAACATTTGTATACAACCACATTGTTGAAGTAAAAGTGAACTTTTCACCCAAAAACATAGAAAAACCAGCAGCACAATAAGGCCAGGCCAGCGGGCATATGCATTCTGGAAATTGAACCAGATAGCCAGGTACCGGCCGGCGGGCAACATGGCAGACAAGCGTGCGCCAAGAGAACAGGAACCGGACGCATGATGTTCGATTGATATCTCTGCATCAGTGCATCCGCCGGAAGCATCGCGTCGTTTGCCATTCATGGCGCCATGCACATGGGACGTCGACCAGATGGACAACCGGTTCGGCCGCTAGCAACCTCTGTGCATCATGTAACAGGAGCCCTCATGTCCCTCCATGGACGGCCGGCGTGAACAATTGGGCCGCCACACACAACTGTTCCTCCAAATCGAGGCGTGCGTTGCCTTGCTCGTCCGGTCCTTGTTGCACGTAGTGCCGAAAGGAAAAAGGGACTACATGTGTGTAACCGTGTATGGCTCACATGGCTCGGCCAGAAACCGGTTGTGGAGTTTGGTCGAAGCGCTGGGAGCGTCGTGATGGGTGAGCTGGTGTTGTTTTGAGGCTGGTCGATTATAATCAGATCATCTAGTGTTAGGGTACTGGTGCTCATGGAAAGTATCTTTTCTTGCCTGTGCGGTCGAGTTAGCAGCTTGCTTGTCAAACATTCGAATGAATTTATCCTGTCAGAAATTCGGACAAATTTATACTACATTTGCCTGGCTAGATTGACTTTGAAGCATAACTGATGGTATTTTAAGGTTAGTAGTTCTCAGCTGTTGTCTGGCAACATAAGCGATTTTCTCATGGCTTCTCGAACCTAACAGTACTTGGGAACCTTTCCATCATTCTGGCTCGTATCTCCAGTACATGATGCATATATGTTTAGTATGTATAATAATACTCTCACCATTGAAGCAAATATGCATCATGTGATGAGCAAAAGAACAAGTCCTACCACCCCAGTTTTAGTATTAATTGTGTTGAGCAATATTTTTGGGTTCTAACAGGATCTTAAGTTTTTATTCTCTGGATATTTATCGGCACATCTCATAATCTGAACCACTGATCTCCTGTCATTTCTTTCTTTGTCAGGTTCAGTTGTGGTTACATGTGTGTTTCGATAAAACTCGGATAAGAGTACATTTCCTCAAAGAAAAAGTCAAGGGAAAAGTTTTATTAGGAACTTCCACCTATGCATTTACTCCTGCTAAATAATTGAAATCAGCTTTCTCAAGGATAAAAATACATACGCATGCGACTAATGAAATACCTATGCTCCAATGTGCACTTACACGAATAGATATCACTATCAGAAGCATGCGTATCGTTAGGGCCGCCCCCTTGGTACCACAAGCCACACCATTGCTGCACCACCAAGATGTGGACGGCGACGGCGCATGATGAAAGATAGACTATGCACAGTAGCTCATCGATGGAGACACCAGCTGCTGATCATTTCAGGAGCTGAAAGGCAAACCAAAAGGATGTTCCACTCTGCATATGTATATGAAAGCGTGAGTTAGGGTGTGGCCATAGTAGGCACACAGTATCGATGCCCACACGGACCTGCTGCTTGCAGATCTGAGAAGGATTGCTCCTGCCACCATATTCAGCACGGAGTGTAGCGATGCACAGATTCTCCGCAAAAGTGATGGAAGCATCTGTTAGATTGCTACTCCAGCTTTTACATACGTGGCGTGAGCGTGACGAGCCCTGTTCATTCCACGCTATGTGTCGCTTACTCGCTTGGCTGACCGGCCTTATTATTACCAGCCTCATCTAAGTAGAGGAACTGCATTGACTGCCCACGTCAGTAGCATCGAGATAATACTGTTTGATTTTATTTTATGTTAGTTTTGCTCTTTTTGTCAAAATTCATCTCGCATCAATCCAGTGTCGTTTTCTGCCACTACTAAGAGTCGAGGCTGGGACAACGGCCTTCTTGCTTTGGCGAGAGGTACGTCATCGGATTGAAAAGCGGCGACGAAGTCTGCATCAGAGGCCGACATGGTTGAAGCTACATTACCTCTCCCGAGTGCACTGGCACCAGGGAAAAATAAAAAATTACTGTGATTGCCCTTTGATTTGAAGCACTTAGGATCAGCCAGGAGCATCCAGTAGCACTCAAGTCTTTGTTACACTGTCATTAATTATTAAAGAATATAATTTATCACCACTAACAGTGTAGGCCATCTAGTAGTGTTAGATTAGTGGGTCAAATAGTAAGTTGACGTGACGTGTG
The DNA here is from genome assembly GCA_007726485.1 of Eragrostis curvula. NCBI lineage: Eukaryota > Viridiplantae > Streptophyta > Magnoliopsida > Poales > Poaceae > Eragrostis > Eragrostis curvula. The sequence continues at coordinate 21,603 of RWGY01000809.1, read as the reverse complement.
CCGCTTAATTTACTCCATGATTTGTTACTGAGTGTGTATAGCTTTAATTTGATATGTTTATATGATGAAAGTTCATGGAGTGTTTGTATTGATGTATGGGTGTAATTCCATACACAACAAACTGAAAAGTACGTACTAATAATGGAGAATAAGATTCTTTGAGAAATGTCAATTGATTTCAAACGTTTTCGCATATAAGCCACTGAATAAGCTATTTTCATAATAAGCCGAAGCCCAAAGGGACACGTAGTAATTAATAATCGCACCTCATGTATTGATTCACCCTAGACTCTAGGTTCTTGTAAAGTGATACATTTCGATCTCACGTCTCCACATTATGGAGTAGATGCACTGTCGCTTTTTCCTAAAATTACTCCAAAATATTGTCTCTCATTTATATTATTGTAATATTAATGAGGCATCATCAGGTTCTTGTTAAAGACATTTCATTAACTCATCATCATGAACGTTGATGCAAAATATTCCATTTCAAAAAATATATGTGTAACTAGCGGTACCCTAAATAGGAATCTGTAAAACAAACGTCACTAAATGGCCCACATTAGTGACGTGTTACTAGCGATGGTGCCAATTTCCATCACTAATGGCCTTGTAGACTGCAAGGACAAAATGATATTCCACTTCAATCCATAAACACTCCAATTACTTCACTTGAGAGTGAAATTAATGGGCACGTCTCTTTTGAATCAGCTGTACTAAAGTGTACTCAAGGCTAAAAAGGTAACAAAACCAAAAGCATTCACCCCTTTTCTGGAAGAGTGCTAGGTGCCCCACAAACCGATTTTCCAACCGCTTATGATGCAGGATATTAACAGAATATTAACTAAATGATGCATGCTAATAATACAATCGTAATTAAAAATCACATTTCATAAACTGTTTTATAACAAGAAAAATTCTCTTTCTGAAAGAGGTTAAGGAAATTGTTATGACCAAGAACGGTGTACCTATGAAACAGATAAAATTCCAACTTCCGAGATTGATATCGTGGTGAATGCAGAATGAAGGCAAAAACAAGGATTGTTCCAATTACCATATAAGTGGCCATGGAATACGATACCTTTTACATTGATCAATCTAGTATGCAAGTTCTTTTTGCTGAGAAAGATCCGATGTTGAAAAGGGCATTTGCCTCCTCTCTTGACAGGCCAATGAGAGAGCACCTCGTCACAATCAGTAGTAGGAGAAACATGTATGTAATTACAGCTCCCTAAATCTAGCTAATGTCCACTCCAATACAAGGTACTCAGAAAGATAATTCTGGTACCATCTAAGTTATAATTTAGTACCACTTGATACATTTTAAAGGATAATAAAAAACTTATAAGATAAGTGTAAGGTGTATTTATAAACATTTATAGATGACGGCTTAACAATCCAAGAAATACTTCACGAGGATTTACAAAATTAACAGGAGGATAAAGAAAGGTATTAAATTATATGCGATCAAACATTAAAAAATGTGCATGTGTGAAAGGGGTCTTGGCCTAGTGGTTAAGGCTCCCGAGTAGCACCTTTGAGGTCTTGGGTTCGACTCCCGGTGGGAGCGAATTTTCTAGGATTTAACGGCATTTGTGCTTTCAGCGGTAGGCGACGTGGCCGTCGACAGCGAGGCGCCAGTGGTGACTTCGGGAATCTGGAGAATTTGCCGGCTCAGTCTTCGAAGATGCTCATAGGGGTAGGGTTTGCGTATGTGCGTTTATAGGGGTGAGTGTGCGTGCGTTGTGAGTGTCTGAGTTGTACTGTGTAATTTCTCAAAAAAAAAAATGTGCATGTGTTGCACCATAGAGAGTCGGGCAATAACCTTCTACGGGTGCAATTCAACTATCACTGAAAGCAGTATGCTCTAGTCCTCAAACAAGTGTTACACTAATCCCATACCAAGGTAATCAGAGTTGGCTTTTTTTTTTTCAATTTCTAGCTACAAATTAGCACACGGCATGTTATGGCCCCACGGCACTTGGCTCCGCAAGAAAATGTTCGGTATTCCCTTAAAAACATCCAAAAAAAAAAGGTTGGGTGGCCCAATCAGGCTAATTAGCTTTTTTATGCGACCAAATACATGGAACGAACAGATGCTAATCAATAGCTCTGGCTTAACAGCGTACTATCTAGTCTATCTAGCTAGATAATGTGCGTACTCATTTGCAGACAGCATGTGTATCATCTCTTGCCTAATGTGATCCCCTGATGGGCTTGTCTTTTGCAATGATACATCCATATATGTCCATGCAAGCATGATCGATCATATGGATGGCACATGTTCCAAAGCCGGCACAGAAACAGCAGTTGGAGTCGGATCCATGAAGCAATCACAAGAGTGCCGTAGAAAATATTATTGGTTCATCACTTGTCAACCCTATACCAATCTATAACCGTAGCAGTGGGATGGAATAGTACATTTCGTTGACTCTCCGGAGATTGATGCTGCTATGGGTGACCGGGGGGACGCTATCTTGGGTTTTATAGACCAATGACGTACGGATCATATGTATGCATGGCTTGATCGTTGGTATAATATTCTAGTCCTTATGGATACGGTGTGATCGAGTAAACAAGTGACATTCGAGACGAGATATTATCAAAGAGGACTATAACTAACATGTTCATTATTGATAAAAGAAATAGTATGACAAGCCATTAGCCAATCGATCCTCCATCAATCAAACTAAGCAAAGTGTATGTTGTTCTTGGAGAGATTGATTTGATGATTGGCTTTCACACGAAGTTACTTCTACATGTTATGATCTTTTGGGGCCCATGTACAGGTTTGTTTGATGCCCTTTTTAGCCAGACATGCGTGACATGCACTTATATCGGGAAGCAAGCAAAGCCATGTCACAGTGGCCCGTGGGAAACAACGGACTACGGAGTAAACCATCCTTTTCAATATAATGTGAAAAAGGCCGGGCTGTCTGTACAATGTGCTCCTCCAACCTTTGTTGGGCCACAATTCACATTAGGTTCATGCGCCAATTTATCTTTTTTCAATATAGAAAGGGAAGTGTCCAATATATTCGAGATGCCCTGAGAAGCATGATAGATCTAGTTACAAGTGATACAATATGCTGATTAAGTTATAGATAATTTTGAGAAAACAAACTACTCCTAATTGTTTTAAGCTTCTTCTCAGTTCTCTGCCATCTAATCTAATATGATGATTTAGTTAGATAGTTTTGAGAAAATATGTTGATTTAGTTGACACTAGTAGAACATTACCGATTACCCTCAGTCTCTTGAATGGTGTTAACCCAATTCTCAATCAGGTACCACTAACAAGTGCTGGAACCACTTGAACAACGGGTCTTAAAGTAAAACTATCTCGGGCTAACCCTGTACCAAGAGAGTCTCTGTAGATACAACCCTGTATTATGGGAAAAGGAAAAGGAAAAGGAAAGAGGGTAATGCATAACACAAGCCGCCTATGACCATACACGAAACCTGTAATCCATGTTACAAGGTTAATGGAACTAGCATATTTGCCCAGTATCAGTGTCAAAATGGATGTATCACATTTTTACTTTTTAATAGCTTCGTTTACTGTTTAGCAGGAGAATAGAGCACGGTGCAAAGACACCTCATGAACCATTTGCTTCTAATTAGAAACCAGCTATAACCTGGCATCGATGTACTCATGTAACTAAATAAAAAGTAGTAGATAGTGAAGAAACATGAGAAAATGCCTCAATCAGCATCCATGGAGAATCATACCGGTGAAACTCCAACAACAAACTAACGAGGGAGAATGATTCGGTTGGTGGTGGGGAACAGGAATCTTAGAAACTTCCTGCGTATTCAAGGAAAAAAAAAGGAATCTTAGAAACTGTTCAGTTGGGTGGAACTCTGTATTCGCTTAAGGAACCAAACAAAGAATTTGATAGACAAAAGACAAACAACAATCTGGCTTGCAGTGATGCCATCTGCAAACATGGTACGCTGTTGACTGGGTACTGGGAAAGGGGAGGCAATGTGCCAGAGGTGGACGCTAATTTATAACATTTCTTTTATATATTGTGATTTTGCTGAGTAGTTATCATGACTCGCGTCATAGGCCTTGGTGGCCAAAAACCTCCAAAATCACCTAAGCCAAAACATTCAACCTGTGCCATGCAAGTAGACATCAAATGATTCATCAAACTTCCAGCAAAACAATGTCAAGGAGAGTGACTTCTATAGTCACAATCATACAAAAGGGAGCTGCACCCTTACCGACATGTAAAGCACTTCCACTTCAAATGCTTGGAGATAAAACACTAATTCCTCCAAACATGACGGTTTGCATTTGGATCTACAACAATGCTTCTATAGCTGGGGAATCGATCATCTTTCCCTAATCCAAAAAACAAAAATGGCATTGTAAGAACATTAAGATGAACCCAAATCTTATTGATAACAAAAAATTATCTAACTAATAGATACATCAACAGAACTTAAAGATATCTTAATGAAACTCAGTCAAACAAAATGACGCGTTTATCACATGAAAAGATCAATTAAATTTATACAGGAACGTCAATAGACCTCCTCAGATTTTCATATGTTCTGCAGTTCTCAGAGAAGTTGTGTGTCAGCATGAGAAGACGTGGAAGAACCTCCTTAACTAAGTTTTGGCAGTCTTTCAGTCCAAAGACCTGAACTACCAGCACTGTATGCTATTACCATGCTGTCTAAATCCTACCACACCATAAGCTATTACATTGCTGCCTCAAGCTCTTATTTTAGCACAAAATGTATTATAAGATAGTAATTTAACGTTCTCAAGATAAAAGAACTGATTAAAATGCCTCCACTCCAGCCTTGTTCAGTAAAATTTTGGTCCACTTTGTCTTGGTAAATAAGATCACTAGAAAAGCCACAGTAAAGATGTCTATCTTATAAAGAATAATAAAAGGCATCAAGAAGTGCAATGTTAATACTAGTTCAGAATTAAGGCATAATGTCAGAAAAGCATATTATTGACAAAGATAGTGCGCCAAAAGTCAAATAATAAACCCAAGTATTACGTCGTAAGATAAGAAGTCATCAAATTAGTAATATAGCAATAAGCCATGTTATCGTAACAAATATTTACACTAGAAAAAAATGGGTATACCAGGAGGTACTAAGTATGTAATACAAGTCTATTGCATTATCTGAGTTGCCATGCTTTGCAAACGTTCCATAATTCTTTCAGCCTTGATTCCTTTAAATATTTCATCCTCAATGTGGCACAGGGCAAAATCACTCAGCCAATCAATAGGTATCTCATCGCACATTTCAGTAGGAATAAGATTTACTGCTGAAGACATCCTTTCAATAGATGCAGTCGCCATGGGTAAGAGTAATGCCAACTCAATGAGGCGATACACCAACGGAAAAGTTAAATGTAGCTTAGTTTCAACCATCTTTGCAGCCAAGCTTGCAATATCATGGCAAGTAGAAAATTCAACATGTCTCTTCACATGACAATTGTAGGCTTCAAGTTGATCCTTTATGATTGCACAATCATCCCTAAGAAAATCTTCAGAATAAATATCTGCAAGTCGAGCAAGTTTGTCCACATCAAACTGGGAGAAATTCCTTCTCGGATCAAGGCAGGAAAAAGACACTAACAAATCCAAAGCAGCATCATTAAAACGATGAGCCATCTCAGTCCTAATGGAGTCAATAGCAGCAAAGAAGATCTGAACACGATAATGATGAAGCTCGGTGACAGTTATCCCGTCAAGCCTTGAACGACCAAACATTGTTCTGTGTTCATCCATATTTGGCACTTCAATATCCTTTGCCACGCAAAAGTTTTTGACATCTTCAAGCAATGCCTCCCAACCATTGTCCCTCAAAGTTTTCAAGCGTTCATTCACATCCACAACCAACCCAACAGCCTGAATAATGTCTTGATCTTTTCTTTGCAAGACAAGTGATAATTCGTTTGTCATGGCAAATAATTTTAACATCATCTTTAATATGAACACAAACTCAAAGGTTTCCATTTCAGTTATTGAAAGTGAAGCTCGAGAATCTCGACAACCACTTTCATCAACAATCATGAGCACCTCAAGCACTAGGTCCCACATGGTGTCAATAAGGCCCAAGGTTGTGTGATGTGAGCCCCACTTAGTGTCTCCTGGTACTTCTTGAAGCCTATCTCTTGAGAATAGTTCACAACTTTCCAACCAATCCAAAACAGCCCGACGACGTTTTTCAGCATCGTCTGTCATGCAAGGCTTACTTGTTGCTGCCACAATCATAGATACATTGTTGAAGAAAAAAGAAATTGGTCCTGAAGAAGAACTCGAGATGGAAACAAGCAACGATTAAAGCTGGAAAGCAAAGCAGTGGACATAGAAAGCATGTGAATTTTCATCACGTATCTGCCTCTGCACATCGTTAAAATCTCCTCTCATGTTTGAGTCTCCATTATATCCCTGCCCTCATATTCTAGAAATTGATAAACCATGCCTAGCAAGTAAACCAACCAAATATCCCTTGATTGCAGTAGGTGTCGTATCATTGACCCACTCAAGACCGAGAAATCTTTCTATGACCTTCCCCTGTTTATTCACGAACCTGCATCCAACAAAGCACAACAATCTCAGATAGGACGGCAGTGGGACAACATATAAAAGGCTCTAAATAGAAAGATTGTTACAACAGGTAGTAACCTTAAAATAATACCCATCTGCTCCTTGTTTGATATGTCAGTAGTATCATCAATTAATACAGAGAAACGACTATCGCCAATCTCTTCTCGAATTGCTTGGGCCACTTCCTCTGCACAGGCTTTTACCATGTCCTTCTGAAACTGTATAGAAGCCATTTCGTGGCAACGATCAGGACCCAACATATCAAAAGCACGCTTAACATTCTTGTCAAATCCCTGGTACCAGTCAACCATTTCCAAAAAATGGCCCTTGTCCCATGTGTAAGATGGATCAATGTGATAAAAAGGTATACCTTGCCTTAAGAGATATCTTGCACAAACCAAGGAAATACGCAAACAAACTTCATATGGGTTTCCAGACTCTGAACAGTTAGATGAGGCTGCAGGTGACGCACTTCGCCTTTTACTGTCAAAAATTTTGCTGTGTTCCATTTCCCTATTGTTGGAACCCTTGGGTGGATCAACTTGGAATCCAACTTCTGCTCTGGCCAGCTTATTCTGCGGTTCTGGGTTTTTGCTCGCAGCATTTTCGCGGTTCCCTTTTGGCACCGGCTGATAGTACCTCTTCATCTCTGAAAACTAACCTGTGGTATGCACATGATAAATTAATAATAAAAATAATTCAATATCTGACTAAGGTCCAATCTTAAGACCACCAAAATCCACCTATAACACGTACAGCTCTTAATTGAAAACTCTCCTCCAAACACACTCAAAAACGAAATACCACAAATCACCTCATTGGCAGTCTAATAAGATTTCAAATGACAAATCGAAGATGTGAGGAGTAGATGTACAGGACTTACAGCTAATGTGCCGATGGCCGGGTCGAACTAGCTGTGCTGGCGTCGAGCCGAAATGCGGCCGCCAAACCGGCGGAATGGCCAATGACAAGAGCTGGGCGCCGAGCGCCCAAATTCCCAATCCAACCTCCGGTTGCAGCAGGAGCTGCCGCCGCCTCCGGTTCGTCGCGCCGCCGGGTCGGTGGCCAAAATGCCGCAAGTATTGGCGTGTGCCCAGTCCCACGAGCCAAGATGGGCCAGGCGTCTTCTGAAAGTGAAACAGCAGTTTGGGCCTTGTGTCGTTTAGGCCTTCCAGCCTTGTGTTGGTTATTTTAGCCCTCCAGCCTTGTGTTGTTGGGCCTTCCTTCACCATTCATCAAGTCCAAAGAAAGAAAAATTACCGTAGCCCATTTCCAAAACAAAAGGAAAGAAAAATTACCGTAGCCAAATACGGTCACAGAGGTTCTTCGGTTTGGCTACGGAGAGGATTCCAGATAAACAAACGGAAAACTCGCGGCGATAACACGAAACCTGGACGGGTGCGATCCAAACTTGCAAACCCACCGCGCCAACGCAGCGAGCCCACCCCATCCCGACTCGATTCGAATCGAGCCGACCACCCCCAAACCCTAGCTCCACCACCACCACCGCCAGCCATGGCGCCGGCGCAGTCGGCCGGGCCCGGCGACGACGGGCTCCGGAAGCTGGAGTACCTCTCCCTCGTCTCCAAGGTGTGCTCGGAGCTCGAGACCCACATCGGCGTCGGCGACAAGGTGCTGGCCGAGTTCATCACGGAGCTCGGCCGCGACTCCGCCACCGTCGCCGAGTTCGACGCCCGCCTCAAGGAGAAGGGCGCCGACTTCCCCGACTACTTCGTCCGCACGCTCCTCACCATCATCCACGCCATCCTCCCGCCGCCGGCCGCCGGCGCCGCGAAGAACCCTAGCGCCGCCGGCGACGGCACCTCCAAGTTCCCCGGCCTCTCCCGCCCTGACGACCCCGACCACGCCCGGAACCTCCGCATCGAGCTCGAGCGCGACGCCGCCGCGGCCGCCCCCACCCCCGCCCCTGCCAGGGATGACCGCGACCGCCGCCGTGACGGGCGAGGCCGGGACCACCGCGACCACGACCGTGGCGGCCGAGACCACGACCGTGGCCGTGGCGGCCGGGACAGGGATCGAGACTACGACCGTGAACGTGGTGGACGGGACAGGGATGGAGACCGTGATAGAGATCGGGACCGAGGCCGAGATCACAGGGATCGAGAGCAAGACAGGGGAAGGGGCCGAGACATGGAGAGGGATGGAGATAGAGACCAAAGGAGGAGCAGGAGGTACGAGGATGAGGAGGAAGAGGATGACAGGGGTGCTGGACGAAGGGGAAGGGAGGTTCCCGCTGCGAATCTCAGCAGTGAGCCGGAGCTGTACCAGGTGTACCGAGGAAGAGTGACCCGGGTGATGGACACCGGGTGCTTTGTCAGGCTCGAGGGTGTACCCGGTGGCCGTGAGGGACTTGTGCATGTCTCACAGATGGCGAGCAGGCGGGTGGCCAATGCGAAGGAGGTGGTGAAGCGTGACCAGGAGGTGTTTGTCAAGGTAGTCTCGGTGAAGGGTCAGAAGTTAAGTTTGTCTATGCGGGATGTTGATCAGGATACAGGAAAGGACCTCCTGCCGATACAGCGAGGTGGTACTGATGCGCCAAGGGCGAATCCATCTGGCGGCGGCGGTGGGGGTGTGGGAACCGGCAGGAGGTTGGGTTTGTCAGGAATTATGATCGCAGATGAGGATGAGGCTGCACCTACATCACGGCGTCCGCTTAAACGTATGAGCTCTCCTGAGAGATGGGAGGCAAAGCAGCTGATTGCTTCTGGTGTTCTGGATGTGCGGGATTACCCTCAGTTTGATGAGGATGGGGATGGTATGATGTACCAGGAGGAAGGGGCAGAGGAGGAGCTTGAGATCGAGCTCAACGAGGATGAACCGGCATTCTTGCAAGGACAAAGCAGATTTTCAATTGACATGTCTCCTGTTAAGATCTTCAAGAATCCTGAGGGTTCGATGAGTAGAGCAGCTGCCTTACAGTCTGCCCTCATTAAGGAGCGTCGTGAGGTTCGGGAACAGGAGCAGAGAGCAATGCTGGATTCGATTCCCAAGGATTTGAATCGGCCGTGGGAAGACCCAATGCCTGATACGGGTGAGCGACATCTTGCTCAGGAGCTGAGAGGTGTTGGCCTTTCAGCTTATGACATGCCAGAATGGAAAAAGGAGGCCTACGGAAAAGCTTTAACGTTCGGGCAGAGGTCAAAGCTTTCAATACAAGAGCAGAGGCAGTCCCTTCCTATATACAAATTGAAGAAAGAACTGATACAAGCTGTACATGACAATCAAGTTTTGGTTGTTATTGGAGAGACTGGTTCTGGGAAGACAACACAGGTGACACAGTATTTGGCAGAAGCAGGGTATACCACAAGGGGTAAAATTGGGTGCACTCAACCTCGCAGGGTTGCTGCAATGTCTGTTGCAAAGAGAGTGGCAGAAGAATTCGGGTGTCGGCTGGGAGAGGAAGTTGGTTATGCCATCCGTTTTGAGGACTGTACTGGGCCAGATACAGTGATAAAATACATGACTGATGGTATGCTTCTGCGTGAGATTCTAGTTGATGAGAACCTTTCCCAGTATTCGGTTATCATGCTTGATGAAGCCCATGAAAGGACCATCCACACAGATGTGCTTTTTGGTCTCCTGAAACAGCTTATTAAGCGCAGATCTGACATGAGGCTTATTGTTACTTCTGCCACCCTTGATGCTGAGAAGTTCTCAGGATATTTCTTTAACTGTAACATCTTTACGATTCCTGGACGAACGTTCCCAGTGGAGATACTCTACACTAAACAACCAGAGAGCGATTACTTGGATGCTGCATTGATTACTGTGCTTCAGATTCACTTAACAGAGCCAGAAGGTGACGTTCTTCTTTTCTTGACTGGGCAAGAGGAAATTGATCATGCTTGCCAATGTCTATATGAGAGGATGAAGGGGCTTGGCAAAGACGTTCCAGAGCTGATAATTTTGCCTGTATATAGTGCCCTTCCCAGTGAAATGCAATCAAAGATCTTCGACCCAGCTCCACCTGGTAAGAGGAAAGTTGTTGTGGCCACCAATATTGCTGAAGCTTCATTGACAATTGATGGAATATATTATGTTGTGGATCCTGGTTTTGCCAAAATCAATGTGTACAATTCAAAACAAGGTCTTGATTCGTTGGTCATCACTCCAATCTCGCAAGCATCTGCGAAGCAAAGAGCGGGGCGTGCTGGGCGTACTGGCCCTGGCAAGTGTTATCGTCTATACACTGAAAGTGCTTACCGGAATGAGATGTCTCCCACGACAATACCTGAAATTCAGAGGATCAACTTGGGGTCTACAGTTCTTAATATGAAGGCGATGGGAATTAATGACCTATTATCTTTTGATTTTATGGACCCTCCAGCACCTCAGGCACTAATTTCTGCCATGGAACAGTTATACAGCCTTGGCGCTCTTGATGAGGAGGGCCTTCTAACCAAACTGGGGAGGAAAATGGCAGAATTTCCACTGGATCCACCACTTTCAAAGATGCTGCTAGCTAGTGTCGACCTTGGATGCAGTGATGAGATACTGACTATCATCGCAATGATTCAGACAGGGAATATATTCTACAGGCCACGAGAAAAACAGGCTCAAGCTGATCAAAAGAGGGCCAAATTTTTCCAGCCAGAGGGGGATCATCTAACTTTACTAGCTGTGTATGAGGCTTGGAAGGCAAAGAACTTTTCTGGGCCCTGGTGTTTTGAGAACTTTGTTCAATCAAGATCATTAAGGAGAGCGCAGGATGTGAGGAAGCAACTTCTCACTATCATGGACAGGTAATTTTTAAAATTCTCAATTACTTGAGCTAGAACCATGAAACTCCTGTAGTAGCTAGTACATTCTTGCCTTTTCTCTTGTATTTTTCCAGACATATTTCATTAGCCTAATCAATTTTGATGTTATGTCTCCTGCTACATGGCTTGCTTAATTATGTCAACATTTTTTATAGTATTGCTTCAGTTGATTTCCCTGAATACAGTTTAATCAAATAATCCCTCTGATCTTAAATATATGACATTTATAACACAACTAATTTACTTCAAATTGAACTAGATTTGCCCTAATCGTCATATATTTAAGAACGGGGTTAGTAATATGGACTCCCTCCGTTCTCTAAATGTTGATGCTTCTTAGCTCCAATTTGAACTAAGCAGCATCAACATTTAAAGAACATTGGGAGTATTCTGTAGGACAAAGGGGCACATTGCAAATAATGATCGACGTTGCATTCCATATGATATAGCAGTGAGTTTCTTACAAAATCGTCGTAATATCCCTAATGTGTAGAACATTATGTGATTGATATACTGAGATAGGGCCACATCAGAGCAACTATTTGTGTATGTGGTAACTACTAAAACTGGACTATGTAATTTTGTTACAACAGGTGAACAGCTTAACCTGCAATATTCAATGGATTCCATGTGTACACTGAAGTGTCATTAGTGCCTTGTTTCTGTAGTATTGAGAAATCTTCTGTTATGGATCCTATATATGCCTTGTTTGTAACATCGGACTTTTCTTTCCCTCTAGGCAGCTTGTAATTCTTGTTCACACCTCGTTTTTTTTTAAGTTAGAATGTTGGATTTATTTTGTATTATTGATACAACCTTTTTCTTTTATGATTTTTGTCCATGTGCTAAACTATATTGCTGTTTTCTGTGCAGATATAAACTTGATATTGTCTCTGCTGGGAAGAATTTCACGAAAATAAGGAAAGCAATCACTGCTGGCTTCTTTTTTCATGCTGCCAGGAAGGACCCTCAGGAGGGATATAGAACCTTGGTTGAAAACCAGCCGGTGTACATTCACCCTAGTAGCGCGTTGTTCCAGCGGCAGCCAGACTGGGTCATTTATCACGAGCTTGTGATGACGACGAAGGAGTACATGCGGGAGGTGACCGTGATAGATCCGAAATGGCTAATTGAGCTAGCTCCAAGGTTTTACAAGGGGGCGGACCCTTCTAAGATGAGCAAAAGGAAGAGGCAGGAGAGGATCGAGCCTCTATACGATAGGTACCACGAGCCCAACTCTTGGCGTCTTAGCAAGCGCCGAGCTTGATTGTAACAGTGTACTGTATGTTCTGTGCTGGTTGATCAAATGCAAACCGACAATTTTGGTGAAACTGTAAATATCTGTGTTGTTGTGTACCCTGTTTACTTTTGAGATGGCATGTATTGACACATGTAATGTCGTACTCGAGGTGCTCTCCGAGACTTGGTATGATTTTGTTTCCTAGCTTACCACTGACGAGCAACAATTGCATAATTCAATTTTGTTCTCTAGTTGAGGTAACATGCATCAGCTGTTATTAACGTCTTGTTGGATTTCGGAATCTGAAAGTGAAATATATGTAATTGAAGCTCAATTAACTGTGATCTTGCTTGCCCTTTATGATTTGCTTACTCCCTCCGTTTTTAAATTATTGTCGCCATTGACTTTTTTAACTATGTTTGACCATTCGTCTTGTTAAAAAAAGTTTAAAAAATATCATATATTTTGTTATGATTTGTTTCATCTCCAATGTAATTTTGAACATAACGTATAATTTTGCATATTCGAACAAATATTTTGAATAAGACGAATGGTCAAACGTTAATAAAAAAGTCAATGGCGACAACAATTTAAAAACGGAGGGAGTATGTCGTTATTTCTATGTTTTGTAATTGCAAACCTAATTGGATTTTTTCATCGTACAAAAGTAAGATGTTATATTTTCGTCACAGTTTCTTAGTTCCAATTTTCTTTTATGTTCTCAATACTTGCAACTGCTTGCACGGAGTTCAAATAGACTGCAGTGCATTCTCAGCTGCCACAATGTGTAGCTTTAAAAACCGAGTTACAGCAGGAAAGGATGTAGCTGCATCTCTATAACAGTAAATTGACGTCATACAAAGTTTACTGAGAAGTGACATTACAACAACCCAAAAAGGTGCCCAAGGAGCATAAAAGGTCTCCAAAAACTAATCAACCCTAATCAGAGTCGGGGTCCCCGTCCTTGATTTCTGGCATCGAGTCTTCTGAGTCTGACTCAACGCCAGAATCTGAGCCAAACAATTCAGCGAAGCTAGTTGCAGAGGGCCCAGGCGCTCGATGGTTGCCTGAAGTAACACTTGGAACAGCTGAAGCTTCATCTGAAGTTGCCAGTTTACTAGATGATGGATTGACATGTGGACTTGTGTTCTCAAGATGACTAACACCAGAAGTGAGCTTTTGCTCAGGAAATGAGGCTATAACATGATTCTCTGGATCAGCATTTGCAGTGTATACTGGATCTGAAACATTGGAGCTTGAAGGATCCATCGTGTTTGGCTTGACAATTTCACCAGCCACAGCATCTATCATTTCGGCATCCCTCTTAGTGGACATCTGGACATCTTGCACTGCATCTGCGACTCTAGGTGGATAATTTTTTGGGTCTTCTGCTATGGGAGTGAGTTGTCCATCATGATTCGACCCTATTACCGCTGTATTTATCCCTAGAGCACTTCCATTCAATGGGGCCTCTGCTGGTTCATCATCCTTGGATGCCAACCAATCGTCATAAATGTCTTCAACCTCCATTGCTTGAGGCTGATCTCCAGATGATAGCTTGTATTGTCCAGCACCAAAAACTGCCTTCTCTGGTGCTCCATAGTTAAGCCCAGGGCCTAATGGAGTGGCCTTTTCTAGTGCAAGGGCTCGAGGGTGCGTAAGAACATCCAAAGCTAACAAAGCATGTGAACAAAACTCTGCAAGCTTAGTACCTATTTCTAGCTTCCCTGAAATGGACCGAAGTAAAAAAAATCATTAGAATAGAAATATATCTTGGATGTATGGGATCAATTCTTGTCAGCTTACATTCTGTTTAATGCATATCCATTGCAGCAAAGTCTTTTTTTACAATAATTATACTACTAGGGAATAAGAAAATATATAATTACCTTTTCTGAAGAGCCCCATTCCTTGGGCTAAATAAGGAGGGCGGGCATTGGGAGAAGAAAGAAAAGACGCCAGCAGTGCCTTCAACAAAGCAAGTTGGAGGTCCACTGTTCTTGGCTCACCAACTTTGGGTGATCTTTGCTCATGAGCCCCTCCTGTCTCACAAGCACTTCTAGCCACATTAATTAAGATGAGGTCTACTTCTGCCCTCCAGAGCTCTGTCCGAAACAAGCCCCCCTGATCCAGGTGATAAAATAAATAAATCAAACTGATGTACTTGAACAATATATGCATGGGAAACTACTGGATGAAATGGTAATGACCACAAATGTTATTGAAAGAGTGTAGCAAGTCATAACAAAACAACTAATATCTGCAGTCAAAAGACCAAATATTATTTTCTCCACATGACAAGACCTCACCCTTTGTCAATGTACCCTCATTTCTGTGACAGGATTTGGGCCCCCAAAACTGTTCCCGTTAAAAATAGTTATAATTTATAATCCGATATATACACTAATGTGGTAGAATGATTACATCAGATGCCATTCACATAACCATTTCAAGCAGCATGTCTTGATGCAAACAATGAAAGAAGGAAGCAATTGAGCTACTCCATTTCTCAAAGGGACTCAAGAATAACGAGGGGAAGGGATCCTTTCTACCCTGAATATTTTTCATAAAAGCATGTTACATTGTAGCAATTCTGACTTTCGCACATATGCACATTTCCAATGGTACCTGGACATCAATGGCTCAAAAACACAGTCCTTCCCCACAAGGACACAATAAGAGTGAATTTATTCACATTCAAACTATGATAGCTATGTCTTGATACTACGGAGATCAAACATGCTTTGAGCACTTCCTACTATTGCACCTATACTTCCCTCTAGAACCTTCAACATTCTAAATGGGTCATCAAGTATCAACAGTCACCAATGTCCTCTGTGCTGGATATTAGATAGCATCCAATGTACCATACCATATGATACCCTGTTGGCTTCAAATATAACTTGACTCCACATTTAATAATTTTTATATTCATAAAATGTCTTATTAGACATAAAGATTCAATGCGTTGTTCCTTGCCATGAACTTCAAACCAAAGGTGTTCAAATTTTTAGTTTTCAGTAATTCGTTCAAAGTGAGCTTCTAAAATGAAAACAGAATGCATGCAATAAAAATAATACGATGATGAAAAGGAGGTTAGATTTAAGCATACCACATTCAGAAGAATTTCCAAAGTTTCTAGGGCAGCTATTTTTACAGGGAGTGGAGTTAAAATTCGACCATCCGCTATACATTCAGGAGCCATTTCCTTAGATGCGATTGCTGTGGAAGAACTTTTCTTTTTCCTTGGGCTCATTGCAGCCTTCTCTGAAGCTGAGACAACTGAGTTTTGAATTTGTGGGTCGTGCTTCCTCTTCTTGGAATAACTTTTTGATGATAATTCAGATATTACTTTTGATGGATTTGTACTGAATATAGTCATGTCATTTTCAATGCCATCATTCAGATCGGCAAGTGCATTACTGACTATTGCCTCAAGCAAGTGGAGTGATGTCCCTGATAAAAAATAAAATAAAAACATTTGTTAACATCATATGCAACAGAAAATGGACTGGGTATATGAATAAGATAGGAAGTGTAACGAGAAAAGACCATAAAGCAAACCAATCTTGTATGTGATGTCAAAAAAAAATTTAAACATTTTCAGTTTGAGGACTTGCAATAGTGGTTCATGATATCTAACATTGGGGACATATATCCAAAATATACACCATTTATTCCTGAAAAATAACCCGGGCATGCTCCATAAACCACGGCAAATATTTGTAAGTAAAATGCATTAAAATTAAACATGCAGAAGATATTTCAAAGGTCAAATGGAGAAACAAAATTAAAGCAGAACGAGGAAAACAAAAATTAGGCAAAACATGCATGCTGTTTTTTTATGCAACAACCACTTTTCTTGTTACTAATTCTAATAAACAGGCATTCAAATGCAATTCTAGCCTGTGATACCATCACAGTATGACAGGACAATAGAAACAAATTCAACAATCACCTGCATCATAATTAATGCTACATCATATACAGCGGCAAAGAAATATACAAGCAAAGAATCACCTACCAGCACCCATGGAGATCAGCAACAACTGCGCAATGCTATAAACTTTGGTCCTCACAGTAGGCAACTTTGCTCCCTTGAAATATTCTGCCATGAGCCGTATAATACTAGCAGCATGTGGTAAAAGTTGGCTGCAGGAGGATAGTCTAATTTAAATATTCCTTTCTAGTGCAACTTAATTTAATATTAAAATCAAAAGAACAATTCTATACAAGTCTCAATGTTGCTTCCAAAGTTGGTCAAAATTGAAATAGTAACAATTCTGCTTCGCTGAATGAAAGTAAAAAAATGTGGTTGATCTATGTCCTAAAAGAAACAATGCAACTTACCTTCGCATTCCTTTAATAGTTGCTTTGAGCAAATCCAAGAAAGTTGAATGCAGTGACGGAAGCTCAAAACAAATAAGCTCTTGATGCAAGGAATTTGTTGAAGGGAACATCTTTTTATGCAAAGATCCATCAAGTAACAGCACTCTTCGTATCAAAGCTATCAAAGCACGCACCGGAACATTGACCTTTTTAGCCAGAAAAAGGGAGACATTAGAACAAAGATGCATTTCATAATAGTGGGTTATGAGCACCCCTAGATGTACAAAGATGTAATTTAGGCCATACCTGAACGGGGTAATAACTAGTAAGCATCATGCTGCAGCAATGGATAAGAGCTGAAATGGCAGGAACTGTACGCTGACGAAATTTCTTTGTGACATGTACATTGCCTCCAGACCTTAACTCATTTCCCAATGTTGGTGGAGGATCAGTTCCAGGTGGAACTAGTAACAACATTATCTCATGACCTTTCTTTTCTGCGACAGTAATATAGTTAAAAATCACCATGACATGGTCAACTAGAAATAAGATCACCAGAAAACTGTATATGTTACCTTCTTCCAGCCCAGTAAAAGCATCGTCCAAAAGATTGTTTACCATAATCAATATCTTCCGAATCATCAGTGACCAACTGTCCTCAGATACTCGGACAGAAGGTAATGATGCTAAGGCTCTGGCAAATTTCTGGATGAGTTTGAACAGCAGAAGTCAGGGAAGCCAGGTAACAGATTTCATCACAAGGAACGACAAAGGAAACAGAAGGGGTAAAAAAGGGAGAAATGAAGCACACAAGCTACTGTCTGCCATTTTAACTTAAAGTGTTGAGGTCCCTCACCTTAGATGATTTTTCATTGACTTCTGTACTCAAAAGTCTTGCTGCAATGCAAGATTCAACCTGAAATTCGTAAATACAAGTAAATAAACAATAACAGAAAAGTAGAACAGTTAGCTGATAAACATTTACTACTTAGTTATGGTAACATGTGTGTTTCTAGTGAAAATATTGAATTTCTGGGAGCTCTGCATTACATATCAGTCTCCTAGAATAAAATTATACAACTAATTGGCACTAGAAGTGGGGTGGGTGTGCAATAAAACTTCGGTAACACTCGTCACTGAGTGGTTAAATTTATTTTATCAATTCTCATTGTTTCCTTCCTTTCATCTCCGGAGAATGAGCATTACATTTTCACACAGAATGGAGAATAGATTAAACATAAAACCAGGGCATACTTTACTGTAGTGTCGATTTACAGATGACGGGTACAATTTGATAACTGTCCTCAACAAATCAATTGCTTCATCCTGCAAAAACTATACATAATTAAACACATTTCTCTTGAGTGGTTGAACATAAACAGACAGGGCTTTGGACGAAGAAAGTTGACCATACAGCCAATGGACCATTTTCGTTTAATAGCTGCAGCATCGGTTCAACAACCCTTCCAGCAAAGGACGATGCCTCTTTCTTCAAATTCAGAAACTTTGACAATCTAACCAAACAAAATTCAATGCTTTTTCGTAAGCAAAAGAGACATGCAGAACAAATCACAGTGAACAAGTTATGATATTTCAGCGTATCTAAATGCACGACATTTTAAATTAGTAAAGACACATCATCCCCTACCTCACAAATAGGTCAGACATGGAAGTACAAGAAATAGTAGATACAAGTTGCAAGCTAGACGACCCCTGGCAAAGGGAAAAGAGAATTTATCAGCTATTCAGCATAACAATAATCTGACATGACATGAATTTATATGATATCCAAATAAAAAATCGTTTCTCAAGGCATAAGAAGCTCGATAACATCAAATCATAAAATACTGCACAGATCCTCAGCAATATATTCAGTGTTTCTAAAGCCCCCCAACCGCCTAGCGTCTAATTGTCAGCTAGCTCATGTAATCAGTGAAGAGGGTGATCAGAGGAATGACAAAAGGTGAATAATAGTAAACTTATCAAAATACAATACGAAATTTAAACCAGAGCACATACTGTCTATAGAAATTGCATGAAATGATAAGCATTACCTGCAAATTACTCAGAACCTTCTCAAACCAACTGGAGTATGATTCTGCAAAGCGCTCATTGCTGCATTCTTGGAAGGTTACTCCAAGAAAGCAAGTACCCAGCCAACGACTGTATGCCTAAAGAATTTTCAAACAGAAAGCTAAACATATTACGAAAAGCTGCCCAATACATATTTTAGTTTACAAGACAGCACAATATGTTTGTCGATCAGGATCCAGTTTCAAAAACAGAAATAAAAATGCAAATAAATAAACTAAAACAATATTAAACTGATAAGCCAAAGGACTTCTGGCCTAGTGGCTAGGAGCTCCTGCGACACCTCCTCAGGTCTCGATTTCGATTCCCGGTGGTAGCGAATTTCGGGCTGAGGTTAAAAAAATCCCCTCGTCTGTCCCACAGACAAAGCACGGGACTAAGGCCCGGCCCAGGTCGTCGGTCGTTCTCACACGGGCTACGGTGCCGCTGTGTAAGGGTGGGGCAGGGGTTCGGGGGTTTTCTCGACCTGCGTGAGAAGGTCTTCTCTCGTAAAAATTAAGCCCGGGGGCCGTCATACCCCCCGCAGGTCAAGTTTTTTATATTAAATTGATATTGTAGTACGTTTCACGTGCCATGAAGTTTTAACAATAATTTGGAAAACGTGGGTGCCAATGAAGTGTAAGTTTTCATATGGTTGGCAGTTCACAATAGGTGTTTGACTACATCGCATAGCCAGGCGTAACTCCCCCCATCCAGCTGCTTTGCTTTCTTTGTGACCAAGAGGAGGAAAACTATACATCATATTCTTATTTCGTGTGTGTTTGCTAGAGAGGTTTGGCATACGGTCTCACACAAGATTGGCCTTGGAGCTGTGGCACCTTCACCAAGTGTAACCAGATTTTTTAGCTGGTGGTGTGCTGCTGTCAAACAGGTTCCCAAGAAAATGAGAAGGGGTTGGTGTTGCAGGCAGTAGGAAACGAAGCCTGTGGTGCGTAGCTGGTACTCGGGATTTGCACAGCCTGCTGATCAGGTCAGCAAGCCAGGGCACTTAAAACTGCTCCTGGTTTGTGGAGGTTGTCTCTTGTACAGTGTGTGGCGCGCTTGTTCAGTTTTTTAGTGTATTTCTCCTTTTGTAACTATCAGGTGTTCTTCCACCCGTGTACTTTGTTTCTACTATTAATGGAATGACACGTAATTCAAGTAAAATGCGAGAAGGCATTGGCAAAGAGTACTTAGGGGAAAATCGTAGAATTGCTCTAAGTGGCAGTGCACAAAATTTTAATGAAAACTCGATTAATCGAAGAAACCTCTTTTCAAGCATTAAGATGTAAAACATTTCGTTGGAGGCATTATTGGGACTTTCTGCCTATTGAGACTCCGTTTCTTCTGAATAAACTTATGTACAGTATCTCGAATCCTTGGAAATAGCGGTAAGTTTTGCCCCCATATTGAATGAAGCAACCTAACGACGTCGAGGGCAGAGGAATTTGGAAACAGTGGCAAATTTCGTCCCGAATTGAATAAAACTGACAGAATGCACACGAATCAGAAGCGAACATACCGAGTCGCTCTCCACGAGGGCGCCGAGGCGCTCGACCCACGCGTCCATGGCGGCGCGCCAAGCCTCGGCGAGCTTGGGCTCCAGCGGGTGCCCCGGGAGGTTCTCGGTGAGGAGGCCGTGCGTGCGCACCGCTTCGAGGACGGAGGCGACCTCGGCCGGCCGTACCTCGGCGCCGCCCGGCTGCGGCAGCCGCTCGGCGACCAGCGCCTTGAGCAGCCGCGGCTTCAGCCAGGGGTCGTTGAAGTTGGCGAGGAAGCCGCTGGCGCCAGCCATCGTTGCTTCTGTCTAGTGTACACTGGTGGGTAACGGAGAAGAAGGGGGCGGCGCTAGGTAGGCGGCCGGAGCTGGGACGGCCGTTACTGCTCGCCGATGCCGGCGGCGGGTGGGAAGGGGTAGTAGGGTTTAAGAGAAGCGTTACTTGATGGTTGGGTGAGAAGGGGAGAGGTACAAGAATTTGAGCCGTCCGATCGTGGAATGGACGGCTTCGAACTGTAATACCGGCCACCGGTCCCATAGCAGTTTTCTTATGGTGTGTGATAAGAGATGCATTATGGGTGTGTTTGGTTTAGGTAGAAAAGGGTAGCCAGGCTTTAGTTATGCAGAATCTTTACTTTTTAAAATGTTTGGTTGTCTGGATAATAAAGTAGCCTGGCTCTGGTAATGCAAAAGGGACCTCTTAGCTAGAAAGCTCAATTTGAACGTTTTCAGCTAGCCAGGCTTGCATAAGCCCCCGCTGCACAAGGAAATAATTTGCTAAATATTATCCTTCTATAAAAATAATAGAAAACATATGAATGTTGCGTTTTTTTAACAAATATTGCGATCTCACTCAACTAATGCAGCCAACCAAACAAGATCTTGCACTATCCAATCCAGTCAACCAAACATGTACTCTTTTTTTATTCTTGCACTAGGTTAGCCTGGTTTGAGATAGCCTGACTAGAATCTTATACATGGCTAAGCTTACGCAGGTAACCAAACACACTCTATATTCATGGGCGGAGCTGATGCATGGGTCCTAAGAATACCTAACTTTTTTTTAACAAAAAATCAAGTATACATAATGCTTACACC
>RWGY01000808.1:0-71111 GCA_007726485.1 Eragrostis curvula | reverse complement strand
TTGCGCGACGACATGCTACTCCACGTCAAGGACTCACATCCGTGGTACGCCGACATTGTGAACTTCATAGTGACGGGGTACGTACCACCGGGAGAAAACAAGAAACGACTCATCTATGAGAGTCGTCGTCACCTTTGGAGTGAGCCCTTCCTTTACCGTGTCTGCGCCGATGGACTGCTCAGAAGATGTGTGCCGACACCCGAGAGCACACAAATCATCGAGAAATGTCATGCAGCTCCATACGGGGGACACCATGGAGTGTTTCGTACTCAGGCCAAGATATGGCAAAGTGGTTTCTTTTGGCCAACAATGTACGAAGACACAAAAGAATTCGTCAGACGATGCCCACAATGTCAAAGATTTGGAGGCATCACGGCAAGGGATGCAATGCCCCTCAACTTCAATTTACAAGTCGAACTCTTCGACGTATGGGGCATCGACTTCATGGGCCATTCCCCAAGTCACAAGACTGTGAATACATCTTGGTGGCAGTCGACTACGTGTCCAAATGGGTAGAGGCAATGCCGTGCCGAGCTGCCGACTCCAAGCACGCTCGCCAGATGTTCCACGAGATTATCTTCCCAAGATTTGGAACACCGAGACTAGTGATAAGCGACGGAGGGTCTCATTTCATCGATAAGACCTTCCGAAGCTTCCTTAGAGAACTTGGAGCACGACACAACATAGCCACTCCATACCATCCTCAAACAAGTGGGCAGGCCGAGACTTCAAACAAGCAAATCAAACGGATCCTGCAAAAGACCGTGTTAGAAATGGGGAAGTCATGGAAAAGCAAGCTACCCGATGCACTATGGGCATACCGGACAGCATACAAGACACCCATAGGCATGTCACCATACCAACTTGTATATGGAAAAACATGCCATTTACCCATCGAGTTGGAACATCGAGCATATTGGGCCATTAGAAAATGGAATATGGACCTTCGAGGTGCCGGATGGAAGAGAAAAATGGAGATAGCTGAGTTGGAAGAATGGAGAGACAAAGCTTACCACAACTCAGCCATTTATAAGGAGAGGACTAAACGGTGGCACGATAAAAGAATAAGAGTAAAAGAATTCAAAGTTGGAGACAAAGTCTTGCTATTCAACTCACGGGTGAAACTATTCGGGCACGGAAAATTGAGAAGCAAATGGGACGGGCCATACACGGTTATTGAAACTTCGCCACACGGAGCAATCACACTCCAAGACGACGAAGGTAAAGTATTCAAGGTAAATGGCCAGCGTCTAAAAATTTATTTTGAACCCGATACGAATAAAGAGTTTGATGTCATGCACTTGATTAATTTAGAATCTTTATCATGATATCCTCTGATTTATGTTATCGCCCGTAGCAGCACTTTCCTTTGAATAAATATAGCAAGAAATCCACCAGAAAAAGAAAGGGACCAGAGGGTCCCACAGCAGGTCGGCCGACCCAGGGAAGGGGGGTCGGCCGACGCCCCCCTGGCTCCTCTGCCTCCCATCTTTCGCCCAATCGGCCACCTCATCTTTCCTTGCTACTTCCCTGCTGTTTTTGGAAGAAAATATTTTTTTCTCTGCGCCAAGGGGTGGAGAAAGCACCTATTTATACCTCTCTCCCTCATCCCACCTCTTCATCTCTTCCTCCTCCCGCACCATGAATGAACAAAGCGACGCTTCGTCCACCATCTCAGAAGATGCGCCCATGAAAGGTAGCCCTCTTCGGGGGATCAATGAAGAACAAGCTCTGGACGATGCCTATCGCACCATAAGGAGGCTCCGACAAGAAGTAGCACGCGCTAAAAAGGAGAACGGGGTTCTGCAAAACTGTTGGTATTTCTTACGTCACAGATAAATCCGCAAGCGCACGGAATACCGTTGTAGCACTTCACCCGGGAGTATTCCAAGGTATCGTATTTGTTTTCCCCAAGGAACGGAGTTATTCTACCGCAGGGCAAGTTCTACCCAAGGACAACCAAGACAACTAGCAGCCTAGGATCGAGAGAGTGATTAAATCTAGTTATCCTAGAGGATAGACGAACTCAAGCTCTACTTGTCTACTTCGGGTGCCGGATTAGGCCTGGTCTACCAAGCCACTCCGACCTGTAGCTCTACTATGTACCCGAACGTGGAGGGTTCCTTTGGACGGACAGGGCTGTCACTTCCTGCCGCCTACCTCTACAAACCGTGGAGCACACAGCAAACAAAGGTAACCTCTAGCCTAGACACCATGTCTATGCCGTTGATTACTACTCTAACCTCGGTCCAAAGCTGAATTTAGAAGGCTAGAGAACCCCTTGCGGAGCGATGATCCCGTAAACAAGTATAACAGGAATTACGCCTAGAAAAGTAATAATGCTCGCTAGATAAATAATCACCACGTATAAAGCACAAAGAGTGTTTACACGCCAAGGTAAAGAAATAGAACTAAACCTCCACCAAAGTGGAAGGAGTATTCCTTTCTCTCCCTTGCCCTCTCTCCTATTCTACTAGTGTACAAAAGGCTCTCAGCCTAAGGATTGGAGTGGAGCTCTATTGGAGAGTCTTGCGTCTTGTGTTCTGTGTTGAGAGGGAGGGGTGCCCCTTTATTTATAGCCTTGGAAGGTCGGCAACTTTGAGGCGGTTCCCGAGGTCGGTGACATTTAATGCAGGGGGAACCGACCTCCAGAAGTCGGTGGTAAACCGCCATAAAAAGATGGGCCAGTGGGGCCTCCCTGGAAGGTCGGCCGACCTGGCCAGAGGGGGTCGGCCGACCTGGCCTGGGCCCCACTGGGCCTGATCCTCCTCTGGCTGCTTCCTTGGCCTGTGTACTTGCCTAAACCACGTGCATTGTTTGATCTCGAAGCCTGATCCTGTGGTTTTGGGCTTTTGGACTAAGTTCTTTAGTCCGGGGAAAATCCGTTGATTGCAAAGTCCACGGTTAGTGCATGTTTTCCCTTGTTTTTGTATGGATTGCACCTGTACTTCATAATTCACCAAGACTAGTGGAATTTGTCAGAAATAAATCCTATGTCTACACTTGGTGATGGTGTTAGGTTCACAAAGGTGCATAAGGTTGACGGTAAAAATGGGTCGTAAGGACCGTCAACAAGATCCCCCACACTTAGCTCTTTGCTCGTCCTCGAGTAAAGCTATGAGTGGAAATTGGGGAGGACTCATCCCCTTTGATGAATGAAACCTGCACACAAGCTATTACAAGCCACACCTTTTTACCTGTGAACATGATGGTGGCTAACATGTATTCTTGGATGATTGAAGAGTGGAACGGTTCATGACTCAAATCACCTCGCTTTCATCCACTGAGTACCTTGGGGTTTTTGAAAGAGTTTTGAAAAATATAAACAACATGGCTCTTGCTCCTCTATTGATTCTCTCGGATCGCTCAAAAAGTGTATTTTCCTTACCAAAGCATTGCCTCTTTTGTCCTACTTCTAAGGCTTGTATGTGGAGCTCAAGGTAGGGACAGAGAGGCATACTTGTTTCACAAATATTGCTGAACCAAAAGAAAGGATCCACGGAGAATTCAAGTCATACAACCTTGATCAAGAAGTGCATGTGTGGATGGATGTGTGGATGTTTAAATGTGACGACTCCTTTATTGGATTTTACCTCTCTTTGTTTTGTATTTTCGAGACATGGCTAACATTTTTCTTTCTTTTCTTTTTTCATGCTCTGTACATGAGCATTTTTCCCTTTTTTTTTTTTTCTTGCTCATCTTTTTGTGAGTCTTCTTTTTTTTCTTTTGCAGAGCCATGTCCCTCTTTTGTTTATTTTGAGAGAGAGAGGTAAAATGGGATAAAAGTGAGGAGTGTCTTTATTTGGACGGGTGGATGTGCTAACTCCCGGTGTAGGAGTTTTAGCAATTTTGGTGGATCGTGTACGTGATCTTGATCAAGAGAGCATGACAAGTATCTCATTAGGGTCACAAAATTTTGGAAAAGCTCATTGTAACACAAGCAGCATATGTGTGTAAGTTTGAAAATTGTGATCAACATATGGCATTGGTAGGAAATTATATACTAAGAGAGGAGCAACGAGCCATGCTATTTTATCTTTTTGAAATAAAATTCCCAAGGACTTTGTAGATTGAGCAAAAGATCATTTCATCGAACCATATCACACTCGCCAATTATCTAGAAAAACATGGGTTCCTATGGATAGGTTGTTTACAAGCAAGTGGTATTGAAGCGAGTAATAACAAGTGTGCAAGTTCGTCTTGAGAGCATTAGGGAGAGTCATGGGATTTTTGATGAAATGTTTCAAAAATAAATCTTTCCCAAGTTTTAATTGGTCAAGTTTTATTTAATTTTCGCGTCTCAGAATGAACTTGACAGATAATGTAGGCGAAAAGGGAGTGTGGGAAACAAACTTAAGTAGCACCGGAAAGCAGAGGACCAGTGGGACCCACCAGGGGTCGGCCGACCTGGTCAGGTGGGGTCGGCCGACCTGGTGTGGCCCCTGCTGGTGCCCAAATTTTGCACAATTGTTGGTGTTGTACTTCCCGTGATGTTTCTGAGTGATTTGCTCGAGTTTGTTTCTGTTTTCGCGATGTATCCCCCCCACACTTGCCTTTTTGCCTGTTTCCTTCAAAATAGACAAAGATATTTGGAAACACAAATTGCTCTACCGGTATGCAAGCCCGGGGAGCACTAAATCGATTGCATTTAATAATTAGACAGGCGCATTACAAATTTGAGGAAACTAAAAATGATGAAAGGAATTAAAAATGCGCCCTAAGGTCTAATCTTTATTCTATCTTAGCCTTTTCGGCTTCTCTCAGCTTTTTCTTCTCTTCTTCGATCAGCTCTAAAGCGAGATCAAATTGCGCCCACCCTCCAGTGAGGGTCTTGATGAGGTCTTCATCCTTCTTCTTTTCCTTCAAGAGGTCTTCGTAGAGGTTCTGGAGCATCAATCTTTCTCGTTTGACACGTGTCACCTCTTGTCGGAGTTCCCTAATTATGCGGGTAGCGTTGTCTATAGCCTCCTCTCCATAAGGCTTCTTCCTCTTGGTTTTGTCGACTGAGATGACGGATGAATCACTACCTTGATCGCTCATGGTGTAGGAGGTGAAAGGGATGAAGAGATGGGATGGGAAAAGAGATATATATAGGGGTTTTTCTCCATCCCAGGTGCGCTCGACAAGGTTTTTCTTTCCAAAGCAGCAGGAAGAAGAAAAGGAAAGATGAGGTGATCGATTTGGCGAAAAATGGGAGGCAGAGGAGCTAGGGGGGCGTCGGCCGACCCCCCTTCCCTGGGTCGGCCGACCTGCTGTGGGACCCTCTGGTCCCTTTCTTTTTCTGGTTGATTTCTTGCTATAATTATTCGAAGGAAAGTGCTACTACGGGTATTAAAACAAATCAGAGGATATCATGATAAAGATTCTAAATTAATCAAGTGCATGACATCAAACTCTTTATTCGTATTGGGTTCAAAATAAGTTTTTAGACGCTGGCCATTTACCTTGAATACTTTACCTTCGTCGTCTTGGAGTGTGATTGCTCCGTGTGGCGAAGTTTCAATAACCGTGTATGGCCCGTCCCATTTGCTTCTCAATTTTCCGTGCCCGAATAGTTTCACCCGTGAGTTGAATAGCAAGACTTTATCTCCAACTTTGAATTCTTTTACTCTTATTCTTTTATCGTGCCACCGTTTAGTTCTCTCCTTATAAATGGCTGAGTTGTGGTAAGCTTTGTCTCTCCATTCTTCCAACTCAGCTATCTCCATTTTTCTTTTCCATCCGGCACCTCGAAGGTCCATATTCCATTTTCTAACGGCCCAATATGCTCGATGTTCCAACTCGATGGGTAAATGGCATGTTTTTCCATATACGAGTTGGTATGGTGACATGCCTATGGGTGTCTTGTATGCTGTCCGGTATGCCCATAGTGCATCGGGTAGCTTGCTTTTCCATGACTTCCCCATTTCTAACACGGTCTTTTGCAGGATCCGTTTGATTTGCTTGTTTGAAGTCTCGGCCTGCCCACTTGTTTGAGGATGGTATGGAGTGGCTATGTTGTGTCGTGCTCTAAGTTCTCTAAGGAAGCTTCGGAAGGTCTTATCAATGAAATGAGACCCTCCGTCGCTTATCACTAGTCTCGGTGTTCCAAATCTTGGGAAGATAATCTCATGGAACATCCGGCGAGCGTGCTTGGAGTCGGCAGCTCGGCATGGCATTGCCTCTACCCATTTGGACACGTAGTCGACTGCCACCAAGATGTATTCACAGTCTTGTGACTTGGGGAATGGCCCCATGAAGTCGATGCCCCATACGTCGAAGAGTTCGACTTGTAAATTGAAGTTGAGGGGCATTGCATCCCTTGCCGTGATGCCTCCAAATCTTTGACATTGTGGGCATCGTCTGACGAATTCTTTTGTGTCTTCGTACATTGTTGGCCAAAAGAAACCACTTTGCCATATCTTGGCATGAGTACGAAACACTCCATGGTGTCCCCCGTATGGAGCTGCGTGACATTTCTCGATAATTTGTGTGCTCTCGGGTGTCGGCACACATCTTCTGAGCAGTCCATCGGCGCAGACACGGTAAAGGAAGGGCTCACTCCAAAGGTGACGACGACTCTCATAGATGAGTCGTCTCTTGTTTTCTCCCGGTGGTACGTACCCCGTCACTATGAAGTTCACAATGTCGGCGTACCACGGATGTGAGTCCTTGACGTGGAGTAGCATGTCGTCGCGCAAGAAGTCATTGATAGGTAATTCCTACGGGTTAGTGAATTGCATGCGCGACAAATGATCTGCTACAGAATTTTCTACTCCTTTCTTATCACGAATTTCTAAATCAAACTCTTGGAGCAGAAGAATCCATCTTATCAGACGGGGTTTAGCATCTTTCTTAGAGAGCAAAAATTTCAAAGCAGCATGATCGGTGTAAACGATAACTTTTGCTCCAGCTAAGTAAGATCTAAACTTATCAAAAGCAAAAACAACAGCAAGGAGCTCTTTTTCAGTGGTCGTATAATTCAACTGAGCTCCAGACAGAGTTTGCTAGCATAAGAAATTGCATGATGCTTCTTATCTCTAGTTTGACCAAGAACAGCCCCCACAGCAAAATCGCTAGCATCACACATAATTTCAAACGGAAGCGTCCAATCAGGGGGTTGGATGATTGGAGCGGAGATGAGCGCATTTTTAAGAGTATTGAAAGCATTCATGCATTCATCAGTGAAATTAAAGGGTGCATCTTTTGCAAGCAAATTTGTAAGGGGTCTAGCAATTTGAGAGAAATCTTTGATAAAACGGCGATAGAACCCCGCATGTCCAAGAAAACTGCGAACACCCTTAATATTAACGGGAGGTGGAAGCTTTTCTATAACTTCTAATTTTGCCTTGTCCACCTCTATCCCTCTTTCAGAAATCAAGTGCCCAAGGACTATGCCTTCTTTAACCATAAAGTGGCATTTCTCCCAATTGAGCACTAAGTCCTTTTCTTGACAACATTGCAAGACTTTGTCTAAATTTTCTAAACAATGATCGAAGGTTTTCCCATAGACGGAGAAATCATCCATAAAAACCTCCATAATCTCTTCGATCATGTCAGAAAAGATAGACATCATGCATCGTAGAAAAGAAGCAGGCGCATTACATAGCCCAAAAGACATTCGACGATAGGCATAAGTTCCTTAAGGGCATGTGAAAGTCGTCTTACTCTGATCATCGGGATGGATGGGAATTTGATGATATCCCGAATACCCATCAAGGAAATAAAAGAAAGAATGATTTGCCAGCCGTTCCAACATCTCATCGATGAAGGGCAGTGGAAAATGATCTTTCTTTGTAGCCTTGTTAAGTTTTCGGTAATCGATGCACATCCTCCACCCCGTGACGGTTCGTTGAGGGATTAATTCATCCTTGTCGTTATGAGCGACCGTCATTCCTCCCTTCTTGGGCACAACCTGCACTGGGCTCACCCACTCGCGGTGTGGAACTGGATAGATAATACCAGCATGCAAAAGTTTCAAGACCTCTTTCTTAACGACTTCCCTCATTGCATTGTTCAACCTCCGTTGAGGTTCCCTAGAAGGTGTGCTATCGGGATCTATGGGAATGCGATGGGTGCAAAGAGCAGGGCTGATTCCCTTGAGGTCTCCTAGCGAGTAGCCAAGAACGGAGCGACGTTTCTCTAACACGGCTAAGAGTTTAGCGGTTTCTTCCTCCGAAAGCTTGTCACTTATGATGACAGGTGTTTCGGGGTTTCCGTGAAGAAAAGCGTAGCGTAAGCCTGGTGGGAGTGATTTGAGCTCTATGAGAGGTGGCGGCGAGGCTAAGGTTTCGGGCAGCTCAAAGGTTTCTTCCGAATCGTCTTCTTATAAAACAAAATTGAGAGCATCTTCTTCCAAGGACGATTCGGGGGTTTCATGAAGAAAAACTGCCATAACCTCCTCTATACAATCGTCTACTTCGGGGGACTCCTCGGCAAAAGTATTCAGCGTATGAACGATAGGGATAGAAAAAGGTTCCTTGCCGAGGGTGAAGTCAAGGGTTCCAGAAGGCGATATTTTTTTAGAAAAGCTTTTCTATGGGATGGCCTACAAGAACATCAAAATTCAAAACCCCGAAGACGTGAAAATCCAGTGATACTTCGGCATCATCGTGCTTAATGCAGACGTCTCTAACGATCCCCAAACCCTCAAAGAAGTGCCCCGGAGAGGTTCTAAGGAGTTTGCTAGTGGGTGCCCAAACTTCGTTCCCAAACATGGTTAAAGCAAAAGATTCGGACATGATGTTGGCACCCACTAAAGGATTATAGAGAACATCTACCTTTGATCCCCGAATTGAGCTTTGAATGGTTGAGGTAGGATGCTCAAAACGAATAGTATCGGAAGAAAACTCATTTTCTCTCAACCATTCAGCGCTTATGATCAATGTCAACTCCCGAATGGTTTCCAAAAGAAAATCTTTTTCTAAAGGTTCGGGGGTTGGTGCAGGGAGTCTTGGCCTCTTTTGACAAGAGTAGTTCGAGGAGTCTCCAAAATTTTCAAAAATTTCTTCCTCGAACTCAAACGGGAACTCGAGAGGTTCATCATCCTCTATCATTGTTCTTGTGTTAGATGGGGACTCGATTGTTGGGTATACCATTGTAGGCACCAATTGTTGTGTTTCTTGCACAACGAGTTCCTCATCTTTTGACTCCGGCTCAACTAGTAAATCAGCGGAAAAAGGAGTGTTTTCCACAATGCGATCCAAAAGTTTGTGTGCTTCCGCTATGGTCTTATGAGTAAAAGATCCACCAGCGGCCGTGTCAAGATAAAGTGCGGTATCGCTGCTCAATCCCGAATAAAAATGTTGTAATAAAACGGGTTCGGGGAGCAACAATTCAGGTCCGGAGTCTGTTAATGAACAGAACCGAATCCATGATGCACTCAAGGTTTCCTCTTTTTCTTGCCGAAAGTTAATTATTTCCGCTCGTAGAGAAGTGATACGGGATACGGGGAAGAACGCTAGACAAAATTTGTCTCGCAATTCTTTCCAATCACCGTTCACTCTTTTAGCGGTGTAAGTGTACCATTGCTTCGCCCTCTCATTGAGAGAGAAGGGAAACAATTTCCACTTCAACGTTTCTTGTGTCATGCCATGGATCGATCGGCATGAACACAAATGCTCAAACTCTCGCAAGTGTTCATAAGGATTTTCATGTTTAAAACCCGAAAAGGATAAACCTCTTATCATCGAAATGTAATCAGGGGAAAACTCATAGCCAAATGAAGAAATGGGTTGTGATGATGATGGTGGCTCTAAGAGCTCGCCCCGTGGAGTAGAGAATGATTGGATGGTGGGTTGTGACTCCATGAAATGTTTTTGTGAGTTTTTGAATTTAAGGGAAATAAAAACAGAACGGTAAGTAAGATAGATTACGAGGGCAAACTTAATTTGCAATAGAGATATCAACCGTTCCCCGGCAACGGCGCCAGAAATGCTTGTTGGTATTTCTTACGTCACAGATAAATCCGCAAGCGCACGGAATACCGTTGTAGCACTTCACCCGGGAGTATTCCAAGGTATCGTATTTGTTTTCCCCAAGGAACGGAGTTATTCTACCGCAGGGCAAGTTCTACCCAAGGACAACCAAGACAACTAGCAGCCTAGGATCGAGAGGGTGATTAAATCTAGTTATCCTAGAGGATAGACGAACTCAAGCTCTACTTGTCTACTTCGGGCGCCGGCTTAGGCCTGGTCTGCCAAGCCACTCCGACCTGTAGCTCTACTATGTACCCGAACGTGGAGGGTTCCTTTGGACGGACAGGGCTGTCACTTCCTGCCGCCTACCTCTACAAACCGTGGAGCACACAGCAAACAAAGGTAACCTCTAGCCTAGACACCACGTCTATGCCGTTGATTACTACTCTAACCTCGGCCCAAAGCTGAATTTAGAAGTCTAGAGCACCCCTTGCGGAGCGATGATCCCGTAAACAAGTATAACAGGAATTACGCCTAGAAAAGTAATAATGCTCGCTAGATAAATAATCACCACGTATAAAGCACAAAGAGTGTTTACACGCCAAGGTAAAGAAATAGAACTAAACCTCCACCAAAGTGGAAGGAGTATTCCTTTCTCTCCCTTGCCCTCTCTCCTATTCTACTAGTGTACAAAAGGCTCTCAGCCTAAGGATTGGAGTGGAGCTCTATTGGAGAGTCTTGCGTCTTGTGTTCTGTGTTGAGAGGGAGGGGTGCCCCTTTATTTATAGCCTTGGAAGGTCGGCAACTTTGAGGCGGTTCCCGAGGTCGGTGACATTTAATGCAGGGGGAACCGACCTCCAGAAGTCGGTGGTAAACCGCCATAAAAAGATGGGCCAGTGGGGCCTCCCTGGCAGGTCGGCCGACCTGGCCAGAGGGGGTCGGCCGACCTGGCCTGGGCCCCACTGGGCCTGATCCTCCTCTGGCTGCTTCCTTGGCCTGTGTACTTGCCTAAACCACGTGCATTGTTTGATCTCGAAGCCTGATCCTGTGGTTTTGGGCTTTTGGACTAAGTTCTTTAGTCCGGGGAAAATCCGTTGATTGCAAAGTCCACGGTTAGTGCATGTTTTCCCTTGTTTTTGTATGGATTGCACCTGTACTTCATAATTCACCAAGACTAGTGGAATTTGTCAGAAATAAATCCTATGTCTACACTTGGTGATGGTGTTAGGTTCACAAAGGTGCATAAGGTTGACGGTAAAAATGGGTCGTAAGGACCGTCAACAAAAACCTCTACAACCACCTCTGGAAGGAAAAGAAGAAAGATGAAGAACTTATCAAGACCCTCACAGGAGGGTGGGCGCAATATGATCTCGCTTTAGATCTGATCGAAGAAGAGAAGAAAAAGCTGAGAGAAGCCGAAAAGGCTAAGATAGAATAAAGATTAGACCTTAGGGCGCATTTTAATTCCTTTCATCATTTTTAATTTCCTCAAATTTGTAATGCGCCTGTTTAATTTCTAAATTCAATCAAATTAGTGCTCCCCGGGCTTGCATACCGGTAGAGCAATTTGTGTTTCCAAAATATCTTTGTCTATTTTGAAGGAAACAGGCAAAAAGGCAAGTGTGGGGGGGATACATCGCGAAAACAGAAACAAACTCGCGCAAATCACTCAGAACCATCACGGGAAGGACAACACCAACAAATGAGCGAAAATTGGGCACCAGTGGTGGCCACACCAGGTCGGCCGACCCCCCTGGACCAGGTCGGCCGACCCCTGGTGGGTCCCACTGGGCCTCTGCTTTCCCGTGCTACTCAAGTTTGTTTCCCACACTTCCTTTTTGCCTACCATACCTATCAAGTTCATTCTGAGATACGGAATTAAAACTTGACCAATTAAAACTTGGGAAAATTTCTTTTACTTACATCCTTATGAATCCCAATGCTCTCCCTTTTTGTCCTCAACATGAACTTGCACACTTGTTATTACTCGCTTCATCACCACTTGCTTGTGAACAACCTACCCATAGGAACCCATGTTTTTTCTAGATAATTGGCGAGTGTGATATGGTTCGATGAAATGATCTTTTGCTCAATCTACAAAGTCCTTGGGAATTTTATTTCAAAAAGTTAAAATAGCATGGCTCGCTGCTCCTCTTTTGGTATATGATTTCCTACCAATGCCATATGTTGATCACAATTTTCAAACTTACACACATATGCTGCTTGTGTTGCAATGAGCTTTTCCAAAATTTTGTGACCCTAATGAGATACTTGTCATGCTCTCTTGATCAAGATCACGTACACAATCCACCAAAAATGCTAAAACTCCTACACCGGGAGTTAGCACATCCACCCATCCAAATAAAGACACTCCTCACTTTTATCCCATTTTACCTCTCTCTCTCATAAACAAAAGAGGGACATGGCTATGCAAAAGAAAAAAAAAAGAGAAGGCTCACAAAAAGATGAGCAAGATAAAGAAAGAGAAAAAAAAATGCTCATGTACAGAGCATGAAAAGAAAAGAAAGAAAAATGATAGCCATGTCTCGGAAATACAAAACAAAGAGAGGTAAAAACCAATAAAGGAGTCGTCACATATAAACATCCACACATCCATCCACACATGCACTTTTTGATCAAGGTTGTATGATTTGAATTCTCCGTGGATCCACTCGTTTGGTTCAGCAATATTTGTGATACAAGTATGCTTCTTTTTATCCCTACCTTGAGCCCCACATACAAGCCTTAGAAGTAGGATAAAAGAGGCAAATCAATGCTTTGATAAGGAAAATACACTTTTTGAGCGATCCGAGAGAATCAATAGAGGAGCAAGAGCTATTTCATTTATATTTTTTCAAAACTCCTTCAAAAACCCAAGGTACTTAGTAGGTGAAGGCAAGGTGACTTAAGTCATGAACCGTTCCACTTTTCAATCATCCAAGAATACATGTTAGCCACCATCATGTTCGCAGGTAAAAAGGTGTGGCTTGTAATAGCTTGTGTGCAGGTTTCATTCATCAAAAGGGATGAGTCCTCCCCAAATTCCACTCATAGCTTTACTCGAAGACGAGCAAAGAGCTAAGTGTGGGGGATCTTGTTGACGGTCCTTACGACCCATTTTTACCGTCAACTTTATGCACCTTTTTGAACCTAACACCATCACCAAGTGTAGACATAGGGTTTATTTCTAACAAATTCCACTAGTCTTGGTGAATTATGAAGTACAGGTGCAATCCATACAAAAACAGGGGAAAACATGCACTAAACGTGGACTTTGCAATCGACGGATTTTCCCCGGACTGAAGAACTTAGTCCAAAAGCCCAAAACCACAGAATCAGGCTTCAAGATCAAGCAATGCACGTGGTTTAGGCAAGTACACAGGCCAAGGAAGCAGCCAGAGGAGGACCAGGCCCAGAGGGGCCCAGGCCAGGTCAGCTGACCCCCTCTGGCCAGGTCGGCCGACCTGCCAGGGAGGCCCCACTGGCCCATCTTTTTATGGCGGTTCATCACCAACTTCTGGAGGTCGGTTCCCCCTGCATTAAATGTCACCGACCTCGGGAACCGCCTCAAAGTTGCCGACCTTCCAAGGCTATAAATAAAGGGGCACCCCTCCCTCTCAACACACACCACAAGACGCAAGACTCTCCAATAGAGCTCCACTCCAATCCTTAGGCTGAGAGCCTTTTGTACACTAGTAGAGTAGGAGAGAGGGCAAGGGAGAGAAAGGAATACTCCTTCCATTTTGGTGGAGGTTTAGTTCTATTTCTTTACCTTGGCGTGTAAACACTCTTCGTGATTTATACGTGGTGATTATTTATCTAGCGAGCAATATTACTTTTCTAGGCGTAATTCCTGTTATACTTGTTTACGGGATCATCGCTCCGCAAGGGGTGCTCTAGCCTTCTAAATTCAGCTTTGGGCCGAGGTTAGAGTAGTAATCAACGACATAGACATGGTGTCTAGGCTAGAGGTTACCTTTGTTTGCTGTGTGCTCCACGGTTTGTAGAGGTAGGCGGCAGAAAGTGACAGCCCTGTCCGTCCAAAGGAACCCTCCACGTTTGGGTACATAGTAGAGCTACAGGTCGGAGTGGCTTGGCAGACCAGGCCTAAGCCGGCGCCCGAAGTAGACAAGTAGAGCTTGAGTTCGTCTATCCTCTAGGATAACTAGATATAATCACCCTCTCGATCCTAATTTGCTAGTTGTCTTGGTTGTCCTTGGGTAAAACTTGCCCTGTGGTAGAATAACTCCGTTCCTTGGGGAAAACAAATACGATACCTTGGAATACTCCCGGGTGAAGTGCTACAACGGTATTCCGTGCGCTTGCGGATTTTATTCGTGTCGTAAGAAATACCAACACACACCCTCAACAGGAAGAGACGCCTTCCAACATCACCCTAAAAGGGAAGCACAAGGGGAGAAGGCTTCGCACAAGTGCTTTGAAAAGACAGCTACAACCCCAACACGAGAAGTTGTTTGCATCCTCATCTCCGGGATCAAGCACCAAGTCGCCAAGCTAAACGCAATGGAGAGAAGTCTTGCTCATTGGACTTAATACGATGATGCCCTTGCCAAAGGTAAATTGGTAGTTATGCCGGGGGTTATGGAATTGTTCACTTGCACTATTTAACCAAATAATCCACAACTAGTAACAAGTACTAGATATGAATTATAAGGTTTCTCATGTTAAATAGAATATCCGCAAGCGGACGGATAACCCGTTGTAGCATTTCACCCGAGAGTATTCCAGGGTATCGTATTTATATTTTCCCAAAGGAAGACATGGTTGGCAAGAGTACTTATGTTCATGGTGTTACAAACGATAAGTGATATAACCACATTCCAGTGCAGGGGTAAGGTTTAATAATAATAAGGATAGTGCGACACACACGAAGGCATTCCACTCTCTCTAATAAAAGGCGAGAGACAATCCTAAGCAATGCTAAGTTAGACTAGCGAGCTACTACTCCAAAGGTACAACATTCATATAGCGTGCTCAACCTCTACCTATCATCTAGCGTCATGCAAGCACAAGCAAGCGTCTAATGCCTAGGCAACATCGGGAGATCCGGCATACGCAAGGTCTGCCTCGCGACTCCGGCCTATTTACGTACTCCTATGCCGTGCCCGAACGTGGAGGGTTCCTTTGGATGGACAGGGCTGTCACTTCCTGCCACCTACCTCTACAAACCGTGGGACACGCACATACCCAAGGGTGGATAGACTACCCCGGCACCATGCCGGCGTTACTAACCACGACTCTAGATCCCTCGAGGCACCCCCAACCCTTCGGATCGACGGGGTGATAAATCTAGAGCACCTTTGCAGGACAATGAGCCCGATGCCTAAACATGAGAACAACTAGCCTAACTAGCATAAACTAGATAAAAGGGATCAAAGCTAGCACTAAGTCATGCATAAGCGTTCGTCGCTCAAGAACGAGCGACGAACGATGAACGATTAAGCAAGTTCAAGAATAATCGATGATCGAGTATGAACAAACAAAGAACGAATAATGAACGAGCATGAACGAACAACGAGCGATCATACAAGATCATGATAGAACTAGCAAGCTCATGACAACTATATGAATACTTGTATTCCATAGATTAAATAACAAGTCTTACAAAGAGAGAGGAAGGATACAAGAGCGCTATCCAATTCTCCACAAGACTTTGGGAGCAATAGGGCAACCCACTACTCAGCCTAGCACTACCTAGAATTGCCTCTAGCTCTAGTGTGAGGAGGAGGGAATGATCCTTGTGTATTGTGTGTCTTGGAAGGAGGGGGGGTACCCCTCCTTATATAGGCTTTGAAGGTCGGTAACTTTGAGGCGGTTCCCGAGGTCGGTGGCATTTAATGTAGGGGGAACCGACCTCCAGAGGTCGGTAACAAACCGCCACAAAAAGTGGGACCCAGGGGGCCACCCTGCCAGGTCGGCCGACCTGGCCAGGGGGGGTCGGCCGACCTGTGCCTGGCCCCTCCTGGGCTGGGCTTTGGCAGGTGGCTCCCCCTCTGGGTCTACTTCTCTGGTCCAGGTGCATTTGGCCTTAGTTGTGTTGGACTTTGACGAGATTTGGCCTTTTGTCTTGGAGTTGTATTCCCGCGGCGAACGTCGAGTTTGTAAAAGTGTTGTTTCGTCGCCTTGGGGCATGGTTTCACCTGGATTTCTCCCTTATTCCACCTGCACACTAAAATCTAGAGGTACATGTGGAAATAGGTTATTCTTAAATAAAATGCGTGTAAAGAATGTCCAATCCTTCTTGTTTATTGAGCTAGTTGACGGCCGAAATTGGTCCGTAACGACCGTCAACAACTCCCCCAAGCTTACCCCTTGCTCGTCCCGAGCAAGAAGCAGGACTTTAGGTTGTTGATCAGGAGTTGCTACAATGCCTACTTCTCAAAGGTACCAAGTGTGTAACAAAGATACTCATCCTTGAGTTGAATAAGTTGGCCAACGTAACTCACCCTTTTCCCTTAGTCCTTATGGGGCTTTTGCTTTATACTTCACCTTGGGCGGTTGAGCTAATTGAGCTTGATGTCCTTTTCCCTTAGTCCTTATGCTCAGTCCTTCTTATTTATTGAGCTAATTGACGGTCGAAATTGGTCCGTAACGACCGTCAACACACATCCTTGCTTTCTACTAGGCTTTCATAAGCATTGCTTGTCAGACTTTGAGCCTACAACTCCTGATCTTCACAAGCATGCTCTTTGGCAATGAATCATATCCCTTCTTGTGCTTGATGCATGGTTGGCTTACCATGACTTGTGTTCCTCAAAGCAATCATAGACATATCTGTATGAGGAATGAGCTTAGAATCCTCTTGCCATGGTTAACAATATCAAAATCCCTCCTATGCAATGCATGAATGGTTAGAACTTTCCAAGCAATTTGGACTTCTTGAGTGCACCTCGTTGTTTTCTCATATCATTCATGGAGTTGGGGCTTACATTGTTTCGAGTTTTCATATCACTAAGCCCCAAGTTGCTTTTAATCAACGAGGATTATCTTGCCCATGGTCACACTCAATCTTGGTTGCCCATGGTCACACTCAATCTTGGTCCACATGACTTGCTTGTGCCTTTCTTCCTCGGCTGTACAAATGAGGTCCGTTCATCTAACCCGGGACCTTGTTTGTATGTGCTCCGAGAGCTAACCATGCCTCTCCAAGTTGGATGAAGATTGCTTGCAGGAGTAGTGTTTCTGGCAGGATTCTCAAGAGCTGAATAAGAATTGCAGCCATGCGAGTGCCACCACCGTTGTGACACTTAGTGGCAGCAAAATATGGAAGACAAGATCGCCACTTCACAGCCACGCTGCTCAAAAACCCAAAATGACTGTATGGCCTACTACCACAACCACTTGGGGGTCAACCCCAAAGCAAGGGCCGAGAGCAAAGAACAAGTGTGGGGGGAGGTTCCCTCCCCCCACAAAGGTAACTTATATCGCAACTTGTATCCTTTTTCTTCCACCTTGAAAATGACAAAATAAAATAAAAATTATAAAACTAAAATCAATAAATAAATAAATAAGTAAGCTAGGTGCTTCTTCTCTCTTTTCTTTCATAAGGCACCTAGAGTTTAATTCAATAAATCTAGGCTCCCCGGTCTTTAACCCCGATAGAGTCCTCTTTGTCTTCGCTTTGTTTTTGTTTGTTTTGAATAAATAAAGCAGGTACAAGAACAAGTGTGGGGGGAGATCTCTTGAGTTCTTCATCACGCACACATTCGAGATCTCCCCCACCAACATGATGCACAACCTCGCACTGATCGACATGTAAAACAATGGAGCCCTCGGGACAAGAAAACAAAGTTAGGTCGAACCTTTGGGTCAATCAAATATCTCATGGCCCTCTTGATCTCCACTTCATCCAAGGCGACGGTTTGCGCATCCTCTCTACTCCATCTCCCCAATTCATGAGTTAAAATAATCTTTTGAGTCAATCACTAAAATTTAACTCAAGAATAAAATGAACTTTGTTGTTCCCTCAACATACATGCTTCTAGTTGGTTGGCCTGCATACTCTTTATTCCTCGCATCATACACCTGTTGCTTGTGAACACCAATCTCATAGGAACCCTTGTTTATCTAAGTTGTTGGTGAATATGATATGGTTGGATGAGATGAATCATGCTTCTTCTGCATAGAGTGCTTGGGAATTTATCTTGCAAAAATTTAAAATCTATAGCTCTATGCTCCTCGATGATCTTATATTCCTACCAAAGCCATATGTTGACTACATTGGAAAACCTACACGCATATGCTGCTTGTCATTACATTGAGCTTTATCAAAATTGTGTGACCCTAGTGAGAAACTTGTCATACTCTCTTGATCAAGATCACGTACACTCCACCTCACATGCTGAACTTCTACACTGGAAGTTAAGCAATACCACCATCTATCCACCAAAATAAGTACTCCACAAAAGCATTGTTACCTTTCTCTCTCTCTAATTATCATTGGAGACATGGCTATGCAAAAGAAAGAATAATCCCTGCTCATACAAAAGTAGAGCATGATGAAAAAAAGAGAAGGGATAATGTTGAAAAAAAAAAGAGAAAGAAAGAATCATAGCCATGTCCTCCTCAAACATTCAAAAAGAGAAAGAGAGAAGGAACGCAAAAAAGGAGTACAATTTCCACCACACCACCCTCATACACACTTGCACATCTTGATCAAGGTTGTATGACTTGCATTCTCCATGGATCCACCCTTTTGGTTCGGCAAAATATGTGATACAAGTATGCCTCTCTTTCATTCCCTACCAAGCTCCACATAAAGCCTTTTGTAGAAGTAGGATGAAAAGAGGCAAATCCAATGCCTTGGTAAGGAACCATACACATTGAGCGATTTGAGAGTGATCATTTGAGGAGTATGAGCTATGTTTTTACTTTGAAAATCTATCAAAAACCCAAGTTACTCAGCAGAGGGAGTTATGATGACTTGAATCAAGACCGTTCCATTCCTCAACCGCCCAAGATGACATGGTAGACACATCAAAAGTTCACGGGTACAGGTATGGCTTGGAATAACTTGTATGCTAGCATCATACCAATGGAATTCATGTTCCACCTTAGTCCTTCAAACTTTACTCGAGGACGAGCAAAGAGCTAAGTGTGGGGGATCTTGTTGACGGT
The DNA here is from genome assembly GCA_007726485.1 of Eragrostis curvula. Taxonomy (NCBI): domain Eukaryota; kingdom Viridiplantae; phylum Streptophyta; class Magnoliopsida; order Poales; family Poaceae; genus Eragrostis; species Eragrostis curvula. The sequence goes on along the minus strand of RWGY01000808.1, from coordinate 52,077 downwards.
CCTTACGACCCTTTTTTACCGTCAACTTTATGCACCTTTTGGAACCTAACACCATCACCAAGGGTAGACATAGGGCTTATTTCTAACAAATTCCACTAGTCTTGGTGAAATTATGAGTGCAGGTGCATTTCATATGAATACGAGGGAAAACACATCAAGAAGCCCACAATTTATCACTCCGAGAAATCAGCATCGGCAGCCGAGGAAGACATGCACCAAAAAGGATACAAAACCTATTCAACTTGGGCCAAACCACCAAGACACATCATTAGGACCCAAAGGGGGACTCCTTGGTCCAAGCCCATGCATGATATCCCTCCGGCAACTCCACAGTCATCGCAGAATCACACACGATGGAGAAAAGGCCATAATTCAGCCACCTGGACTCTCCCTGGGCTATTGCACCAAGGTTAACCATCATAAGGGACCAAAGGAACGCTAGGACAAAGCCCAAGACATAAGGAAACAAGGGAGGGTCGGCCGACCCCCACTCCCAGGTCGGCCGACCTGAGATATGGGCCCCAGAGGCCCATCTTTGGCCTGTTGGCAGCCACCGACGTCCTGAAGTCGGTTCCACCTGCAATCAATGCATTAAGGCGGTGGTTAAGGCGGTGGAGGCCTCCCAAACCGACCTATCAAGGCTATAAATAAAGGGGTACCCCCCTCCTATCAAAAACGACATGACACAACACATTGACACCAAGAGGAATCCATTCTCTAGCATTAGACTAGTCTCTAGGCTGTAGAGGAGTAGAGGGGAGAGTTTGGTAGAGGAGAGGGCTGTCCTCCCTTTGTGAGGACTTAGCCCAATCTTGTATCTTGAGGATACTTGCTAATAATATATTGTTCGTCGTTCGTTCTTCGTTCGTTCGTCGTTCGTTCATCGTTCGTCGTTCGTTCATCGCTCGTTCGTCGTTCATCGTATATCAAGTAAGTATCAAGGTCCACCTCAATAGAATTATCTTCTTTATTCCTTATGACTTATGATTGTACTAGTATGATAGCCATGTGCTTTCTATGTGGTTGTTATCTAGTCATGATTGGTTGCTTCATGCTTGACATGCCTTTATTCATTCGTTTATGTCCTTACACTCGATTCATGCATGAAGTGGTGAGACATGCTCGGGCCCATAACTTGTTAATCCGTAGGGTTAGAGTTATGTGCGATATAGATCGTAGCTTGTTAATCCGCAGGGTTAGAGTTACGCATGTCTCACCCATTGACTTGATGATCCGTAGGGTCAGAGTCATGCATGTTCTAGCACTTGATCTGTTGATCCGTCGGGTCAGGATTAGGTGTACTCTTATTCCCGACTTGATGATCCGAAGGGTCAAAGTCCCGTGGGAATCGAGAGTACTATTTAGCAATGTGAGCATGGTGCTTAGGTTGATAAGCAGCTTTGGGTGTTTGGTTGTTTGCTTGAACAAGAGAAGGTCTGGCAGCGAGGACTTAATTGCCTTGCTGTCACGTGACCCTAGGACTGGCATAGGGACTTAATAGCCCTAGTGTCACGTGTCCTGGTAGAGGGTTGCCGGTAGGTGGTGACAGCCCTGCTGTGCTTAATCCTCTTTGTTCTACGGTAGATAGCCTTGATTGCCTGGTAGAAGGAATGCCGGTAGGTGGTGACAGCCCTGCTGGTTACCCCCCTTGTTCCAGGTTGACATAGAGCTTAGACTTGTATGTGTTGCATGAGCAGGAATATAAGAAGTACATAAGGATCCATCTCGGCTCTCTTCTTAACCCCGCTTAGCCTAGGCTTAGTTCTAGTGTTAGATTGGATTGCTCTGGTTGTGTTGTCACACTACCCCTACCATACTTTTATCCTTACCCCTATTTAGACCTTGGTACATTATTAGTTATGTGATTATGAACTTTGCTATCTCGTAAACCACAGCCTTCCCTGTGGAAAATACGATACCCATGAATACTCACGGGTGAAGTGTTACAACGGTATTCTCCGTGCGCTTGCGGATTTATTTGTGACCGTAAGAAATACCAACAAGCATTTCTGGTCTTTTATGCGGTCAAAGAAAATTTTAGTGACGAAAATGGTCTGACCGTGAGCCCACGAAGCTTACACATGGGCCTTCTCTTACTGACTAGGATGCCACGTCGGCCAAAAATGCCTGTGGGGTTGGGTCATGATGAAAAGTGTGGGTCGCCGTTGTTCGCCATACTAGAAACGAGATTTTAGTGACGAATCGACCACTCAGAACCTGTCCAGGACAGTAAACCGGCGACACCGGGCAATAGTGTTCATTGATTTATACGGATTTTCGTCACAAATGAGGCTTGTTAGTGACGGACCACGAAAAACGTCATAAAGTTGGCCGAAAATGGGAAAAACAACAAATATAGTGATGAATCTACAGTAAAATCATCATTAATCAGCAGATCTGTACTAGTGGATCCAACAGCCGTTGTGCAATTTATAATTGTGTGGGGTTGCTAAAGCTTTTATTATACCAGCTGTACAGGTGTACGTAGAAGACAAAAGTTGTTTACTATCGGGTCCAAGGAAAAGATTTCCTTCCACTAAAAATGAATAGAATATAAGAATAATAAACTTATAATCTGCAAAAAAGTGAAGATTGATGTGATCATATTTATTTCATGTGTCACTTCGACGACAAAAAGAAACTAAAATTTGTGATGCGAAGTAACAGAAAGCAATCAATTCTATAATACTTGGCTGAAGCAAAAATTGGATCCGTATGAGGATGTGGTCGCTTTTATTAGTATCCCTGAAGATATCAAAACTTGGAGCCAGGATATGAGAACATTGACACACATATGGACAACAGAACAATTAATTTTTAAGATATGTTCCCGCTTCTATAAAAACACCATCAAATAAAGAAGTGTGCCTAGTAATACAACAATTCTTCTATCAAGCGGACCATGGCAGCTCTTTACATGAGCACAACAAAAAAAACACACCTGATCGCCATTTCTATGTTTCTTGCAATCTTGTATTTTACACTCCTGTCCATCACCTATGCAGGTACGTGGTAGATTTTGATCAAGAATTGTGAGTTGTTCAGATTATATAATTTAACAGCCAATTTGCAGAGGAGCAGGACGAGCTGAGATGCGAAAAAGTTAAATACTACAGGCTTGATGAATGCCGCATGCATTGCGCCCGTGTATTTGCCAAGGATTTCACTTACTTCCTTCGAGTGACTGGCGGAGACTTTGAGTGTTGTTGCAAAAGGAAATGGTCCTTCCCACCACCACAGTCACCTCAGGCCCCAGTAGTGATGTCGACATAATAGCGGCAACAGATGATGGCATTCATGCCTGTGCGGTGCCCCTGTTGGTGGACATACCATGCTCCATCATGTAATGCATCCATATGATTGATGCAAATATAATAAAGATGATTTTAATATCTTGTGCGGGAGAAGCAGACTTTGGTATGATGATAAAATTAAACCTTGAGATCAATATTCGTGGACATACTGAAAGAGATAGGAATAGTTGATTGGTTGAATTATTGGTGTATGGCTTTAAATATATACTAGAAACAGAGCGCGGCGTTGCCTCGCTTCTGTAGTCATGTTCAGCATTGTAAACAAAATTGACATTCTTTCACCAATATCTGGGGGGAAATAAGTGTTTGAAAAGGCTCAAGAAAACTCATATCAGTATATGAAGTACATTTGAACGGTGGAGAAGTGTCCTAGATACCACAGTTCTAGCTAGGACATACATTTGGCCGAACACGACATTGAAAAAGAATATTGAAATAAACATATCTTCTGTGAATTATGTGGATTCATATAGTTTGCTGTATAACAGAATGGGTGCCATTGGCTATCTTTCATTAAGAGTGCGGGGGCAGCAGATTTCAGGAAATACAATTTAATGAAAGCAAAGGCTAAATAATCTCAATTTCATTAATCAATGATCATTTACACTCTCGCTTAATCGATCCCTCTTTCATTGGAGTTGCTGGATTTCCATTCTACAATTTCCAATAAACTTGTAATTGTTAACTATATACCAATAAGCAGTCAAGTTGGCTTTCGAACACGGAACACCAAAGGCTTGCACAAAAAAAGTATAGATAATAAAAGTGTATATTATCTTTCATGCAGTCCACATATAATCTGATCGTGGTGCGGAGCAAGGAATCAACTTAGAAAGAAAATTAAACTGGTTGTTTTTCTGAACTTTGCTTCCGACAAAATGTGCAATGTTGTAAGGATGATTGTGCAGTACTTATACTATGCAATCCAAATAACTTGCTTTGAAATGGGTATTATACAAACGAAAGGTAATAATTGTGGCATTACAAAATGTCATTTATATATTCTACATTAATGCACTTCATGTAAGGTATAAAAACACGTTGATTAAACTTAATGAATTTATTTGTTTTTCCTTTACCGTATTTTTTGACTCACTTTAGTTGTACTTTGTATTTGATTTAAAAATAATATAATAATCAATAGGGTCTTGCTCCTCTTGTGTTCAGTAAAAAATACACACACACACATATCAATGAAACACCATAGTTTTAGCATATCCTTGCAATTGATTTCCTATATAGGACAGAGTACATTAGCATTGCAGACTTAAAAGAAATTTTCTATCACCAAATTATAAATTTTGAACATAGCTGAATAACAAAATTTCTATCCCTCATTATTATTTTTGTAATAAAGGAATTTTAGTTCATACCTTTTAGTCACTGCTTCAACAAGAAATGGTGGTCTGGTGGACCTTGCAAGATATGATGGCTGGTGGCGACCTGCTGTGGAGGCCCTCAACATGAATGAGGTCAGGTGTTATGGTCACGAAAACCTCTTTTAATATGCTCATTTGTGACATAGACATAAGATATGTATGGCTATAAGCCTGTGACATGATTGCTACCTGCAGCGTCGTTGAAGTTTGGTGTTGAACACTCGGCATGCCTATTGGCGATGACATTTCCATACTTGTATGGAAGTAGCACCATGCCCGATATGATGGTGGCGCTGAAGCCTTGCTCGACACACGATTTTGACAGAAACTTCGGCTCAGACATAGAGTCAAACACTTAGTAGGCAAGGTGTCGATGGAAATGTCATGGTTGAAATACAGCAGCAGTAGCAAAACACAGCACAATCCATGGGTAGTCGGGAAGAGCACCCTTCTTCACCATCTCGCAGGAGCCGCCTCTTCAACCCTGGTGATGATTTCCTACCAATCCTCCTCCCTTTTGCGGCTGAGCACCTATGCGGAGTGGATAGCGCTACTGATCAGGGCAATCTGTTGATCCTCTGAGCTGATGCAGCCTTGCATCGCCGAGCTTCCAACCCTAGGGCCATGCCGAACTTGTCGTATGGAGCAGGTGAGCTAGGCTGCCGGACTGGAGCTCGACTGCCCACGGTTTGCTGGCACCATTTTGAAGCTTCATGAATCGGTGCTTGCATGCTCGTTCCTGGAAGAATGAACGATGGAGAAGTGATGACTGGCAAATCGACGATGGAAATTGATGAACAGTAACTCGACCAATCAGAGGCCACAGAACTGCACGGGATTTAGATATGTAGAAACCCACGTCTCCCGATACGTGGCCCCAGTTACCCTTTGTTGTGCGCCTTGTGGCATTTGACGTGGTCAAACAAAATTTTAGTGACGAAAATAGTTTGACCGTGGGGCCTGACACATGGGCCCCATCTTGCTGACCAGGATGCCACATAGGCCAGAAACGCCCTTGGGCGGGTTTATGACGAAAGTTGTGGGTCCAATGTTTACTGACATGTAGGCCCGTGTAGTATTGCATCGTGCGCACATGGCATCACCACGGTGGGAAATAAATTAAATGTTAAAAACTACTTGGTCTTGGGACCCGTCTTCAGATCCGTGGGTCCCAGTTGCCCTTTCCTGTACGCCTTGTGGTCTTTTACGCGGTCAAAGAAAATTTTAGTGACGAAAATGGTCTGACCGTGAGCCCACGAAGCTTACACATGGGCCCTCTCTTACTGACTAGGATGCCACGTCGGCAAAAAATGCCTGTGGGGTTGGGTCATGATGAAAATTGTGGGTCGCCGTTGTTCGCCATACTAGAAACGAGATTTTAGTGACGAATCGACCACTCAGAACCTGTCCAGGACAGTAAACCGGCGACATCGGACAATAGTGTTCATTGATTTATACGGATTTTCGTCACAAATGAGGCTTGTTAGTGACGGACCACGAAAAACGTCATAAAGTTGGCCGAAAATGGGAAAAACAACAAATATAGTGATGAATCAACAGTAAAATCATCATTAATCAGCAGATCTGTACTAGTGGATCCAACAGCCGTTGTGCAATTTATAATTGTGTGGGGTTGCTAAAGCTTTTATTATACCAGCTGTATAGGTGTACGTAGAAGACAAAAGTTGTTTACTATCGGGTCCAAGGAAAAGATTTCCTTCCACTAAAAATGAATAGAATATAAGAATAATAAACTTATAATCTTTGCAAGATATCTTACTTTACCTAAATCTAATAAATTATCAATATATGCAAAAAAGTGAAGATTGATGTGATCATATTTATTTCATGTGTCACTTCGACGACAAAAAGAAACTAAAATTTGTGATGCGAAGTAACAGAAAGCAATCAATTCTATAATACTTGGCTGAAGCAAAAATTGGATCCGTATGAGGATGTGGTCGCTTTTATTAGTATCCCTGAAGATACCAAAACTTGGAGCCAGGATATGAGAACATTGACACACATATGGACAACAGAACAATTAATTTTTAAGATATGTTCCCGCTTCTATAAAAACACCATCAAATAAAGAAGTGTGCCTAGTAATACAACAATTCTTCTATCAAGCGGACCGTGGCAGCTCTTTACATGAGCACAACAAAAAAAACACACCTGATCGCCATTTCTATGTTTCTTGCAATCTTGTATTTTACACTCCTGTCCATCACCTATGCAGGTACGTGGTAGATTTTGATCAAGAATTGTGAGTTATTCAGATTATATAATTTAACAGCCAATTTGCAGAGGAGCAGGACGAGCTGAGATGCGAAAAAGTTAAATACTACAGGCTTGATGAATGCCGCATGCATTGCGCCCGTGTATTTGCCAAGGATTTCACTTACTTCCTTCGAGTGACTGGCGGAGACTTTGAGTGTTGTTGCAAAAGGAAATGGTCCTTCCCACCACCACAGTCACCTCAGGCCCCAGTAGTGATGTCGACATAATAGCGGCAACAGATGATGGCATTCATGCCTGTGCGGTGCCCCTGTTGGTGGACATACCATGCTCCATCATGTAATGCATCCATATGATTGATGCAAATATAATAAAGATGATTTTAATATCTTGTGCGGGAGAAGCAGACTTTGGTATGATGATAAAATTAAACCTTGAGATCAATATTCGTGGACATACTGAAAGAGATAGGAATAGTTGATTGGTTGAATTATTGGTGTATGGCTTTAAATATATACTAGAAACAGAGCGCGGCGTTGCCTCGCTTCTGTAGTCATGTTCAGCATTGTAAACAAAATTGACATTCTTTCACCAATATCTGGGGGGAAATAAGTGTTTGAAAAGGCTCAAGAAAACTCATATCAGTATATGAAGTACATTTGAACGGTGGAGAAGTGTCCTAGATACCACAGTTCTAGCAAGGACATACATTTGGCCGAACAAGACATTGAAAAAGAATATTGAAATAAACATATCTTCTGTGAATTATGTGGATTCATATAGTTTGCTGTATAACAGAATGGGTGCCATTGGCTATCTTTCATTAAGAGTGCGGGGGCAGCAGATTTCAGGAAATACAATTTAATGAAAGCAAAGGCTAAATAATCTCAATTTCATTAATCAATGATCATTTACACTCTCGCTTAATCGATCCCTCTTTCATTGGAGTTGCTGGATTTCCATTCTACAATTTTCAATAAACTTGTAATTGTTAACTATATTACCAATAAGCAGTCAAGTTGGCTTTCGAACACGGAACACCAAAGGCTTGCACAAAAAAAGTATAGATAATAAAAGTGTATATTATCTATCATGCAGTCCACATATAATCTGATCGTGGTGCGGAGCAAGGAATGAACTTAGAAAGAAAATTAAACTGGTTGTTTTTCTGAACTTTGCTTCCAACAAAATGTGCAATGTTGTAAGGATGATTGTGCAGTACTTATACTCTGCAATCCAAATAACTTGCTTTGAAATGGGTATTATACAAACGAAAGGTAATAATTGTGGCATTACAAAATGTCATTTATATATTCTACATTAATGCACTTCATGTAAGGTATAAAAACACGTTGATTAAACTTAATGAATTTATTTGTTTTTCCTTTACCGTATTTTTTTGACTCACTTTAGTTGTACTTTGTATTTGATTTAAAAATAATATAATAATAAGTAGGGTCTTGCTCCTCTTGTGTTCAGTAAAAAATACACACACACACACACATCGATGAAACACCATAGTTTTAGCATATCCTTGCAATTGATTTCCTATATAGGACAGAGTACATTAGCATTGCAGACTTAAAAGAAATTTTCTATCACCAAATTATAAATTTTGAACATAGCTGAATAACAAAATTTCTATCCCTCATTATTATTTTTGTAATAAAGGAATTTTAGTTCATACCTTTTAGTCACTGCTTCAACAGGAAATGGTGGTCTGGTGGACCTTGCAAGATATGATGGCTGGTGGCGACCTGCTGTGGAGGCCCTCAACATGAATGAGGTCAGGTGTTATGGTCACGAAAACCTCTTTTAATATGCTCATTTGTGACATAGACATAAGATATGTATGGCTATAAGCCTGTGACATGATTGCTGCCTGCAGCGTCGTTGAAGTTTGGTGTTGAACACTCGGCATGCCTATTGGCGATGACGTTTCCATACTTGTATGGAAGTAGCACCATGCCCGATATGATGGTGGCGCTGAAGCCTTGCTCGACACACGATTTTGACAGAAACTTCGGCTCAGACATAGAGTCAAACACTTAGTAGGCAAGGTGTCGATGGAAATGTCATGGTTGAAATACAGCAGCTGTAGCAAAACACAGCACAATCCATGGGTAGTCGGGAAGAGCACCCTTCTTCACCATCTCGCAGGAGCCGCCTCTTCAACCCTGGTGATGATTTCCTACCAATCCTCCTCCCTTTTGCGGCTGAGCACCTATGCGGAGTGGACAGCGCTACTGATCAGGGCAATCTGTTGATCCTCTGAGCTGATGCAGCCTTGCATCGTCGAGCTTCCAACCCTAGGGCCGTGCCGAACTTGTCGTATGGAGCAGGTGAGCTAGGCTGCCGGACTGGAGCTCGACTGCCCACGGTTTGCTGGCACCAATTTGAAGCTTCATGAATCGGTGCTTGCATGCTCGTTCCTGGAAGAATGAACGTTGGAGAAGTGATAACTGGCAAATCGACGATGGAAATTGATGAACAGTAACTCGACCAATCAGAGGCCACAGAACTGCACGGGATTTAGATATGTAGAAACCCACGTCTCCCGATACGTGGCCCAAGTTACCCTTTGTTGTGCGCCTTGTGGCATTTGACGTGGTCAAACAAAATTTTAGTGACGAAAATAGTTTGACCGTGGGGCCGTGGGGCCTGACACATGGGCCCCATCTTGCTGACCAGGATGCCACATAGGCCAGAAACGCCCTTGGGCGGGTTTATGACGAAAGTTGTGGGTCCAATGTTTACTGAAATGTAGGACCGTGTAGTATTGCATCGTGCGCACGTGGCATCACCACGGTGGGAAATAAATTAAATGTTAAAAACTACTTGGTCTTGGGACCCGTCTTCAGATGTAACATCCTGGCCCAGGGCTTAATAGGATTGATAGAATACTCATATCAACAAGTTGCAACTTCTTTTCAGGAAGCTTATCTCGAAAGAACTCCGAGGTTAAGCGTGCTTGGCCTGGAGCAATTTCGGGATGGGTGACCGACCGGGAAGTCTTTCCTGGGTGCGCACGAGTGAGGACAAAGTGCGTACAAAAGACATGTGTTGGTCTGTGGGGTCAGTCTTGATTCCTAGAGAGCTGCCAGGTGGTAAGCGGGCCCGGCCTCGAGGAGGCGAGACGTTACAGTGGTATCAGAGCCGACCCTCGCGGTTTCACGGGCGCGTGTGGGCGCAGTTGCGCAGGCATGGTGCGCATGGCTGGTGTGGGCCCAGAGTGGTCACACAGCATGGCACATACGCTGGCACTGGACGCACGGACGTGGCCAGAAGGGGACGTTCCTGGACTGGGGTTGACCGACGAGGACGTCGGTCTTCTAAGGGGGTGAGTATGTAACATCCTGGCCCAGGGCTTAATAGGATTGATAGAATACTCATATCAACAAGTTGCAACTTCTTTTCAGGAAGCTCATCTCGAAAGAACTCCGAGGTTAAGCGTGCTTGGCCTGGAGCAATTTCGGGATGGGTGACCGACCGGGAAGTCTTTCCTGGGTGCGCACGAGTGAGGACAAAGTGCGTAGAAAAGACATGTGTTGGTCTGTGGGGTCAGTCTTGATTCCTAGAGAGCTGCCACGTGGTAAGCGGGCCCGGCCTCGAGGAGGCGAGACGTTAAAGTGGTATCAGAGCCGAACCTCGCGGTTTCACGGGCGCGTGTGGGCGCAGTTGCGCAGGCATGGTGCGCATGGCTGGTGTGGGCCCAGAGTGGTCACACAGCATGGCACATGCGCTGGCACTGGACGCACGGACGTGGCCAAAAGGGGACGTTCCTGGACTGGGGTTGACCGACGAGGACGTCGGTCTTCTAAGGGGGTGAGTATGTAACATCCTGGCCCAGGGCTTAATAGGATTGATAGAATACTCATATCAACAAGTTGCAACTTCTTTTCAGGAAGCTCATCTCGAAAGAACTCCGAGGTTAAGCGTGCTTGGCCTGGAGCAATTTCGGGATGGGTGACCGACCGGGAAGTCTTTCCTGGGTGCGCACGAGTGAGGACAAAGTGCGTAGAAAAGACATGTGTTGGTCTGTGGGGTCAGTCTTGATTCCTAGAGAGCTGCCAGGTGGTAAGCGGGCCCGGCCTCGAGGAGGCGAGACGTTACATCAGATCCATGGGTCCCAGTTGCCCTTTCCTGTACGCCTTGTGGTCTTTTACGCGGTCAAAGAAAATTTTAGTGACGAAAATGGTCTGACCGTGAGCCCACGAAGCTTACACATGGGCCCTCTCTTACTGACTAGGATGCCACGTCGGCCAAAAATGCCTGTGGGGTTGGGTCATGATGAAAATTGTGGGTCACCGTTGTTCGCCATACTAGAAACGAGATTTTAGTGACGAATCGACCACTCAGAACCTGTCCAGGACAGTAAACCGGCGACACCGGACAATAGTGTTCATTGATTTATACGGATTTTCATCACAAATGAGGCTTGTTATTGACGGACCACGAAAAACGTCATAAAGTTGGCCGAAAATGGGAAAAACAACAAATATAGTGATGAATCTACTGTAAAATCATCATTAATCAGCAGATCTGTACTAGTGGATCCAACAGCCGTTGTGCAATTTATAATTGTGTGGGGTTGCTAAAGCTTTTATTATACCAGCTGTACAGGTGTACGTAGAAGACAAAAGTTGTTTACTATCGGGTCCAAGGAAAAGATTTCCTTCCACTAAAAATGAATAGAATATAAGAATAATAAACTTATAATCTTTGCAAGATATCTTACTTTACCTAAATCTAATAAATTATCAATATCTGCAAAAAAGTGAAGATTGATGTGATCATATTTATTTCATGTGTCACTTCGACGACAAAAAGAAACTAAAATTTGTGATGCGAAGTAACAGAAAGCAATCAATTCTATAATACTTGGCTGAAGCAAAAATTGGATCCGTATGAGGATGTGGTCGCTTTTATTAGTATCCCTAAAGATATCAAAACTTGGAGCCAGGATATGAGAACATTGACACACATATGGACAACGGAACAATTAATTTTTAAGATATGTTCCCGCTTCTATAAAAACACCATCAAATAAAGAAATGTGCCTAGTAATACAACAATTCTTCTATCAAGCGGACCATGGCAGCTCTTTACATGAGCACAACAAAAAAAACACACCTGATCGCCATTTCTAAGTTTCTTGCAATCTTGTATTTTACACTCCTGTCCATCAGCTATGCAGGTACGTGGTAGATTTTGATCAAGAATTGTGAGTTATTCAGATTATATAATTTAACAGCCAATTTGCAGAGGAGCAGGACGAGCTGAGATGCGAAAAAGTTAAATACTACAGGCTTGATGAATGCCGCATGCATTGCGCCCGTGTATTTGCCAAGGATTTCACTTACTTTCTTCGAGTTACTGGCGGAGACTTTGAGTGTTGTTGCAAAAGGAAATGGTCCTTCCCACCACCACAGTCACCTCCAGGCCCCAGTAGTGATGTCGAGATAATAGCGGCAACAGATGATGGCATTCATGCCTGAGCGGTGCCCCTGTTGGTGGACATACCATGCTCCTTCATGTAATGCATCCATATGATTGATGCAAATATAATAAAGATGATTTTAATATCTTGTGCGGGAGAAGCAGACTTTGGTATGATGATAAAATTAAACCTTGAGATCAATATTCGTGGACATACTGAAAGAGATAGGAATAGTTGATTGGTTGAATTATTGGTGTATGGCTTTAAATATATACTAGAAACAGAGCGCGGCGTTGCCTCGCTTCTGTAGTCATGTTCAGCATTGTAAACAAACTTGACATTCTTTCACCAATATCTGCTGGGAAATAAGTGTTTGAAAAGGCTCAAGAAAACTCATATCAGTATATGAAGTACATTTGAACGGTGGAGAAGTGTCCTAGATACCACAGTTCTAGCAAGGACATACATTTGGCCGAACAAGACATTGAAAAAGAATATTGAAATAAACATATCTTCTGTGAATTATGTGGATTCATATAGTTTGCTGTATAACAGAATGGGTGCCATTGGCTATCTTTCATTAAGAGTGCGGGGGCAGCAGATTTCAGGAAATACAATTTAATGAAAGCAAAGGCTAAATAATCTCAATTTCATTAATCAATGATCATTTACACTCTCGCTTAATCGATCCCTCTTTCATTGGAGTTGCTGGATTTCCATTCTACAATTTTCAATAAACTTGTAATTGTTAACTATATACCAATAAGCAGTCAAGTTGGCTTTCGAACACGGAACACCAAAGGCTTGCACAAAAAAAGTATAGATAATAAAAGTGTATATTATCTTTCATGCAGTCCACATATAATCTGATCGTGGTGCGGAGCAAGGAATGAACTTAGAAAGAAAATTAAACTGGTTGTTTTTCTGAACTTTGCTTCGACAAATGTGCAATGTTGTAAGGATGATTGTGCAGTACTTATACTCTGCAATCCAAATAACTTGCTTTGAAATGGGTATTATACAAACGAAAGGTAATAATTGTGGCATTACAAAATGTCATTTATATATTCTACATTAATGCACTTCATGTAAGGTATAAAAACACGTTGATTAAACTTAATGAATTTATTTGTTTTTCCTTTACCGTATTTTTTTGACTCACTTTAGTTGTACTTTGTATTTGATTTAAAAATAATATAATAATCAGTAGGGTCTTGCTCCTCTTGTGTTCAGTAAAAAATACACACACACACACATCGATGAAACACCATAGTTTTAGCATATCCTTGCAATTGATTTCCTTATATAGGACAGAGTACATTAGCATTGCAGACTTAAAAGAAATTTTCTATCACCAAATTATAAATTTTGAACATAGCTGAATAACAAAATTTCTATCCCTCATTATTATTTTTGTAATAAAGGAATTTTAGTTCATACCTTTTAGTCACTGCTTCAACAGGAAATGGTGGTCTGGTGGACCCTGCAAGAAATGATGGCTGGTGGCGACCTGCTGTGGAGGCCCTCAACATGAATGAGGTCAGGTGTTATGGTCACGAAAACCTCTTTTAATATGCTCATTTGTGACATAGACATAAGATATGTATGGCTATAAGCCTGTGACATGATTGCTGCCTGCAGCGTCGTTGAAGTTTGGTGTTGAACACTCGGCATGCCTATTGGCGATGACGTTTCCATACTTGTATGGAAGTAGCACCATGCCCGATATGATGGTGGCGCTGAAGCCTTGCTCGACACACGATTTTGACAGAAACTTCGGCTCAGACATAGAGTCAAACACTTAGTAGGCAAGGTGTCGATGGAAATGTCATGGTTGAAATACAGCAGCAGTAGCAAAACACAGCACAATCCATGGGTAGTCGGGAAGAGCACCCTTCTTCACCATCTCGCAGGAGCCGCCTCTTCAACCCTGGTGATGATTTCCTACCAATCCTCCTCCCTTTTGCGGCTGAGCACCTATGCGGAGTGGACAGCGCTACTGATCAGGGCAATCTGTTGATCCTCTGAGCTGATGCAGCCTTGCATCGCCGAGCTTCCAACCCTAGGGCCGTGCCGAACTTGTCGTATGGAGCAGGTGAGCTAGGCTGCCGGACTGGAGCTCGACTGCCCACGGTTTGCTGGCACCAATTTGAAGCTTCATGAATCGGTGCTTGCATGCTCGTTCCTGGAAGAATGAACGATGGAGAAGTGATGACTGGCAAATCGACGATGGAAATTGATGAACAGTAACTCGACCAATCAGAGGCCACAGAACTGCACGGGATTTAGATATGTAGAAACCCACGTCTCCCGATACGTGGCCCCAGTTACCCTTTGTTGTGCGCCTTGTGGCATTTGACGTGGTCAAACAAAATTTTAGTGACGAAAATAGTTTGACCGTGGGGCCTGACACATGGGCCCCATCTTGCTGACCAGGATGCCACATAGGCCAGAAACGCCCTTGGGCGGGTTTATGACGAAAGTTGTGGGTCCAATGTTTACTGACATGTAGGCCCGTGTAGTATTGCATCGTGCGCACGTGGCATCACCACGGTGGGAAATAAATTAAATGTTAAAAACTACTTGGTCTTGGGACCCGTCTTCAGATCCGTGGGTCCCAGTTGCCCTTTCCTGTACGCCTTGTGGTCTTTTACGCGGTCAAAGAAAATTTTAGTGACGAAAATGGTCTGACCGTGAGCCCACGAAGCTTACACATGGGCCCTCTCTTACTGACTAGGATGCCACGTCGGCCAAAAATGCCTGTGGGGTTGGGTCATGATGAAAATTGTGGGTCGCCGTTGTTCGCCATACTAGAAACGAGATTTTAGTGACGAATCGACCACTCAGAACCTGTCCAGGACAGTAAACCGGCGACACCGGACAATAGTGTTCATTGATTTATACGGATTTTCGTCACAAATGAGGCTTGTTAGTGACGGACCACGAAAAACGTCATAAAGTTGGCCGAAAATGGGAAAAACAACAAATATAGTGATGAATCTACAGTAAAATCATCATTAATCAGCAGATCTGTACTAGTGGATCCAACAGCCGTTGTGCAATTTATAATTGTGTGGGGTTGCTAAAGCTTTTATTATACCAGCTGTACAGGTGTACGTAGAAGACAAAAGTTGTTTACTATCGGGTCCAAGGAAAAGATTTCCTTCCACTAAAAATGAATAGAATATAAGAATAATAAACTTATAATCTTTGCAAGATATCTTACTTTACCTAAATCTAATAAATTATCAATATCTGCAAAAAAGTGAAGATTGATGTGATCATATTTATTTCATGTGTCACTTCGACGACAAAAAGAAACTAAAATTTGTGATGCGAAGTAACAGAAAGCAATCAATTCTATAATACTTGGCTGAAGCAAAAATTGGATCCGTATGAGGATGTGGTCGCTTTTATTAGTATCCCTGAAGATATCAAAACTTGGAGCCAGGATATGAGAACATTGACACACATATGGACAACGGAACAATTAATTTTTAAGATATGTTCCCGCTTCTATAAAAACACCATCAAATAAAGAAGTGTGCCTAGTAATACAACAATTCTTCTATCAAGCGGACCATGGCAGCTCTTTACATGAGCACAACAAAAATAACACACCTGATCGCCATTTCTATGTTTCTTGCAATCTTGTATTTTACACTCCTGTCCATCACCTATGCAGGTATGTGGTAGATTTTGATCAAGAATTGTGAGTTATTCAGATTATATAATTTAACAGCCAATTTGCAGAGGAGCAGGACGAGCTGAGATGCGAAAAAGTTAAATACTACAGGCTTGATGAATGCCGCATGCATTGCGCCCGTGTATTTGCCAAGGATTTCACTTACTTTCTTCGAGTGACTGGCGGAGACTTTGAGTGTTGTTGCAAAAGGAAATGGTCCTTCCCACCACCACAGTCACCTCCAGGCCCCAGTAGTGATGTCGAGATAATAGCGGCAACAGATGATGGCATTCATGCCTGAGCGGTGCCCCTGTAGGTGGACATACCATGCTCCTTCATGTAATGCATCCATATGATTGATGCAAATATAATAAAGATGATTTTAATATCTTGTGCGGGAGAAGCAGACTTTGGTATGATGATAAAATTAAACCTTGAGATCAATATTCGTGGACATACTGAAAGAGATAGGAATAGTTGATTGGTTGAATTATTGGTGTATGGCTTTAAATATATACTAGAAACAGAGCGCGGCGTTGCCTCGCTTCTGTAGTCATGTTCAGCATTGTAAACAAAATTGACATTCCTTCACCAATATCTGGGGGGAAATAAGTGTTTGAAAAGGCTCAAGAAAACTCATATCAGTATATGAAGTACATTTGAACGGTGGAGAAGTGTCCTAGATACCACAGTTCTAGCAAGGACATACATTTGGCCGAACAAGACATTGAAAAAGAATATTGAAATAAACATATCTTCTGTGAATTATGTGGATTCATATAGTTTGCTGTATAACAGAATGGGTGCCATTGGCTATCTTTCATTAAGAGTGCGGGGGCAGCAGATTTCAGGAAATACAATTTAATGAAAGCAAAGGCTAAATAATCTCAATTTCATTAATCAATGATCATTTACACTCTCGCTTAATCGATCCCTCTTTCATTGGAGTTGCTGGATTTCCATTCTACAATTTTCAATAAACTTGTAATTGTTAACTATATACCAATAAGCAGTCAAGTTGGCTTTCGAACACGGAACACCAAAGGCTTGCACAAAAAAAGTATAGATAATAAAAGTGTATATTATCTTTCATGCAGTCCACATATAATCTGATCGTGGTGCGGAGCAAGGAATGAACTTAGAAAGAAAATTAAACTGGTTGTTTTTCTGAACTTTGCTTCCGACAAAATGTGCAATGTTGTAAGGATGATTGTGCAGTACTTATACTCTGCAATCCAAATAACTTGCTTTGAAATGGGTATTATACAAACGAAAGGTAATAATTGTGGCATTACAAAATGTCATTTATATATTCTACATTAATGCACTTCATGTAAGGTATAAAAACACGTTGATTAAACTTAATGAATTTATTTGTTTTTCCTTTACCGTATTTTTTTGACTCACTTTAGTTGTACTTTGTATTTGATTTAAAAATAATATAATAATCAGTAGGGTCTTGCTCCTCTTGTGTTCAGTAAAAAATACACACACACATACATCGATGAAACACCATAGTTTTAGCATATCCTTGCAATTGATTTCCTATATAGGACAGAGTACATTAGCATTGCAGACTTAAAACAAATTTTCTATCACCAAATTATAAATTTTGAACATAGCTGAATAACAAAATTTCTATCCCTCATTATTATTTTTGTAATAAAGGAATTTTAGTTCATACCTTTTAGTCACTGCTTCAACAGGAAATGGTGGTCTGGTGGACCTTGCAAGGTATGATGGCTGGTGGCGACCTGCTGTGGAGGCCCTCAACATGAATGAGGTCAGGTGTTATGGTCACGAAAACCTCTTTTAATATGCTCATTTGTGACATAGACATAAGATATGTATGGCTATAAGCCTGTGACATGATTGCTGCCTGCAGCGTCGTTGAAGTTTGGTGTTGAACACTCGGCATGCCTATTGGCGATGACGTTTCCATACTTGTATGGAAGTAGCACCATGCCCGATATGATGGTGGCGCTGAAGCCTTGCTCGACACACGATTTTGACAGAAACTTCGGCTCAGACATAGAGTCAAACACTTAGTAGGCAAGGTGTCGATGGAAATGTCATGGTTGAAATACAGCAGCAGTAGCAAAACACAGCACAATCCATGGGTAGTCGGGAAGAGCACCCTTCTTCACCATCTCGCAGGAGCCGCCTCTTCAACCCTGGTGATGATTTCCTACCAATCCTCCTCCCTTTTGCGGCTGAGCACCTATGCGGAGTGGACAGCGCTACTGATCAGGGCAATCTGTTGATCCTCTGAGCTGATGTAGCCTTGCATCGCCGAGCTTCCAACCCTAGGGCCGTGCCGAACTTGTCGTATGGAGCAGGTGAGCTAGGCTGCCGGACTGGAGCTCGACTGCCCACGGTTTGCTGGCACCAATTTGAGGCTTCATGAATCGGTGCTTGCATGCTCGTTCCTGGAAGAATGAACGATGGAGAAGTGATGACTGGCAAATCGACGATGGAAATTGATGAACAGTAACTCGACCAATCAGAGGCCACAGAACTGCACGGGATTTAGATATGTAGAAACCCACGTCTCCCGATACGTGGCCCCAGTTACCCTTTGTTGTGCGCCTTGTGGCATTTGACGTGGTCAAACAAAATTTTAGTGACGAAAATAGTTTGACCGTGGGGCCGTGGGGCCTGACACATGGGCCCCATCTTGCTGACCAGGATGCCACATAGGCCAGAAACGCCCTTGGGCGGGTTTATGACGAAAGTTGTGGGTCCAATGTTTACTGACATGTAGGCCCGTGTAGTATTGCATCGTGCGCACGTGGCATCACCACGGTGGGAAATAAATTAAATGTTAAAAACTACTTGGTCTTGGGACCCGTCTTCAGATCCGTGGGTCCTAGTTGCCCTTTCCTGTAAGCCTTGTGGTCTTTTACGCGGTCAAAGAAAATTTTAGTGACGAAAATGGTCTGACCGTGCGCCCACGAAGCTTACACATGGGCCCTCTCTTACTGACTAGGATGCCACGTCGGCCAAAAATGCCTGTGGGGTTGGGTCATGATGAAAATTGTGGGTCGCCGTTGTTTGCCATACTAGAAACGAGATTTTAGTGACGAATCGACCACTCAGAACCTGTCCAGGACAGTAAACCGGCGACACCGGACAATAGTGTTCATTGATTTATACGGATTTTTGTCACAAATGAGGCTTGTTAGTGACGGACCACGAAAAACGTCATAATGTTGGCCGAAAATGGGAAAAACAAGAAATATAGTGATGAATCTACAGTAAAATCATCATTAATCAGCAGATCTGTACTAGTGGATCCAACAGCCATTGTGCAATTTATAATTGTGTGGGGTTGCTAAAGCTTTTATTATACCAGCTGTACAGGTGTACGTAGAAGACAAAAGTTGTTTACTATCGGGTCCAAGGAAAAGATTTCCTTCCACTAAAAATGAATAGAATATAAGAATAATAAACTTATAATCTTTGCAAGATATCTTACTTTACCTAAATCTAATAAATTATCAATATCTGCAAAAAAGTGAAGATTGATGTGATCATATTTATTTCATGTGTCACTTCGACAACAAAAAGAAACTAAAATTTGTGATGCGAAGTAACAGAAAGCAATCAATTCTATAATACTTGGCGGAAGCAAAAATTGGATCCGTATGAGGATGTGGTCGCTTTTATTAGTATCCCTGAAGATATCAAAACTTGGAGCCAGGATATGAGAACATTGACACACATATGGACAATGGAACAATTAATTTTTAAGATATGTTCCCGCTTCTATAAAAACACCATCAAATAAAGAAGTGTGCCTACTAATACAACAATTCTTCTATCAAGCGGACCATGGCAGCTCTTTACATGAGCACAACAAAAAAAACACCTGATCGCCATTTCTATGTTTCTTGCAATCTTGTATTTTACACTCCTGTCCATCACCTATGCAGGTACGTGGTAGATTTTGATCAAGAATTGTGAGTTATTCAGATTATATAATTTAACAGCCAATTTGCAGAGGAGCAGGACGAGCTGAGATGCGAAAAAGTTAAATACTACAGGCTTGATGAATGCCGCATGCATTGTGCCCGTGTATTTGCCAAGGATTTCACTTACTTTCTTCGAGTGACTGGCAGAGACTTTGAGTGTTGTTGCAAAAGGAAATGGTCCTTCCCACCACCACAGTCACCTCCAGGCCCCAGTAGTGATGTCGAGATAATAGCGGCAATAGATGATGGCATTCATGCCTAAGCGGTGCCCCTGTTGGTGGACATACCATGCTCCTTCATGTAATGCATCCATATGATTGATGCAAATATAATAAAGATGATTTTAATATCTTGTGCGGGAGAAGCAGACTTTGGTATGATGATAAAATTAAACCTTGAGATCAATATTCGTGGACATACTGAAAGAGATAGGAATAGTTGATTGGTTGAATTATTGGTGTTTGGCTTTAAATATATACTAGAAACAGAGCGCGGCGTTGCCTCGCTTCTGTAGTCATGTTCACAATTGTAAACAAAATTGACATTCTTTCACCAATATCTGGGGGGAAATAAGTGTTTGAAAAGGCTCAAGAAAACTCATATCAGTATATGAAGTACATTTGAACGGTGGAGAAGTGTCCTAGATACCACAGTTCTAGCAAGGACATACATTTGGCCGAACAAGACATTGAAAAAGAATATTGAAATAAACATATCTTCTGTGAATTATGTGGATTCATATAGTTTGCTGTATAACAGAATGGGTGCCATTGGCTATCTTTCATTAAGAGTGCGGGGGCAGCAGATTTCAGGAAATACAATTTAATGAAATCAAAGGCTAAATAATCTCAATTTCATTAATCAATGATCATTTACACTCTCGCTTAATCGATCCCTCTTTCATTGGAGTTGCTGGATTTCCATTCTACAATTTTCAATAAACTTGTAATTGTTAACTATATACCAATAAGCAGTCAAGTTGGCTTTCGAACACGGAACACCAAAGGCTTGCACAAAAAAAGTATAGATAATAAAAGTGTATATTATCTTTCATGCAGTCCACATATAATCTGATCGTGGTGCGGAGCAAGGAATGAACTTAGAAAGAAAATTAAACTGGTTGTTTTTCTGAACTTTGCTTCCGACAAAATGTGCAATGTTGTAAGGATGATTGTGCAGTACTTATACTCTGCAATCCAAATAACTTGCTTTGAAATGGGTATTATACAAACGAAAGGTAATAATTGTGGCATTACAAAATGTCATTTATATATTCTACATTAATGCACTTCATGTAAGGTATAAAAACACGTTGATTAAACTTAATGAATTTATTTGTTTTTCCTTTACCGTATTTTTTTGACTCACTTTAGTTGTACTTTGTATTTGATTTAAAAATAATATAATAATCAGTAGGGTCTTGCTCCTCTTGTGTTCAGTAAAAAATACACACACACATACATCGATGAAACACCATAGTTTTAGCATATCCTTGCAATTGATTTCCTATATAGGACAGAGTACATTAGCATTGCAGACTTAAAACAAATTTTCTATCACCAAATTATAAATTTTGAACATAGCTGAATAACAAAATTTCTATCCCTCATTATTATTTTTGTAATAAAGGAATTTTAGTTCATACCTTTTAGTCACTGCTTCAACAGGAAATGGTGGTCTGGTGGACCTTGCAAGGTATGATGGCTGGTGGCGACCTGCTGTGGAGGCCCTCAACATGAATGAGGTCAGGTGTTATGGTCACGAAAACCTCTTTTAATATGCTCATTTGTGACATAGACATAAGATATGTATGGCTATAAGCCTGTGACATGATTGCTGCCTGCAGCGTCGTTGAAGTTTGGTGTTGAACACTCGGCATGCCTATTGGCGATGACGTTTCCATACTTGTATGGAAGTAGCACCATGCCCGATATGATGGTGGCGCTGAAGCCTTGCTCGACACACGATTTTGACAGAAACTTCGGCTCAGACATAGAGTCAAACACTTAGTAGGCAAGGTGTCGATGGAAATGTCATGGTTGAAATACAGCAGCAGTAGCAAAACACAGCACAATCCATGGGTAGTCGGGAAGAGCACCCTTCTTCACCATCTCGCAGGAGCCGCCTCTTCAACCCTGGTGATGATTTCCTACCAATCCTCCTCCCTTTTGCGGCTGAGCACCTATGCGGAGTGGACAGCGCTACTGATCAGGGCAATCTGTTGATCCTCTGAGCTGATGTAGCCTTGCATCGCCGAGCTTCCAACCCTAGGGCCGTGCCGAACTTGTCGTATGGAGCAGGTGAGCTAGGCTGCCGGACTGGAGCTCGACTGCCCACGGTTTGCTGGCACCAATTTGAGGCTTCATGAATCGGTGCTTGCATGCTCGTTCCTGGAAGAATGAACGATGGAGAAGTGATGACTGGCAAATCGACGATGGAAATTGATGAACAGTAACTCGACCAATCAGAGGCCACAGAACTGCACGGGATTTAGATATGTAGAAACCCACGTCTCCCGATACGTGGCCCCAGTTACCCTTTGTTGTGCGCCTTGTGGCATTTGACGTGGTCAAACAAAATTTTAGTGACGAAAATAGTTTGACCGTGGGGCCGTGGGGCCTGACACATGGGCCCCATCTTGCTGACCAGGATGCCACATAGGCCAGAAACGCCCTTGGGCGGGTTTATGACGAAAGTTGTGGGTCCAATGTTTACTGACATGTAGGCCCGTGTAGTATTGCATCGTGCGCACGTGGCATCACCACGGTGGGAAATAAATTAAATGTTAAAAACTACTTGGTCTTGGGACCCGTCTTCAGATCCGTGGGTCCTAGTTGCCCTTTCCTGTAAGCCTTGTGGTCTTTTACGCGGTCAAAGAAAATTTTAGTGACGAAAATGGTCTGACCGTGCGCCCACGAAGCTTACACATGGGCCCTCTCTTACTGACTAGGATGCCACGTCGGCCAAAAATGCCTGTGGGGTTGGGTCATGATGAAAATTGTGGGTCGCCGTTGTTTGCCATACTAGAAACGAGATTTTAGTGACGAATCGACCACTCAGAACCTGTCCAGGACAGTAAACCGGCGACACCGGACAATAGTGTTCATTGATTTATACGGATTTTTGTCACAAATGAGGCTTGTTAGTGACGGACCACGAAAAACGTCATAATGTTGGCCGAAAATGGGAAAAACAAGAAATATAGTGATGAATCTACAGTAAAATCATCATTAATCAGCAGATCTGTACTAGTGGATCCAACAGCCATTGTGCAATTTATAATTGTGTGGGGTTGCTAAAGCTTTTATTATACCAGCTGTACAGGTGTACGTAGAAGACAAAAGTTGTTTACTATCGGGTCCAAGGAAAAGATTTCCTTCCACTAAAAATGAATAGAATATAAGAATAATAAACTTATAATCTTTGCAAGATATCTTACTTTACCTAAATCTAATAAATTATCAATATCTGCAAAAAAGTGAAGATTGATGTGATCATATTTATTTCATGTGTCACTTCGACAACAAAAAGAAACTAAAATTTGTGATGCGAAGTAACAGAAAGCAATCAATTCTATAATACTTGGCGGAAGCAAAAATTGGATCCGTATGAGGATGTGGTCGCTTTTATTAGTATCCCTGAAGATATCAAAACTTGGAGCCAGGATATGAGAACATTGACACACATATGGACAACGGAACAATTAATTTTTAAGATATGTTCCCGCTTCTATAAAAACACCATCAAATAAAGAAGTGTGCCTAGTAATACAACAATTCTTCTATCAAGCGGACCATGGCAGCTCTTTACATGAGCACAACAAAAATAACACACCTGATCGCCATTTCTATGTTTCTTGCAATCTTGTATTTTACACTCCTGTCCATCACCTATGCAGGTATGTGGTAGATTTTGATCAAGAATTGTGAGTTATTCAGATTATATAATTTAACAGCCAATTTGCAGAGGAGCAGGACGAGCTGAGATGCGAAAAAGTTAAATACTACAGGCTTGATGAATGCCGCATGCATTGTGCCCGTGTATTTGCCAAGGATTTCACTTACTTTCTTCGAGTGACTGGCGGAGACTTTGAGTGTTGTTGCAAAAGGAAATGGTCCTTCCCACCACCACAGTCACCTCCAGGCCCCAGTAGTGATGTCGAGATAATAGCGGCAACAGATGATGGCATTCATGCCTAAGCGGTGCCCCTGTTGGTGGACATACCATGCTCCTTCATGTAATGCATCCATATGATTGATGCAAATATAATAAAGATGATTTTAATATCTTGTGCGGGAGAAGCAGACTTTGGTATGATGATAAAATTAAACCTTGAGATCAATATTCGTGGACATACTGAAAGAGATAGGAATAGTTGATTGGTTGAATTATTGGTGTATGGCTTTAAATATATACTAGAAACAGAGCGCGGCGTTGCCTCGCTTCTGTAGTCATGTTCAACATTGTAAACAAAATTGACATTCTTTCACCAATATCTGGGGGGAAATAAGTGTTTGAAAAGGCTCAAGAAAACTCATATCAGTATATGAAGTACATTTGAACGGTGGAGAAGTGTCCTAGATACCACAGTTCTAGCAAGGACATACATTTGGCCGAACAAGACATTGAAAAAGAATATTGAAATAAACATATTGTGAGAGCCGCCCAAGTTGCATCCATTTTAATCGAGCTAGCCGGCTGTCTATAAAAAGGACGCCATGCCGAGAGCTCAACCAAAATACACACAACTCCGGTATTCCCCCGACATGCTTCTCAAGCAATGCCCAAGACCATAAGTACGTCGGTGTAACAACATAAGCATTCATCACAAATGAACATACCGATACATTTCAGATTTCATACAACAATTGTATCGATTACAAGTTCATAGATGAAGTACTCCAATTCTGAAACTTAACAAGAAAGGGAGTAAAAGATTAATATTACAAATAAGGTTCAGATTCTATCAATGTTATCAAAGTGAAGTATTTTTAAAATAAACAAAAGGCCAATGGTGCCTTGCCCTTGCACCACCGGTTCAGTAACAGCAGGACAGCCACTACTCATCGTCCCTTTCGCCGGCATCGGCGGGGAAGAAACAATCTAAACAACCACACCATCACCTGCAAAACTCAAATGAAGCAACCGTGAGTACGAAGGTACTCGCAAGACTTATCCGTGGGCACATACTAGTCCCGACTCCAAGGATGATGCATATGGTTAGGTAGCAAGGAAAAATCCATAGGATGACATTTTGCGTAAAGCGAGAAATTAATTAAGTGATGCTAGACATAAAGCATAAAGAGAAAACCTCATGGGCAGACATAGACCTAAAACTGAACATACAACCCAAGTAACATAAAGTGTAATTCTCACATATGCCATTTATCATGCTCTCCAAGTGCAAGTTCAATTAACTACGATGAAACCCGATGTACACCAAGCATGATCATGACCGAGATCGCGGCGATTCGAATCGATTATACACCCTGCAGGGGAGTTCAACTGTACCCACACGACACAAGTCCATCCTCTTGGCCCAAGTGTCAACCTTTCTCTCGCCCATCCCCGACGGTTGTACCAGTCCCTATGGCACCGGGTTTCCTGCCCAAGTGTCATCGACAACCTGCGGATTCCCGCCACCTTTTCTCTCCTCCAATTCTTTTTCAAACGCGTCATAGGGTCACCAGCACAAACATCGGTACGCAATGAGATAATCAGCTTATCTTACCATTATGTCGGACATGTGGTATGAACGGGAAGTGCTTAGGACAACGACAACAACGCACGGTCCTTAATCGACCAAGCGGGGCTACAACAAGCCTACCACCCGCTCAGTCCAGCAAGTTCATCATATCACGTTCATGTTCATTCCCATACTGTACGAAAAATAAGAACAGACCTGTAGCTCGCGAATGATGGTGACCTTCCATCAAATCGACTTCTACCGATATACCTATAGCATGGCTAAGCAATTCGTGAGACACAAAACTGTATAACTACCCAACTTTGACCAGTTAACAAGGATCAGGATATATCAAGTAACAAGGATAGGTCATGCAGCAAGTAGGAGCTAGCAGACATAAACACCTATTGCCCGACTTAATGCAACATAAGTACCTATTAAGCAGCAGTCAAAATTAAGGACACATCCAAAATAGGGTGAAAGATGCATAGGTGCTTGCCTTCTTCACAGGTGCTTCAACAACAAAATATCAACCACCGGATCAACCTTGATCACCCAAAAATCGCACTCCGATGCTTCATTTTCTAGAGAAAGAAACATACGTCGTAATAAATATGAATGCAATGATATGAGGAATGATCCAAATGGGATGAAACTTTCCAGATATGAAGTGCATGAAGTCATGAGTACAATGCACCAAGAATCACTGAAAACGGAGTTCGTATGCTTCCGTTATAAACAAAACACTGCTGCTCTGTCCAGAAATAACAGAATCTAGCTAGATCATCAAATTTCATTAAGTCGAAAATTGACAGAGGGTACTGGAACATGGCAGTCATTTTTAATGAAAAGAGTACATTAAAACATGAATTTTAGTGGTAGTCTCATGTCCATTGGGTCTATGTTAATTTCTGTATAGAATTTACAATGTGAAAAAGCGTGTGTGTACTTGACAAGAAAAAGCATGTTACAAACTTGATACAGGCAGGAAATTATTTTCAATGGACAGTAAACATCATAACAAGCTACTGAGAAGTGGGTTCATATTTCTAGCATTCACTGAAATTGCATTATGGTATAAACAAGCCAGAAGATATTTAAATAAATCATGACATGCAGGATCAGTTCAGGGTGTGCTATCATTTTTAACATGCAGAGCAGAGCATAACAGAGAAAACAAAACTGGAACTGAAACTTTAGGAGTCATGGTTATTTTCTAATGGTTTTGCAAAGATTTGAAATCAATTAGTTCTAGCATGTTCAGAACTTCAGGCTGTTAGTTGCTAGCTTTCTGCTGCCATCTTCACGCTACAGAGGCATGCACGATTGTGGGCGCCAGGAACAAAGGTCACTAACGACTGAACTTGCGGGAGACTCCGAAAACAGAACGACCAAACCACAACATGGATCTACAGAACTAGAACGTGATGGGGAGCTCACCACAATGCTGCGTGACTTGGACACAGTCTGCAGCGACAGGTCGTGGACGAACAGCTTCACGGCAGGACCATGTACATCGGCATTAAAAGCAGGAGCTGTAGATCGAAGCAGCAGAGGGTCTGCATTCAGGGATGTCAAGGGATGTGCAGGCGTGGGGAAAAACTTGAACAGCAGGGACTGAACCAAGGCTCACCGGAGGATGGAGCCAATGACGACGACGCCTGCTGGCCGGAGTTGGGGAAGAACAGGCCGGGCCCAACGGATTTCGGCAGTGCAAGCTAGGGCTGGTGTTGGTGGCGATTCAGGCCGTCCAGGAGGATCTTCTCGCAGCATCTTCATGGCAGGGCGCACCTAGAAAATCCACCATGGCTCTGTTCCTTGGTTGTCCTACGGCTGCAGCTGCTAGTCTTCTCTCAGGACTGAAAAATGGGGAGAAGGAGAGGAGGGTAGAGGACAGCTCGTGAGAGGATAAGGCTGGGGAGGTGAAGAGGAGAGAGCAAGCAGCGCCCAGCACTTCTGGCTTTGCTCTGAAGGAGAGCCGCCCCTGCAGGCCAATCGACAGGAAGGAGAAGAAGAGAGAGGGGATGACAGGTGGGTCAGGTTGTATTCTGAATTTTCGTCATTTTATTTCTCTCCAAAGTTGCAGTCAAGTTCAACCACTTCCACAGCTCCAAAATTAATGAAACTTTTTCTGTTGTTGCTACAGGTCAGCATGAAACCATTTGAACTAGTTTCACTCAAAAAGGTTCTACAGATTTTGAACTGTAAATTTTTAAAGTCAATATGTTAGAGAAGGTTAATTGGATTCATAACGGCTGAAAAAGGCTTCATAAATTTCAAGAAAAGATCCATAAACATGGTTTGATATGTAGTAAATTTTAAAACTGTTAGATGGACATGTGTGCACAGGAAAACAGCGAGATATTTCTCATAGCTTCAGTTTGGTCAAGAATACGAATGGGATGCTCATGATAGGTCAGGTCTGGTTTCAGATCACAACAACCCACATCAACGATTTCAGTTGGCACACAAAGGCATTTCTTCAATTGAGAGACATGAAAGACGTTGTGGACATTGGATAGGGATGAAGGAAGTTCCAATTGGTATGCCACAGCACCACGTGTTGCAACGATCCTGAAAGGGCCAATATAGAGAGGAACCAATTTCCCCCTCACTTGAAACCTTTTTGTGCCACGAAGAGGAGAAACTTTCAGATACACATAGTTTCCCACCTTGAAACGAAGTTCTCTCCGACGACGGTCAGCATAGCTCTTTTGACGTGATTGAGCCACACGCAAATGCTCTTGAATAATTCTAACCTTTGCTTCAGCTTCCACAACGAAGTCTGGACCATAGAAATGCCTCTCACCAGACTCGGACCAATTTAGAGGAGTCCTACACCTTTTTCCATAGAGAGCTTCAAAAGGAGACATTTTTATGCTTGATTCATAACTATTGTTCTATGAGAATTCAGCGAATGGCAAGCAAATTTCCCACTTCTTCCCATATGTGAGAACACATGCTCTCAACATGTCCTCGAGGATTTGATTAACCCTTTCAGTTTGGCCTCCGGTTTGGGGATGATAGGCAGAGCTATGAAAAAGCTTAGTATCCAATGCTGCATGAAGGCTTTTCCAAAAACGAGAAACGAATTGAGAACCACGATCAGAGACTATTCTTTTTGGTACCCCATGAAGGCAAACAATCCGAGTGAGGTACAATGCCGCATAATCCTTGGCACTGAAAGAAGTCTTGACGGGATGGAAATGTGCAGACTTAGTCAAACGATCAACAATTACCCAAATAGAATCATATCCACTTGATGTCTTGGGCAGGCCGGTAATAAAATCCATGCCTATGTCTTCCCATTTCCATGATGGAATAGGCAATGGTTGGAGAGTACCCGCAGGTTTCAGATGGCTGGCCTTCACCCGTTGGCAAACATCGCACTTTGAAACATATCGAGCAATATCCCGCTTCATAGGAGTCCACCAAAATCTTTGCTTCAGATCTTGATACATTTTTGAGCTTCCAGGATGGATAGAGAGTAAAGAATCGTGAGCCTCATCAAGAATTTTCTTCCTCAGTTCATGAACCTTAGGAACAACGATGCGTTTCCTGAACCATAACACGCCATGTTCATCCATAGAGAAAGAAGAAGCTTTGCCCTCCTTCATCTTTTCTCGAATGCGAGTGACAACTTTGTCATTTCTTTGAGCATCTCTGATCTGGTCAAAAAGAGTAGATTTCACCTCTAGTGCAGCAAGAAAACCTTCCTCAACCATCTCAATACCGAGCTTCTGAAAATCATCACAAAGTGTGTTTATTCCCGATTTAATTCTTAAGCAATTGCACCGAGCCTTACGGCTCAATGCATCGGCAACAACATTGGCTTTTCCCGGATGGTAATGTATATCCATTTTGTAGTCTTTGATCAGTTCAAGCCACCTCCTTTGTCTCATTTAGATCAGCTTAGGTGAAGATATATTTCAGACTTTTGTGATCGGTAAATATATTGCAAGTCTTCCCAAGAAGATAGTGCCGCCAAATTTTCAAGGCATGAACGACCGCTGCAAGCACGAGATCATGAGTGGGATAATTCTCTTCGTGACGCTTCAGCTGACAAGAGGCATATGAAATAACTCTTCCTTCTTGCATAAGCACACATCCAATTCCAACACGGGAAGCATCGCAATAAACATCGAAGCTTTTATCAATATTGGGTTGAGCAAGAATAGGTGCTGTTGTGAGAAGTGTTTTTAAGGTTTGGAAAGCTTGCTCACAATCTGGAGACCACTCAAATTTAAGACCATTTTGCAGCAACTTGGTCATAGGCTTTGCAATTTTAGAGAAATCCTTAATAAACCGACGATAGTAACCAGCAAGTCCAAGAATACTCCGAATCTCAGTAATATTTGTTGGTTGTCCCCAATTGAGAACATCTTGCACTTTGGTTGGGTCAACTGCAACACCATTTTCAGAAAGAACATGACCAAGAAAAGCCACTTCTTTTAACCAAAACTCACACTTGCTAAACTTGGCATAAAGTTGGTGTTTCCGAAGCTTTTCTAGTACAACACGAAGATGCATGGCATGCTCTTGCTCAGTCTTGGAGAACACAAGAATGTCGTCAATGAATACCACAACAAAGACATCAAGCTCTTCCATGAAGATGCTATTCATCAAGTACATAAAGTACGCTGGAGCATTGGTAAGACCAAAAGACATGACAAGAAACTCATAAAGCCCATAGCGAGTAGAGAAAGCTGTCTTTGGAATGTCTTCTTCTCGGATTTTAATTTGGTGATATCCCAACCTCAAGTCAATCTTGGAAAAGAATCGAGCACCGGCTAGCTGATCAAAGAGAATGTCAATCCGTGGGAGAGGATACTTGTTCTTGATAGTGACGGCATTCAATGGACGATAATCAACGCACATCCGCAAAGTGCCATCATTCTTCTTGACAAAGAGCGCTGGACAGCCCCATGGAGAGGAGCTTGGACGGATAAAACTCTTCTCAAGAAGTTCCTTCAGTTGCTTCTTCATTTCAGCCAACTCTTCAGTAGACATTGGATAAGTTTTCCTTGAAATCGGGGCTGTTCCGGGTTCAAGTTCAATGACAAACTCCACTGCCCGGTCAGGTGGCATGCCCGGCAATTCATCCGGAAAGACATCTGGGTACTCGCACACAATAGGTATGAATGACAAATCCATGGCTGCAGCACCTTGCAAGTGATAGAGATGAGAACCACCCTCGTCAAGATTGAGAGAAATTCGACCACGGGAAGGATTTTTAAGTGAAACCATTCTTCGAGCACAATGGATAATGGCATCATGCTTGATCAGCCAATTCATCCCTAGGATGATATCAATCCATTTTGTATCAAGCACCAGCAAATTTGTTGTGATGTTGGTGTTTTCCGCAAGAAGTGACAAACCTGGAACAAGCTGATTGGTGAGAATTTTTGCACCAGGGGATTCAATGAGAAATGATGTGCTGGTCGTACGAATGGTAAACCCATGCTGCATAGCATAACCTCTCCTTATGAATGAATGAGATGCACCGGAATCAAAGAGCACAACTGCAGATCGAGAGTTCACGGAAAGCATCCCAAAAAGAACATTGGCACCCTCTTGCACTTCTTCCGCTGTAGTGTAGTTGACACGGCCACGCTTTGGAACTTTACTATTCTTCTTTATGCCTTGCTGCTGTGGATGAGCTTGAATTTTGGATGGCTGCCTCAGATCAGATGCACCCTCACCATGCTTGGGAGAGGAACATTGACGCAAAGTGTGCCTGGTGCGACCACAATTATAACATGGACGACCACTAACTTTTGGTGCTTGATTTCTCACGGGCACTTGTGGCTTTCTCTGGTTGTTGGAAGGATGATGCAACAAATATGTGGGCTGTGGAGGCACATAGCCCCGCAAACAAGTGGAAAGAGGAGACACCACGCACGGACGTTTTGAGCTACCGCCCACCGAAGCTAAGGCAGCTCGCTTGCGCTTTTTGGCCTCAAGGTTTTTCATTTTGTCTTCTGCAAAGATTGCCCTGTCCACTAAATGATTGAAGTCCTTGAATTCCATGGTGGAGAGTTTGTCTTGCATTTCCTCTGAGAGACCATAATAGAAATATCCTCGTTTACGCTTGTCGATAGAGACATCTTCGGGAGCATATTGCGCAAGATAGTTGAACATCTGCACATATTCCATCATAGACTTGTTGCCTTGCTTAAGATTGAGGAACTCAAGCCTCTTGATCTCCATTACGCCCTCAGGAATATAGCAGGCAAGAAAAGCAGCCCGAAACTCTTCCCAAGTGAAGCGGTGGCCAGCTGGTTGCTTGGCAAGAAAACCTTGCCACCAAATACCGGCTTCATTCTGTAGTTGATGTGCAGCAAGGATAACCTTCCCATGTTCCCCACACTGAATAAGATCAAGCTTTTGTTCGATGGTGCGGAGCCAATGATCAGCATTGATAGGGTCCTCCGCCCGAGTAAAAATAGGTGGCTGAGTGCGAATGAAGTTAAAGAAGTTGCCGTCACGTGCAGCTCCACCTTCTCCTCGAGGGACTGAATTCTTTGCAATAGCTCGAAGAAGTTCAGTTTGCTCTTGGCGGTTTTGTTCAATCCGTAGCAATACTTCTGCCAAAGATGGTTGATTTCCACATTCAGAGTTAGGAGGCTCCGACAGATCATGATTGACACCACTACGCTTCCTCATCCTGCCGCCAAACTCAAGTTAGCGACCGGAAGGCAATAAAAGAAAAGATAGCCTTGCTGGAACAGGTTGCTGGAAATTTTTGGACAGCAAGGAATGGAATACTTCAAACTGAATATCAGAGAACAAGAATGCATAGCTCGACCAGAAAATAGGACAGCAAGGATGGGGTGAAGTTTGACAACATGTATGATCATAGGAAAATTTATTTCCATATACAATCATGTATGCAATAATATGTGATATGAAAAGTGCATGCTCTTACTGATTCGTTTCTCTCAAAATCGCATAGTACTCTCCCCAAAACAGCAGCACATAGTTTCAAGTAGCGAAGATAAATAAATAAGAAAGAATGTAAGACTTGCAGATAAATAGATAATCACACTTTCAAGCACATTAAAAGCAATTGAGGATAAATACACTAGGGGCAAGATTTTCAAAACACGCCCTATCATCTGGTCCGTTTGCCTAATAAGCCATTCCCAACTCCCATGAAAGTAAGAACAAAAGAGAAAGCAATTTATTCTTTTTGTTCAGATCAGCAAACAACAGACAGAAACTAGGATAGATAAGAAATAAACATAGCAGCCACTTAGTTCAAAATTTTAGTTGTTTTAGTGAGGTTGTTAACATTTTAACCCGGGTTGCTAGCAAAATTTTTAAAGTACTCATATGAACCTTGCTTTGATAGCCACGCTGCGAGAGCCGCCCAAGTTGCATCCATTTTAATCGAGCTAGCCGGCTGTCCATAAAAAGGACGCCATGCCGAGAGCTCAACCAAAATACACACAACTCCGGTATTCCCCCGACATGCTTCTCAAGCAATGCCCAAGACCATAAGTACGTCGGTGTAACAACATAAGCATTCATCACAAATGAACATACCGATACATTTCAGATTTCATACAACAATTGTATCGATTACAAGTTCATAGATGAAGTACTCCAATTCTGAAACTTAACAAGAAAGGGAGTAAAAGATTAATATTACAAATAAGGTTCAGATTCTATCAATGTTATCAAAGTGAAGTATTTTTAAAATAAACAAAAGGCCAATGGTGCCTTGCCCTTGCACCACCGGTTCAGTAACAGCAGGACAGCCACTACTCATCGTCCCTTTCGCCGGCATCGGCGGGGAAGAAACAATCAAAACAACCACACCATCACCTGCAAAACTCAAATGAAGCAACCGTGAGTACGAAGGTACTCGCAAGACTTATCCGTGGGCACATACTAGTCCCGACTCCAAGGATGATGCATATGGTTAGGTAGCAAGGAAAAATCCATAGGATGACATTTTGCGTAAAGCGAGAAATTAATTAAGTGATGCTAGACATAAAGCATAAAGAGAAAACCTCATGGGCAGACATAGACCTAAAACTGAACATACAACCCAAGTAACATAAAGTGTAATTCTCACATATGCCATTTATCATGCTCTCCAAGTGCAAGTTCAATTAACTACGATGAAACCCGATGTACACCAAGCATGATCATGACCGAGATCGCGGCGATTCGAATCGATTATACACCCTGCAGGGGAGTTCAACTGTACCCACACGACACAAGTCCATCCTCTTGGCCCAAGTGTCAACCTTTCTCTCGCCCATCCCCGACGGTTGTACCAGTCCCTATGGCACCGGGTTTCCTGCCCAAGTGTCATCGACAACCTGCGGATTCCCGCCACCTTTTCTCTCCTCCAATTCTTTTTCAAACGCGTCATAGGGTCACCAGCACAAACATCGGTACGCAATGAGATAATCAGCTTATCTTACCATTATGTCGGACATGTGGTATGAACGGGAAGTGCTTAGGACAACGACAACAACGCACGGTCCTTAATCGACCAAGCGGGGCTACAACAAGCCTACCACCCGCTCAGTCCAGCAAGTTCATCATATCACGTTCATGTTCATTCCCATACTGTACGAAAAATAAGAACAGACCTGTAGCTCGCGAATGATGGTGACCTTCCATCAAATCGACTTCTACCGATATACCTATAGCATGGCTAAGCAATTCGTGAGACACAAAACTGTATAACTACCCAACTTTGACCAGTTAACAAGGATCAGGATATATCAAGTAACAAGGATAGGTCATGCAGCAAGTAGGAGCTAGCAGACATAAACACCTATTGCCCGACTTAATGCAACATAAGTACCTATTAAGCAGCAGTCAAAATTAAGGACACATCCAAAATAGGGTGAAAGATGCATAGGTGCTTGCCTTCTTCACAGGTGCTTCAACAACAAAATATCAACCACCGGATCAACCTTGATCACCCAAAAATCGCACTCCGATGCTTCATTTTCTAGAGAAAGAAACATACGTCGTAATAAATATGAATGCAATGATATGAGGAATGATCCAAATGGGATGAAACTTTCCAGATATGAAGTGCATGAAGTCATGAGTACAATGCACCAAGAATCACTGAAAACGGAGTTCGTATGCTTCCGTTATAAACAAAACACTGCTGCTCTGTCCAGAAATAACAGAATCTAGCTAGATCATCAAATTTCATTAAGTCGAAAATTGACAGAGGGTACTGGAACATGGCAGTCATTTTTAATGAAAAGAGTACATTAAAACATGAATTTTAGTGGTAGTCTCATGTCCATTGGGTCTATGTTAATTTCTGTATAGAATTTACAATGTGAAAAAGCGTGTGTGTACTTGACAAGAAAAAGCATGTTACAAACTTGATACAGGCAGGAAATTATTTTCAATGGACAGTAAACATCATAACAAGCTACTGAGAAGTGGGTTCATATTTCTAGCATTCACTGAAATTGCATTATGGTATAAACAAGCCAGAAGATATTTAAATAAATCATGACATGCAGGATCAGTTCAGGGTGTGCTATCATTTTTAACATGCAGAGCAGAGCATAACAGAGAAAACAAAACTGGAACTGAAACTTTAGGAGTCATGGTTATTTTCTAATGGTTTTGCAAAGATTTGAAATCAATTAGTTCTAGCATGTTCAGAACTTCAGGCTGTTAGTTGCTAGCTTTCTGCTGCCATCTTCACGCTACAGAGGCATGCACGATTGTGGGCGCCAGGAACAAAGGTCACTAACGACTGAACTTGCGGGAGACTCCGAAAACAGAACGACCAAACCACAACATGGATCTACAGAACTAGAACGTGATGGGGAGCTCACCACAATGCTGCGTGACTTGGACACAGTCTGCAGCGACAGGTCGTGGACGAACAGCTTCACGGCAGGACCATGTACATCGGCATTAAAAGCAGGAGCTGTAGATCGAAGCAGCAGAGGGTCTGCATTCAGGGATGTCAAGGGATGTGCAGGCGTGGGGAAAAACTTGAACAGCAGGGACTGAACCAAGGCTCACCGGAGGATGGAGCCAATGACGACGACGCCTGCTGGCCGGAGTTGGGGAAGAACAGGCCGGGCCCAACGGATTTCGGCAGTGCAAGCTAGGGCTGGTGTTGGTGGCGATTCAGGCCGTCCAGGAGGATCTTCTCGCAGCATCTTCATGGCAGGGCGCACCTAGAAAATCCACCATGGCTCTGTTCCTTGGTTGTCCTACGGCTGCAGCTGCTAGTCTTCTCTCAGGACTGAAAAATGGGGAGAAGGAGAGGAGGGTAGAGGACAGCTCGTGAGAGGATAAGGCTGGGGAGGTGAAGAGGAGAGAGCAAGCAGCGCCCAGCACTTCTGGCTTTGCTCTGAAGGAGAGCCGCCCCTGCAGGCCAATCGACAGGAAGGAGAAGAAGAGAGAGGGGATGACAGGTGGGTCAGGTTGTATTCTGAATTTTCGTCATTTTATTTCTCTCCAAAGTTGCAGTCAAGTTCAACCACTTCCACAGCTCCAAAATTAATGAAACTTTTTCTGTTGTTGCTACAGGTCAGCATGAAACCATTTGAACTAGTTTCACTCAAAAAGGTTCTACAGATTTTGAACTGTAAATTTTTAAAGTCAATATGTTAGAGAAGGTTAATTGGATTCATAACGGCTGAAAAAGGCTTCATAAATTTCAAGAAAAGATCCATAAACATGGTTTGATATGTAGTAAATTTTAAAACTGTTAGATGGACATGTGTGCACAGGAAAACAGCGAGATATTTCTCATAGCTTCATTTCACAAGTATTCCACTCATTTGAATTTAAAACAAGGCAATTGCTGACAATGCTCAAAATTAAACATGATGCACATGATGCCTTATGTATGCTCTGAACAATGTAATGCACAAATTTGGGGGTGTGACACATATCTTCTGTGAATTATGTGGATTCATATAGTTTGCTGTATAACAGAATGGGTGCCATTGGCTATCTTTCATTAAGAGTGCGGGGGCAGCAGATTTCAGGAAATACAATTTAATGAAAGCAAAGGCTAAATAATCTCAATTTCATTAATCAATGATCATTTACACTCTCGCTTAATCGATCCCTCTTTCATTGGAGTTGCTGGATTTCCATTCTACAATTTTCAATAAACTTGTAATTGTTAACTATATACCAATAAGCAGTCAAGTTGGCTTTCGAACACGGAACACCAAAGGCTTGCACAAAAAAAGTATAGATAATAAAAGTGTATATTATCTTTCATGCAGTCCACATATAATCTGATCGTGGTGCGGAGCAAGGAATGAACTTAGAAAGAAAATTAAACTGGTTGTTTTTCTGAACTTTGCTTCCGACAAAATGTGCAATGTTGTAAGGATGATTGTGCAGTACTTATACTCTGCAATCCAAATAACTTGCTTTGAAATGGGTATTATACAAACGAAAGGTAATAATTGTGGCATTACAAAATGTCATTTATATATTCTACATTAATGCACTTCATGTAAGGTACAAAAACACGTTGATTAAACTTAATGAATTTATTTGTTTTTCCTTTACCGTATTTTTTTGACTCACTTTAGTTGTACTTTGTATTTGATTTAAAAATAATATAATAATCAGTAGGGTCTAGCTCCTCTTGTGTTCAGTAAAAAATACACACACACACACACACATCGATGAAACACCATAGTTTTAGCATATCCTTGCAATTGATTTCCTATATAGGACAGAGTACATTAGCACTGCAGACTTAAAAGAAATTTTCTATCACCAAATTATAAATTTTGAACATAGCTGAATAACAAAATTTCTATCCCTCATTATTATTTTTGTAATAAAGGAATTTTAGTTCATACCTTTTAGTCACTGCTTCAACAGGAAATGGTGGTCTGGTGGACCTTGCAAGATATGATGGCTGGTGGCGACCTGCTGTGGAGGCCCTCAACATGAATGAGGTCAAGTGTTATGGTCACGAAAACCTCTTTTAATATGCTCATTTGTGACATAGACATAAGATATGTATGGCTATAAGCCTGTGACATGATTGCTGCCTGCAGCGTCGTTGAAGTTTGGTGTTGAACACTCGGCATGCCTATTGGCGATGACGTTTCCATACTTGTATGGAAGTAGCACCATGCCCGATATGATGGTGGCGCTGAAGCCTTGCTCGACACACGATTTTGACAGAAACTTCGGCTCAGACATAGAGTCAAACACTTAGTAGGCAAGGTGTCGATGGAAATGTCATGGTTGAAATACAGCAGCAGTAGCAAAACACAGCACAATCCATGGGTAGTCGGGAAGAGCACCCTTCTTCACCATCTCGCAGGAGCCGCCTCTTCAACCCTGGTGATGATTTCCTACCAATCCTCCTCCCTTTTGCGGCTGAGCACCTATGCGGAGTGGACAGCGCTACTGATCAGGGCAATCTGTTGATCCTCTGAGCTGATGCAGCCTTGCATCGCCGAGCTTCCAACCCTAGGGCCGTGCCGAACTTGTCGTATGGAGCAGGTGAGCTAGGCTGCCGGACTGGAGCTCGACTGCCCACGGTTTGCTGGCACCAATTTGAAGCTTCATGAATCGGTGCTTGCATGCTCGTTCCTGGAAGAATGAACAATGGAGAAGTGATGACTGGCAAATCGACGATGGAAATTGATGAACAGTAACTCGACCAATCAGAGGCCACAGAACTACACGGGATTTAGATATGTAGAAACCCACGTCTCCCGATACGTGGCCCCAGTTACCCTTTGTTGTGCGCCTTGTGGCATTTGACGTGGTCAAACAAAATTTTAGTGACAAAAATAGTTTGACCGTGGGGCCGTGGGGCCTGACACATGGGCCCCATCTTGCTGACCAGGATGCCACATAGGCCAGAAACGCCCTTGGGCGGGTTTATGACGAAAGTTGTGGGTCCAATGTTTACTGACATGTAGGCCCGTGTAGTATTGCATCGTGCGCACGTGGCATCACCACGGTGGGAAATAAATTAAATGTTAAAAACTACTTGGTCTTGGGACCCGTCTTCAGATCCGTGGGTCCCAGTTGCCCTTTCCTGTACGCCTTGTGGTCTTTTACGTGGTCAAAGAAAATTTTAGTGACGAAAATGGTCTGACCGTGCGCCCACGAAGCTTACACATGGACCCTCTCTTACTGACTAGGATGCCACGTCGGCCAAAAATGCCTGTGGGGTTGGGTCATGATGAAAATTGTGGGTCGCCGTTGTTCGCCATACTAGAAACGAGATTTTAGTGACGAATCGACCACTCAGAACCTGTCCAGGACAGTAAACCGGCAACACCGGACAATAGTGTTCATTGATTCTATAATACTAGGCTGAAGCAAAAATTGGATCCGTATGAGGATGTGGTCGCTTTTATTAGTATCCCTGAAGATATCAAAACTTGGAGCCAGGATATGAGAACATTGACACACATATGGACAACGGAACAATTAATTTTTAAGATATGTTCCCGCTTCTATAAAAACACCATCAAATAAAGAAGTGTGCCTAGTAATACAACAATTCTTCTATCAAGCGGACTATGGCAGCTCTTTACATGAGCACAACAAAAAAAACACACCTGATCGCCATTTCTATGTTTCTTGCAATCTTGTATTTTACACTCCTGTCCATCACCTATGCAGGTACGTGGTAGATTTTGATCAAGAATTGTGAGTTATTCAGATTATATAATTTAACAGCCAATTTGCAGAGGAGCAGGACGAGCTGAGATGCGAAAAAGTTAAATACTACAGGCTTGATGAATGCCGCATGCATTGCGCCCGTGTATTTGCCAAGGATTTCACTTACTTTCTTCGAGTGACTGGCGGAGACTTTGAGTGTTGTTGCAAAAGGAAATGGTCCTTCCCACCACCACAGTCACCTCCAGGCCCCAGTAGTGATGTCGAGATAATAGCGGCAACAGATGATGTCATTCATGCCTGAGCGGTGCCCCTGTTGGTGGACATACCATGCTCCTTCATGTAATGCATCCATATGATTGATGCAAATATAATAAAGATGATTTTAATATCTTGTGCGGGAGAAGCAGATTTGGTATGATGATAAAATTAAACCTTGAGATCAATATTCGTGGACATACTGAAATTGATAGGAATAGTTGATTGGTTGAATTATTGGTGTATGGCTTTAAATATATACTAGAAACAGAGCGCGGCGTTGTCTCGCTTCTGTAGTCATGTTCAGCATTGTAAACAAAATTGACATTCTTTCACCAATATCTGGGGGGAAATAAGTGTTTGAAAAGGCTCAAGAAAACTCATATCAGTATATGAAGTACATTTGAACGGTGGAGAAGTGTCCTAGATACCACAGTTCTAGCAAGGACATTGTTGGCGTCTCTTACGGTCACGCGGGAAACACGCGGCCGCGGGGAGACGCCGGGGGTTATGGAATTGTTCACTTGCACTATTTAACCAAATAATCCACAACTAGTAACAAGTACTAGATATGAATTATAAGGTTTGTCATGTTAAATAGAATATCCGCAAGCGGACGGATAACCCGTTGTAGCATTTCACCCGAGAGTATTCCAGGGTATCGTATTTATATTTTCCCAAAGGAAGACATGGTTGACAAGAGTACTTATGTTCATGGCGTTACAAACGTTAAGTGATATAACCACATTCCAATGCAGGGGTAAGGTTTAATAATAATAAGGATAGTGCGACACACACGAAGGCATTCCACTCTCTCTAATAAAAGGCGAGAGACAATCCTAAGCAATGCTAAGTTAGACTAGCGAGCTACTACTCCAAAGGTACAACATTCATATAGCGTGCACAACCTCTACCTATCATCTAGCGTCATGCAAGCACAAGCAAGCGTCTAATGCCTAGGCAACATCGGGAGATCCGGCATACGCAAGGTCTGCCTCGCGACTCCGGCCTATTTACGTACTCCTATGCCGTGCCCGAACGTGGAGGGTTCCTTTGGATGGACAGGGCTGTCACTTCCTGCCACCTACCTCTACAAACCGTGGGACACGCACATACCCAAGGGTGGATAGACTACCCCGACACCATGCCGGCGTTACTAACCACGACTCTAGATCCCTCGAGGCACCCCCAACCCTTCGGATCGACGGGGTGATAAATCTAGAGCACCTTTGCAGGACAATGAGCCCGATGCCTAAACATGAGAACATCTGGCCTAACTAGCATAAACTAGATAAAAGGAATCAAAGCTAGCACTAAGTCATGCATAAGCGTTCGTCGCTCAAGAACGAGCGACGAACGATGAACGATTAAACAAGTTCAAGAATAATCGATGATCGAGTATGAACGAACGAAGAACGAACGATGAACGAGCATGAACGAACAACGAACGATCATACAAGATCATGATAGAACTAGCAAGCTCATAACAACTATATGAATACTTGTATTCCATAGATTAAATAACAAGTCTTACAAAGAGAGAGGAAGGATACAAGAGCGCTACCCAATTCTCCACAAGACTTTGGGAGCAATAGGGCAACCCACTACTCAGCCTAGCACTACCTAGAATTGCCTCTAGCTCTAGTGTGAGGAGGAGGGAATGATCCTTGTGTATTGTGTGTCTTGGAAGGAGGGGGGGTACCCCTCCTTATATAGGCTTTGAAGGTCGGTAACTTTGAGGCGGTTCCCGAGGTCGGTGGCATTTAATGTAGGGGGAACCGACCTCCAGAGGTCGGTAACAAACCGCCACAAAAAGTGGGACCCAGGGGGCCACCCTGCCAGGTCGGCCGACCTGGTCCAGGGGGGTCGGCCGACCTGTGCCTGGCCCCTCCTGGGCTGGGCTTTGGCAGGTGGCTCCCCCTCTGGTTGCTCTTCTCTGATCCAGGTGCATTAGGCCTTGGTTGTGTTGGACTTTGGCGAGATTTGGCCTTTTTGTCTTGAAGTTGTATTCCCGCGACTAACGTTGTTTTGTAGAAGTGTTGATTCGTCGCCTTGGGGCATGATTTCACCTGGATTTCTCGCTTATTCCACCTGCACACTAAAATCTAGAGGTACATGTGGAAATAGGTTATTCTTAAATAAAATGCGTGTAAAGAATGTCCAATCCTTCTTGTTTATTGAGCTAGTTGACGGCCGAAATTGGTCCGTAACGACCGTCAACAACTCCCCCAAGCTTACCCCTTGCTCGTCCCGAGCAAGAAGCAGGACTTTAGGTTGTTGATCAGGAGTTGCTACAATGCCTACTTCTCAAAGGTACCAAGTGTGTAACAAAGATACTCATCCTTGAGTTGAATAAGTTGGCCAAGGTAACTCACCCTTTTCCCTTAGTCCTTATGGGGCTTTTGCTTTATACTTCACCTTGGGCGGTTGAGAGAGAGAACGGTGTATGAGCATTTGTTTTCTCATTCCTTGTCTTGCTTTTATTCTCCGGAGGTTTTCAAAAAGATTTTCAAAAATAAAACCAAGTTCCTCAAGTGATACTCTCGAATCGCTTAAGTGGTGTTTTCATTCCTCACCAAGGCATGTGTGTTGCCTCATCCTACATCTAATAGGCTTTTGTGGAGCTCAAGGTAGGATATGAAGAGAGGCATACTTGCATTCATATTTTGCAAAACCAAAAGAGTGGATCCACGGAGATAGCAAGCCATACAATCAAAGATCAAGATGTGCAAGTGTGTGAGTGGATGGTGGTGGTGTATGTGACTACTCCTCTTTTTGTTCACCTCTCTTTATTTTATATTTTGGGGCATGGCTATCTTTTCTTCTTTCTTTTTCCATGCTCATGATGAGAGCAGATAAATTTTCTTTTTTTCATGCTCATCTTCTGTGAGCTTTATTTTCTTTCTTTCTTTTGCATAGCCATGCGTAATTTTGATATTTCAAGAGAGGTGATAAATTGTGAGGAGTGTCTTTATTTTGGTGGATGGTATGACATGTTGCTAACTTCCGGTGTAGAAGTTTAGCATATGAGGTGGAATGTGTACGTGATCTTGATCATGAGAGTATGGAGAGCATCTCACTAGGGTCACACAATTTTGATAAAGCTCAATGAAATGACAAGCAGCATATGTAAGGTTTTTCATTAAGTACTACATATGGCTTTGGTAGGAAATTAACATCACTGAGGAACTTATAAATTTTTTATGATTTTCGAAAACAAAAGCTCCGGAGTTTTCAAGCTTAACTTGGAACAAGATTGAGTAGCTCTTTTTACCATATCATCTCTCACAACAACTTAGGTTCGGTGCAAACGTATGCAACCCACAAGTTTCAGGTTCTAAGCGAGTTTTATTTAGCCAACAAACTCAAAACTAGGAGAGTACTAAGTTATGAACTAGGCACAAGAGAGAGATAAAGCAGAGCAACTATTCATCATCTCAACATAGAAAGATTAGGAACATTTTTACAGCGCATAAAGAGACTACACTACTTATTTTTGTTCTTTTTAGTTTTGTTATTTTTATTTTGTTTTTCATATGAGGAGCAAGAGCAAGCAAAAACAAAGAGAGAAAAAATAAAAGGATACAAGTTGCGATACATGATACCTTAGTGGGGAGTATGGCGCTGTTGGCGTCTCTTACGGTCGCGCGGGAAACACGCGACCGCGGGGAGACGCCGGGGGTTATGGAATTGTTCACTTGCACTATTTAACCAAATAATCCACAACTAGTAACAAGTACTAGATATGAATTATAAGGTTTGTCATGTTTAAATAGAATATCCGCAAGCGTACGGATAACCCGTTGTAGCATTTCACCCGAGAGTATTCCAGGGTATCGTATTTATATTTTCCCAAAGGAAGACATGGTTGACAAGAGTACTTATGTTCATGGCGTTACAAACGTTAAGTGATATAACCACATTCCAATGCAGGGGTAAGGTTTAATAATAATAAGGATAGTGCGACACACACGAAGGCATTCCACTCTCTCTAATAAAAGGCGAGAGACAATCCTAAGCAATGCTAAGTTAGACTAGCGAGCTACTACTCCAAAGGTACAACATTCATATAGCGTGCACAACCTCTACCTATCATCTAGCGTCATGCAAGCACAAGCAAGCGTCTAATGCCTAGGCAACATCGGGAGATCCGGCATACGCAAGGTCTGCCTCGCGACTCCGGCCTATTTACGTACTCCTATGCCGTGCCCGAACGTGGAGGGTTCCTTTGGATGGACAGGGCTGTCACTTCCTGCCACCTACCTCTACAAACCGTGGGACACGCACATACCCAAGGGTGGATAGACTACCCCGACACCATGCCGGCGTTACTAACCACGACTCTAGATCCCTCGAGGCACCCCCAACCCTTCGGATCGACGGGGTGATAAATCTAGAGCACCTTTGCAGGACAATGAGCCCGATGCCTAAACATGAGAACATCTGGCCTAACTAGCATAAACTAGATAAAAGGAATCAAAGCTAGCACTAAGTCATGCATAAGCGTTCGTCGCTCAAGAACGAGCGACGAACGATGAACGATTAAACAAGTTCAAGAATAATCGATGATCGAGTATGAACGAACGAAGAACGAACGATGAACGAGCATGAATGAACAACAAACGATCATACAAGATCATGATAGAACTAGCAAGCTCATAACAACTATATGAATACTTGTATTCCATAGATTAAATAGCAAGTCTTACAAAGAGAGAAAAGGATACAAGAGTGCTACCCAATTCTCCACAAGACTTTGGGAGCAATAGG
Source organism: Eragrostis curvula (assembly GCA_007726485.1). Lineage (NCBI taxonomy): Eukaryota > Viridiplantae > Streptophyta > Magnoliopsida > Poales > Poaceae > Eragrostis > Eragrostis curvula. The sequence goes on along the minus strand of RWGY01000808.1, from coordinate 7,704 downwards.
GCAGCCCACTACTCAGCCTAGCACTACCTAGAATTGCCTCTAGCTCTAGTGTGAGGAGGAGGGAATGATCCTTGTGTATTGTGTGTTTTGGAAGGAGGGGGGTACCCCTCCTTATATAGTCCTTGAAGGTCGGCAACTTTGAGGCGGTTCCCGAGGTCGGTGGCATTTAATGCAGGGGGAACCGACCTCCAGAGGTCGGTTACAAACCGCCATAGAAAGATGGGCCCAGGGGGCCACCCTGCCAGGTCGGCCGACCTGGCCAGGGGGGGTCGGCCGACCTGTGCCTGGCCCCTCCTGGGCTGGGCTTTGGCAGGTGGCTCCCCCTCTGGGTCCACTTCACTGGTCCAGGTACATTTGGCCTTAGTTGTGTTGGACTTTGATGAGATTTGGCCTTTTGTCTTGGAATTGTATTCCCGCGGCGAACGTTGTTGTGTAGAAGTGTTGATTCGTCGCCTTGGGGCATGAGTTCACCTGGATTTCTCCCTTATTCCACCTGCACACTGAAATCTAGAGGTACATGTGGAACTAGGTTATTCTTAAATAAAGTGCATGTAAAGAATGTCCAATCCTTCTTGTTTATTGACCTAGTTGACGGTCGAAATTGGTCCGTAACGACCGTCAACAGGCGCCTCCCCCAAGCTTGTTCTTGCTCATGGGTTTGGTGGATTGAACCCCATGTGGCGAAAGTAAGCCGAAAGATCGGCTTGTCCCCGCTCCGTCATGTTGGTGAGGTTGGTGAGCTGGGTGTCGGTGCGCTCTTGCTACTGATGGGTTTGCAGGATGTGTTGGTTGAGCGTGTAGTCGATGTTTCCTGCCGTGGTCTCGAGCCTTCCCATTTGCTCGGAGAGGTTGTTCATTGCTTGCTCAAGGTGGAAACCTTGAGTCGCACCAGAGTCGGAGGAGTGTTCCTCCCATTGTAGTTGCGGAGTGAACATCCTTGGGTCATGCTCTGAGGTTTGCCACGCCGAGCCCCCGGCCATGTGCGGTGGCGGGGCTGAGTACGCACCGGGAAAATACCCGCCTCGGAACTTGATGGCTGCTCCGATCTGCGCGTCCTCCTGCGAGAAGAAATACTCCTGCATGCGCTCTCCATTTCTTGGAGCTCAATGGTTAGACTTTTGCAAGTATACAAGCGAAGTTTCGGGTTAGGTAACCGAAACTCGTTTGTATACCCGACAAAATAAAATATGAGGGAATCATTTGGACCACGCTTAAGTGTATGACCGCGAATAAGATAATCTTTGTTTATGAGCATGCGAGGAGTATCAATAAATTCAACATTAGCATCATGCAAAGCACCTACTCCTGCAGCGATACGTGTAATCAACGAAGTGCACTCGATAGGTCCCATCATCCCAAAATTATCTAGCCATTGGTGAATCATGTATTGCACAGGAGAAATCTTAATTTTCTCAACCATAGCATAAAGAATTTTCATTTCATCCTCGCGCACAACTCTAATATCACTCCTAGGAAAAAGAGTGATGCCAATCCACATGTGCAAAAAGCGCAAAGTAGGGTGATGGATGTGATTAGTTCTAGGCTGCACACAAGTTGAAAAACCCGTAATCCTTTCCCAAAATGCAAGCTTTGAAAAATCAGGAAGGGCACTATCAATATCAACATTGCAGCGAGTATTAAAGCCGAGTATCATGCTAAGGTCCTTCCATTTCAAACGGTATTCTTCCCGGAAAAACCGAAAAGTAATACCTTCATCTACTACTCGTAGGGTGCATAAAAACTGAAGTGTAAGCAAGCGGGAACCCGGCTCATCTACACTAGCAAAATCTTTCCACCCTATAGCTTTGAATACTCGAGAAAATTCAGCATCCATACCTGTTTGTTGCAGCAGCTCCGTGTCAAATGCTCGCGTAGGAGCAAAGATATGGTTTTGAAGAAGTGCGTAGGCGTTCGTCTCGTGCTCGCCCACCAAGTCGAGGTCGGTGTCGGCGAGGAGATGATGCTCGTTGTTGCTCTCTTCTTCGGCTGCATGTGGTGGACTTGGCGGTGGTTCGACCACGGGGCGCGCGCGCGTGCTTCGGCGTGAAGAGCTTGGACTTGAGCTTGAGCTTAGGGACTTCTTCAACGATCCGTACAGCCGCTTCGCTCCCGACATGGCTGCAGCGAGGGGAGCAAGAACACAAGAACAAAAACTCCGAACGGGTTATGTTAGGGAAAATTGAATCGGCGAAACCGTCGGTTGTTCTTGTGAGCAAGGAAATCGCAACTCAAAAAAAAAACAAACAAAAACAAATCAAAACACTGAAAGAACAGTGGGAGAGGAGTTTTTTATGCAGAATTTTGAGGCAAGCACAAAGTGAGAGCAAAGGAGAACCTTGTGAGCAAGAGAGTGAAGTGAATGAGGAATTAAATGAGTGTGTATGAGGGGGAGAACACTTCTGCCCGGCCACCCCAATTTATAGCACGAAATGTAGCCGTTTTGGAACGTTGGAGGGGGAATATGACCGTTGGGAAAAAGATGGGGGGCAGCAGTGGCTGCCACAGGTCGGCCGACCTGAAAAATGGGGGTCGGCCGACCCCCTGTGGGGCCCACTTGCTCCCCCTCTTGGCCCATGGCCTCCAACGGTCATATGGTTCATGACCTTGGCTGCCATGTCCAGTAAATCCTTGGAAATATTGCTCAGAAAGATTTCCAAATAAAATCATGCCTCGAAATTCAAATGGTTTTCGGAAAAATTGAAACTAGAAGAGAAAAAGTGTCGAAAAATCCCAACATGTGGAAAATTTATTGTAGTGGTACAGAGGTACTCCAAAACCTTGCACAAAAGAGTGAAAAAGTTTTGAAGAACCAAATATTTTTGGAGATTAATTTTTGTATGCATGGCGAGATGAAAAAAAGTATGCTGGCGGAAAAAAAAGAAAATCCAAATAAAACTTTGTGAGGGAAGAATAAAATGCAAAGTGGTTTGGAAAAATGCAAATGGTGATTTTTGGAAAAGTGTATAAATTTTTTTTTAAAAAAGAAATTAAAAAGAAATGAAGAGAAAATGATAACGCCGATTAACCGGTCGGTCCAGGGCTTCGCCGTTTTAAGTCCGGCGAGCAAGGACTTCTCCATGCGTTTCATTCTTGAGGTGCCGGCCCCGTCCTTGGAGAAGAGGATGAAGATGGCTGCACCTTCTTTACTTGCCACATTTGTTTGATCTTGGGTTGTGTTGGTGGCTTCTCAATTTGAGGGGTCGATTTCTTGACCCATAACCCCGGCCTTGTTGTTGCGGGCTTCTTGGGTTGGTACCATGACGGGTTCTCACGTTTGTCAATTTGCTTCCAAAGAGCAATGAGACTATCCGTCTTTCTCGGGGTCACTTCAACTTCTTTGATGTTTGAGGGGTTTGGCCCATACTTGATCTTGATCATCGAGCATTGTTCTTTTCGGGGTTGGAACTCGAATTTCTCCTCCTTCTCATTGATGTAGAAACGGATTTCTCCAGCCCCAACATCAATTTGAGCCTTCGCGGTGCTAAGAAAGGGATGTCCCAAGATGAGGGGTGTCTCTTTATCAATGTCCATTTCCAGCACCACGAAGTCCACCGGAATGAAGTTACCACGGATTTTCACCGGAATGTTTTCGGCTATTCCCGCGGGGTAGCGGACTGATGAGTCCGCTAGTTGTAGCCTCATTGGTGTAGGAGTTAACTCCGTGTAGCTCAATCGATCGAAGACTTCTTTGGGCATAACGCTGACGCTTGCCCCAAGATCACATAAGGCGTGTTCGAAGTGATGTGCCCCAATGGAGCATGATGTGGTGGGGCAACCAGGGTCCTTCTTCTTTTCTGGAAGCCGATTGAGTATAGCCGCGCTACACTCTTCGGTGAGCTTGACCATCTCTGTCTTGGGCAGTGGTCGCTTGTTATTGAGGATGTCTTTGAGGTAACGTGCATATGTGGGTACTTGTACCATGTCCATCAAAGGCACGTTGACATGAATCTTTTGGATGACTTCCACAAAACGATCAAATTGTTCATCCACCTTCGGCTTCTTATTTCTGTGTGGGAATGGCATGAAACTAGTGTCTTGGAATTCTAGTGCCTCTTTCCCAGTGGTTGCCTTTGGTTCATCATTCTTTTTCTGGATGATAGAAGGGTCTTCTTCTTCTTGTTCAACCCTGTCCTTGTTACCTGCATGGTTAGGATATGGCGGGTCCCGAGTGGATTTTCCTCCCCTCGTGGTAACCGCATTAACATTTTCTAAAGAAGACTCGGGTTGCCCCGGGATCTTCCCAGAATTAGAGGTAGGAACAAGAGCAGCAAGCTGAGCAAGTTGGGTTTCTATCATTTTGTTAAAACTCAGCTGATTTTTGAAAGCGGAAGAAAAACCTTCTAGCTGTGAATTTATATTTTCTAAAACTTTATCGTTGGCAGCAAGCTTTTTGTTGATTGATTCATTAATTTTAGCTTGGCCAAGAACCAAATCTTTCAAAGAGGGCTGATTATTGTAAAAACCAGAAAAATTGTTACCTTTATTTTGATTTTGATTATATCCTTGACCTCCGTTTGGGCGATACCCGTTGTTGTTGTTCATGTAGAACGCATCTTCTTGGGTGTGGGGGCAATTCTTCCCCATATGGCCCGTATCCCCGCATTCCTCACACGTCATGTGTGAGTCCAATGCACGAACACTACCACTTGAAGTGTGTTCATCCAAACGCTTCATGAGAAGGTTAAGTTTGGCGGACAACATGTCCACTTCCTTGACAGGGTGGATGCCTTTTGAGCGTGTTTGGAGTCGATCATCGCTCCACCCTTGATTGGAGACCATCTTCTCTATAAGATCTTTTGCTTGAGTAACGGTTTTGGAGAAGAAGGCTCCTCCAGCAGCGGCATCCATATGTCCACGGGCTGTTGGTGTTAACCCGTTGTAAAAGTGTTGAAGAATGAGCCATTCTTCCATCCCATGGTGTGGGCAGGCTGATGTGTATTCTTGGAGCCTTTCCCATGCCTCGGGTATGGATTCATTTGTTGCTTGCTAGAAGCTTGCAATTCTTCCACGAAGAGCATTGGTTTTGCCCATCGGGAAGAACTTAGCGAGGAACGCCGTAGAACATTTGTCCCAAGTGTCAATATTGGCACGGTTTGCATAGAACCATTGTTTCGCTTTCCCAAGGAGGGAGAGCGGAAACAAACGGAGCTTGATAGCATCTTGATTGCCTTCTCCCGTGCCTGACGTGTTGCATATTTCTAGGAATTGTTGGAGATGAGAGTTGGCGTCCTCGGAAGCCTTCCCACAAAAGGGTATGGCTTGCACCATAGTGATGAGGCTGGACCTTATGTTAAGTCCAGCGTCACCAACGTCAACGTTGGGTCCAATGGGCACATTGGCGACGGTGGGCGCGGAGTATTCACGAAGGGTCTTTTCAGCCATGACGTTTGACGTAGATGGTGCGGAAGATGCGGGCTCGCTTGTCGAGAGTACTTGAGGGGAGACGACGACGCGGTGTCGAGTCTTCCTCACAAGTGACTCGGGATTATCAACGAAGTTTTTCGGCAAGTCGAATCCACGCATACACAATCCTGTTTTCACATCAAAGAGAAAACAGATCAAGGTTAGCCTACATGGGCAATGGTTAGACCACATCAAGTGTAATCATGAACAATCATTGTATTCTTGTTAACCAATGTCTTCCCTGGCAACGGCGCCAAAAATGCTTGTTGGCGTCTCTTACGGTCACGCGGGAAACACGCGGCCGCGTGGAGACGCCGGGGGTTATGGAATTGTTCACTTGCACTATTTAACCAAATAATCCACAACTAGTAACAAGTACTAGATATGAATTATAAGGTTTGTCATGATAAATAGAATATCCGCAAGCGGACGGATAACCCGTTGTAGCATTTCACCCGAGAGTATTCCAGGGTATCGTATTTATATTTTCCCAAAGGAAGACATGGTTGACAAGAGTACTTATGTTCATGGTGTTACAAACGATAAGTGATATAACCACATTCCAATGCAGGGAAGGTTTAATAATAATAAGGATAGTGCGACACACACGAAGGCATTCCACTCTCTCTAATAAAAGGCGAGAGACAATCCTAAGCAATGCTAAGTTAGACTAGCGAGCTACTACTCCAAAGGTACAACATTCATATAGCGTGCACAACCTCTACCTATCATCTAGCGTCATGCAAGCACAAGCAAGCGTCTAATGCCTAGGCAACATCGGGAGATCCGGCATACGCAAGGTCTGCCTCGCGACTCCGGCCTATTTACGTACTCCTATGCCGTGCCCGAACGTGGAGGGTTCCTTTGGATGGACAGGGCTGTCACTTCCTGCCACCTACCTCTACAAACCGTGGGACACGCACATACCCAAGGGTGGATAGACTACCCCGGCACCATGCCGGCGTTACTAACCACGACTCTAGATCCCTCGAGGCACCCCCAACCCTTCGGATCGACGGGGTGATAAATCTAGAGCACCTTTGCAGGACAATGAGCCCGATGCCTAAACATGAGAACAACTAGCCTAACTAGCATAAACTAGATAAAAGGGATCAAAGCTAGCACTAAGTCATGCATAAGCGTTTGTCGCTCAAGAACGAGCGACGAACGATGAACGATTAAGCAAGTTCAAGAATAATCGATGATCGAGTATGAACGAACGAAGAACGAACGATGAACGAGCATGAACGAACAACGAACGATCATACAAGATCATGATAGAACTAGCAAGCTCATAACAACTATATGAATACTTGTATTCCATAGATTAAATAACAAGTCTTACAAAGAGAGAGGAAGGATACAAGAGCGCTACCCAATTCTCCACAAGACTTTGGGAGCAATAGGGCAACCCACTACTCAGCCTAGCACTACCTAGAATTGCCTCTAGCTCTAGTGTGAGGAGGAGGGAATGATCCTTGTGTATTGTGTGTCTTGGAAGGAGGGGGGGTACCCCTCCTTATATAGGCTTTGAAGGTCGGTAACTTTGAGGCGGTTCCCGAGGTCAGTGGCATTTAATGTAGGGGGAACCGACCTCCAGAGGTCGGTAACAAACCGCCACAAAAAGTGGGACCCAGGGGGCCACCCTGCCAGGTCAGCCGACCTGGTCCAGGGGGGTCGGCCGACCTGTGCCTGGCCCCTCCTGGGCTGGGCTTTGGCAGGTGGCTCCCCCTCTGGTTGGTCTTCTCTGATCCAGGTGCATTAGGCCTTGGTTGTGTTGGACTTTGGCGAGATTTGGCCTTTTTGTCTTGAAGTTGTATTCCCGCGGCAAACGTTGTTTTGTAGAAGTGTTGATTCGTCGCCTTGGGGCATGATTTCACCTGGATTTCTCCCTTATTCCACCTGCACACTAAAATCTAGAGGTACATGTGGAAATAGGTTATTCTTAAATAAAATGCGTGTAAAGAATGTCCAATCCTTCTTGTTTATTGAGCTAGTTGACGGCCGAAATTGGTCCGTAACGACCGTCAACAGACATACATTTGGCCGAACAAGACATTGAAAAAGAATATTGAAATAAACATATCTTCTGTGAATTATGTGGATTCATATAGTTTGCTGTATAACAGAATGGGTGCCATTGGCTATCTTTCATTAAGAGTGCGGGGGCAGCAGATTTCAGGAAATACAATTTAATGAAAGCAAAGGCTAAATAATCTCAATTTCATTAATCAATGATCATTTACACTCTTGCTTAATCGATCCCTCTTTCATTGGAGTTGCTGGATTTCCATTCTACAA
>RWGY01000807.1:0-50090 GCA_007726485.1 Eragrostis curvula | reverse complement strand
TGGGTTCCACTTTCTAGTCCAGGTGCATTTGGCCTTAGTTGTGTTGGACTTTGACGAGATTTGGCCTTTTGTCTTGGAATTGTATTCCCGCGGCGAACGTTGTTGTGTAGAAGTGTTGATTCGTCGCCTTGGGGCATGAGTTCACCTGGATTTCTCCCTTATTCCACCTGCACACTAAAATCTAGAGGTACATGCCGGCACCTCAAGAATGAAACTCATGGAGAAGTCCTTGCTCGCCGGACTTAAAACGGCGAAGCCCTGGACCGACCGGTTAATCGGCGTTATCTTTTTCTCTTCATTTCTTTTTGATTTATTTTTAAATTTTTTATACTTTTCCAAAAATCACCATTTGCATTTTTCCGAACCACTTTGCATTCTTGATTTTCCTCAAAAGATTCTTTTGAATTTTTCCGCCAGCATATTCGCTTTCGTCTCACCATGCATACAAAAATTAATCTCCAAAAATATTTGGTTCTTCAAAACTTTTCCACTCTTTCGTGCAAAGTTTTGGAGTACCTCTGTACCACTACAATAAATTTTCCACATGTTGGGATTTTTCCGACACTTTTTTCTCTTCTAGTTTCAAATTTTTTCGAAAACCATTTGGATTTTTGAGGCATGTTTTTATTTGGAAATCTTTATGAGCAATATTTTCGAGGATTTTCTGGGCATAGCAGCCAAGGTCATGAACCATATGACCGTTGGAGGCTACAGGCCAAGGAAGGAGCCAGTGGGCCCACAGAGGGGTCGGCCGACCCCACCAGGACAGGTCGGCCGACCTGGGCTAGCCGTTGCTGCCCCCCTCCTTTGCTCCAACGGTCACATTGCCTCTCCAACGTTCGAAAACAGCTGCAATGCTGCGAGTATAAATGGAGCTGGCCGGCCATTAAGCTCTCTCCCTCTCATTCTCTCATTTTCACTCCTCACACACTTCACTCTCAAAGCTCCCAAGTTTTCCATTGCGCTCTCTTGCTTCTTGCCTCAACATTCTGCAAAAACCTTTTTCTTTGGTTTTAGTGTGTTTTCAGTTTGTTTTTGAGGATTGCAAGTTGCGTTCTTACTCATAAGAACAACCGACGGTTTCGCCGATTTGATTTTTCCTAACATAACCCGTTCGGAGTTTTTGTTCTTGTGTTCTTGCTCTCCTCGCTGCAGCCATGTCGGGAGCGAAGCGGCTGTACGGATCGTTGAAGAAGTCCCTAAGCTCAAGCTCAAGTCCAAGCTCTTCACGCCGAAGCACGCGCGCGCGCCCCGTGGTCGAACCACCGCCAAGTCCACCACATGCAGCCGAAGAAGAGAGCAACAACGAGCATCATCTCCTCGCCGACACCGACCTCGACTTGGTGGGCGAGCACGAGACGAACGCCTACGCACTTCTTCAAAACCGTATCTTTGCTCCTACGCGAGCATTTGACACGGAGCTGCTGCAACAAACAGGTATGGATGCTGAATTTTCTCGAGTATTCAAAGCTATAGGGTGGAAAGATTTTGCTAGTGTACATGAGCCGGGTTCCCGCTTGCTTACACTTCAGTTTTTATGCACCCTACGAGTAGTAGATGAAGGTATTACTTTTCGGTTTTTCCGGGAAGAATACCGTTTGAAATGGAAGGACCTTAGCGTGATACTCGGCTTTAATACTCGCTGCAATGTTGATATTGATAATGCCCTTCCTGATTTTTCAAAGCTTGCATTTTGGGAAAGGATTACGGGTTTTTCAACTTGTGTGCAGCCTAGAACTAATCACATCCATCACCCTACTTTGCACTTTTTGCACATGTGGATTGGCATCACTCTTTTTCCTAGGAGTGATATTAGAGTTGTGCGCGAGGATGAAATGAAAATTCTTTATGCTATGGTTGAGAAAATTAAGATTTCTCCTGTGCAATACATGATTCACCAATGGCTAGATAATTTTGGGATGATAGGACCTATCGAGTGCACTTCGTTGATTACACGTATCGCTGCAGGAGTTGGTGCTTTGCATGATGCTAATGTTGAATATATTGATACTCCTCGCATGCTCATAAACAAAGATTATCTTATTCGCGGTCATACACTTAAGCGTGGTCCAAATGATTCCCTCATATTTTATTTTGTCGGGTATACAAACGAGTTTCGGTTACCTAACCCGGATCTTCGCTTGTATACTTGCAAAAATCTAACCATTGAGCTCCAAGAAATGGAGAGTGCGCGCAGGAGTATTTCTTCTCGCAGGAGGACGCGCAGATCGGAGCCGCCATCAAGTTCCGAGGCACCCGCACCGCAGCCTATGGCCCATGGCGGCCCGGGGTATGGTCACACCGGGTATTTTCCCGGTGCGTACTCAGCCCCGCCACCACACATGGCCGGGGGCTCGGCGTGGCAAACCTCGGGGCATGACCCAAGGATGTTCACTCCGCAACAACAATGGGAGGAACACTCCTCCGACTCTGGTGCGACTCAAGGTTTCCACCTTGAGCAAGCAATGAACAACCTCTCCGAGCAAATGGGAAGGCTCGAGACCACGGCGGAAGACACTCAATACGCGCTGAATCAACACATCCTACAAACCCATGAGTGGCAAGAACGCACCGACACCCAGCTCACCAACCTCACCAACATGACGGAGCGGGGACAAGCCGATCTTTCGGCTTACTTTCGCCACATGGGGTTCAATCCACCAAACCCATGAGCAAGAACAAGCTTGGGGGGGGGGGGGGGGGGGAGACACCATGCCCCCCGCTAAGGTATCATGTATCGCAACTTGTATCCTTTTATTTTTTTTTTCTCTCTTTGTTTTTGCTTGTTCTTGCTCCTCATATGAAAAACAAAATAAAAATGACAAAACTAAAAAGAACAAAAATAAGTAGTCTCTTTATGTGCTGTAAAAATGTTTCTTTTCCTTCTATGTTGAGATGATGAATAGTTGCTCTGCCATATTTCTCTCTTGTGCCTAGTTTATAACTTAGTACTCTCCAAGTTTTGAGTTTGTTGGCTGAAAAATACTTGCTTAGAACCTGAAACTTGTGGGTAGCATACGCTTGCACTGAACCTAAGTTGTTGTGAGAGATGATATGGTAAAAGAGCTACTCAATCTTGTTCCAAGTTAAGCTTGAAAACTCCGGAGCTTTTGTTTTCGAAAATCATAAAAATTTATAAGTTCCTCAGTGATGATAAATTCCTACCAAGGCCATATGTAGTACTTAATGAAAAACCTTACATATGCTGCTTGTCATTTCATTGAGCTTTATCAAAATTGTGTGACCCTAGTGAGATGCTTTTCATACTCTCATGATCAAGATCACGTACACATTCCACCTCATATGCTGAACTTCTACACCGGAAGTTAGCAACATATCATACCATCCACCAAAATAAAGACACTCCTCACAATTTATCACCTCTCTTGAAATATCAAAATTAGGCATGGCTATGCAAAAGAAAGAAAGAAAATAAAGCTCACAGAAGATGAGCATGAAAAGAAAAAAAAAAAATTTATCTGCTCTCATCTTGAGCATGGAAAAAGAAAGAAGAAAAGATAGCCATGCCCAAAATACAAAATAAAGAGAGGTGAACAAAAAGAGGAGTAGTCACTTACACCACCATCCACATTTACACACTTGCACATCTTGATCTTTGATTGTATGGCTTGCTATCTCCGTGGATCCACTCTTTTGGTCTTGCAAAATATGAATGCAAGTATGCCTCTCTTCATATCCTACCTTGAGCTCCACAAAAGCCTATTAGATGTAGGATGAGGCAACACACATGCCTTGGTGAGGAATGAAAACACCACTTAAGCGATTCGAGAGTATCACTTGAGGAACTTGGTTTTACTTTTTGAAAATCTTTTTGAAAACCTCCGGAGAATAAAAGCAACACAAGGAATGAGAAAACAAATGCTCATACACCGTTCTCTCTCTCAACCGCCCAAGGTGAAGTATAAAGCAAAAGCCCCATAAGGATTAAGGGAAAAGGGTGAGTTACCTTGGCCAACTTATTCAACTCAAGGATGAGTATCTTTGTTATACACTTGGTACCTTTGAGAAGTAGGCATTGTAGCAACTCCTGATCAACAACCTAAAGTCCTACTTCTTGCTCGGGACGAGCAAGGGGTAAGCTTGGGGGAGTTGTTGACGGTCGTTACGGACCAATTTCGACCGTCAACTAGCTCAATAAACAAGAAGGATTGGACATTCTTTACACGCATTTTATTTAAGAATAACCTATTTCCACATGTACCTCTAGATTTTAGTGTGCAGGTGGAATAAGGGAGAAATCCAGGTGAAACCATGCCCCAAGGCGACGAATCAACACTTCTACAAAACAACGTTCGCCGCGGGAATACAACTCCAAGACAAAAGGCCAAATATCGTCAAAGTCCAACACAACCAAGGCCAAAAGCACCTGGACCAGAGAAGTAGACCCAGAGGGGGAGCCACCTGCCAAAGCCCAGCCCAGGAGGGGCCAGGCACAGGTCGGCCGACCCCCCCTGGCCAGGTCGGCCGACCTGGCAGGGTGGCCCCCTGGGTCCCACTTTCTGTGGCGGTTTGTTACCGACCTCTGGAGGTCGGTTCCCCCTACATTAAATGCCACCGACCTCGGGAACCGCCTCAAAGTTGCCGACCTTCAAAGCCTATATAAGGAGGGGTACCCCCCCTCCTTCCAAGACACACAATACACAAGGATCATTCCCTCCTCCTCACACTAGAGCTAGAGGCAATTCTAGGTAGTGCTAGGCTGAGTAGTGGGTTGCCCTATTGCTCCCAAAGTCTTGTGGAGAATTGGGTAGCGCTCTTGTATCCTTCCTCTCTCTTTGTAAGACTTGTTAATTAATCTATGGAATACAAGTATTTATATAGTTGTTATGAGCTTGCTAGTTCTATCATGATCTTGTATGATCGTTCGTTGTTCGTTCATGCTCGTTCATCATTCGTTCTTCGTTCGTTCATACTCGATCATCGATTATTCTTGAACTTGCTTAATCGTTCATCGTTCGTCGCTCGTTCTTGAGCGACGAACGCTTATGCATGACTTAGTGCTAGCTTTGATCCCTTTTATCTAGTTTATGCTAGTTAGGCTAGTTGTTCTCATGTTTAGGCATCGGGCTCATTCTCCTGCAAAGGTGCTCTAGATTTATCACCCCGTCGATCCGAAGGGTTGGGGGTGCCTCGAGGGATCTAGAGTCGTGGTTAGTAACGCCGGCATGGTGCCGGAGTAGTCTATCCACCCTTGGGTATGTGCGTGTCCCACGGTTTGTAGAGGTAGGTGGCAGGAAGTGACAGCCCTGTCCATCCAAAGGAACCCTCCACGTTCGGGCACGGCATAGGAGTACGTAAATAGGCCGGAGTCGCGAGGCAGACCTTGCGTATGCCGGATCTCCCGATGTTGCCTAGGCATTAGACGCTTGCTTGTGCTTGCATGGCGCTAGATGATAGGTAGAGGTTGTGCACGCTATATGAATGTTGTACCTTTGGAGTAGTAGCTCGCTAGTCTAACTTAGCATTGCTTAGGATTGTCTCTCGCCTTTTATTAGAGAGAGTGGAATGCCTTCGTGTGTGTCGCACTATCCTTATTATTATTAAACCTTACCCCTGCATTGGAATGTGGTTATATCACTTATCGTTTGTAACACCATGAACATAAGTACTCTTGTCAACCATGTCTTCCTTTGGGAAAATATAAATACGATACCCTGGAATACTCTCGGGTGAAATGCTACAACGGGTTATCCGTCCGCTTGCGGATATTCTATTTAACATGACAAACCTTATAATTCATATCTAGTACTTGTTACTAGTTGTGGATTATTTGGTTAAATAGTGCAAGTGAACAATTCCATAACCCCCGGCGTCTCCCCGCGGTCGCGTGTTTCCCGCGTGACCATAAGAGACGCCAACAGGGAACGGCGGCGAGGTAAGCTGGAGCAGGAAGCGGCGAGACGAGATCTGGTTGTTTTTTTTTGAACGGAGACGAGATCTGGTTTGGTTTGGCAGCGAGGGCAAGGTTCAGCGCACTTTCATGGCTTCCTTGGCATAGTTTACCAAAAGACCCTTGGCCGCGGATCGGGAAAAGAACGCGGATGAGTGCGGAGAGGAAGGGACAATATGGACTTTTCGCATCACGGGTGAAATTTTGAAAGTGCTGCTCACGTTTCGGCGGGCTGGTGAAAATTTGGCAGCAGCTACATTGTGAATTTGTGACGTTTTTGAGCGACGGGGTCGTGTACAAACAGAAGACGATCCCGTGATCGAAACCAGACCCATACAGCGGGAACGTCCCTGGAATTGACATAGAATACACTGGATAAATATGCACCCAGCCTAACCATCAACATGCACAGTGCTAAATACTAGGAGAAAAAACATCATTGAAACAAAATCAACCCAAATCGTGTCCAAATAGACCCCAACAGACCCTAACCTGGTAAAAATGAACTCGACTCTCAACTACACATAACTCGACTCGGGCGATGTTATCAGAGAAGCGTCCTTACAGTAAAATAAAAGATTGGACGAGTTATCGGAGAATGATTCCTGGATTCACCATCTCTGCGGACGGACTCATCCATAGGCTAGAGCGCGGTCACCGGCACACGCCTCTTCGGAGTTGTCAACGAGGTAGCCGAACAATTCTGCAAATGGAAGCCAAATGAGAGGGCATTGAGAGCATTTTGTGGAATCCGGATTCCGGATACCACAAAGACGAAGTGTCACTCTAGGAAACTGTGAAATGAAAAAGTATCTCATCCAAACACATTTTGACCAGTCACAATACATTAATTTAATGTTTTAGCTCGTCTAAGAAACTGCGACAGAAGGACGAACTTGACCGGATAGTCGAGACTGCTACATACTGTAGTAGGAACCCTGGACGACCACGCCTGTCAAGCGAGGCACAACGCAGTGTCTTTACGGTTCCAGCGCGTCGCTCGGACATTTGCCCTCGAAACACCGGACAGAGGTGAAGACTCGCTATCTGAAACACGCAATACCCAGGAACATCCCTGAAATTGACACGCCATACACAAGAACATCCCCATGCCCCAGAACATCAAATGAATTGACATGGAATACACCTATATAGCGAGGAACTACAGTGTGTTCCCGGTTCCCGCGAAGCCCGATGAAACGTCCAACCCTGTCAACCTTACGCCGCAGAGAAGCTTCTCTGAGAAGGAATCAACTGTGATGACAAACCTTCGATTCGGTCCCTAATACTAGCTCTTTGCTCTTTCGGGCGAGACAACAATGCGGCCCCGTTTGTATTACCTTGTGATTGTGGATTCTGGATTCTAAAAGCACAAGCTGAAACAAAAGGCCAGCCTTGAGTCTCAACAATGTGGCCTGTGCTTGTGCAAGCGGTGTACTGTTGTGGCTTTGCCATGGCGTCGTGACATCCGGGAACCTTCCCACTGAGTCGATGGCTGTCAAAACGGGATTTAGCAGGATTTTGATAAAGCGCTGGGTTTATCTGTCCCTTCCCTCGGAATGAATTTGTGTCTGACCGTGTCCAATTCCAACCCATCTAAAGTTTCCATCCCAATCCCCAACTATCAAGATTGAATGCGGGATGTTCCCTTGTATGGGTCTGGTTTCGATCAGGGGATCGTCTGGGGCTGCGATCATGGTACACTTCAGAGAATTAGACCCACGCAATTGGAATGAAGGATTTGTTCCTCGTTCCTGCGGGAATTGAACTATTTCTTGTGAAATTCCTATTAAATTCCTGTGAAATTCCTAAGACTTTCCAAACGGGGCCTGAAAAATAATTGGGCTCTGGTTCGTGTAAAAAGTTAGAGAATTTGCACGCTTTCTCAATTATCATTTCATTCGCGAATAGCTGGATGTGTCCATGCCTTTCCTCATACCATATTACTTCCCGCTGGCAGAGAGGATGATTAGCCACTCATAGGTTAACCCGGTGCACATGTATATGTTGACAATCATGATCAAACACGCAGCAAGTTAATTCTGTTATTCTTTCTTCTCCAGGACGCTTATAACAAGGAAATCATACTTTGCAATTACCGTGATGCTTGAGTATGAAGAGATTAATACATTCAGCGCAGATACGGTGCCCCGCACCATTTGTCCAGTATTGTCAAATTACTCACTGACAAGGATATTCCAGTGAAAAGGGCGAACTTGATCCATGGATAGTCTCGTGTAGTGTTTACACAGGGGAAGACCCGGCGTACCATACCGGAGATGATACGAGATGGCTCGACACGCCTAAGAAACTGCGATATGAAGAGATTGTTTCGTTCTCCGAACCAAAACTGTATTAAAACGTAGTTGCTTCATAGTCCTTGAGGCCTTCATGAGGGAGGCGCAGGTACGGTGCCCCGCACCATTTGTCCGGAATTGTCAAGTTACTCACTGACGGGATATTACGGGATATTCCCGTGAATAGGGCGAACTTGATCATGGGATAGTCTGTGTGTTTACACAGGTGAAGACCCGGCGTACCATACCGGAGATGATACAAGATGGCTCGACACGCCTAAAGAAGTTGCGATATGAAGTGATTGTTTCGTTCTCCAAACCAAAACTATAATAAAAGCTGGTTGCTCGTGAGGGAGGAGCAGGTACGGTGCCCCGCACCATTTATCCAGTATTGTCAAGTTAGTCACTGCCGGGATATTCCCGGGAATAGGGCGAACTTGATCATGGATAGTCCCGTGTAGTGTTTACAGAGGGGAAGACCCGGCGTACCATACCGGAGATGATACGAGATGTCTCATAGTAATTGCATCTTCCCTTAATTTATGGATGAGAAAAAGAATGTTTATGAGTAGCATGGCAACTACAACTCGTACAATGGTGTGTAAGCCGTCTCATACTCCTAAATTTTAGCGCTTGAGGTGGTTGTCTCGCGAAACAACCGCCTATTTCTTTTACCTCCCTCTCTCTCTTCCACCTCATCAAAAATCATACGTGGTGTTGCATGAGACGGGCTACGAGACTGCCTCCGTGTAATGTTGTACCTGCCCTAAGTTAGAGAATTTGCACGCTTTCTCAATTATCAATTCATTCGCGAATAGCTGGATGTGTCCATGCCTTTCCTCATACCATATTACTTCCCGCTGGCAGAGAGGATGATCAGCCACTCATAGTTGGCTAAAAAATTAGCTTGCTAATAATTTAGTTGGCTAAAATTAGCCGATCCAAACAGGGCTCACTGACGGGATATTCCCGTGAATAGGGCGAACTTGATCACCGGATAGTCTCCTGAATTGTTTACACATAGGAAGAAAAATCGAAAGGAACCGTGTTCACAAACCGCAGCGGCCACCGACATCACTGCGGCGTAAATCATGCATCGCACTACAGAAATAACCCTGATGAATGAAGATAGGCATGGAATGCACGGGATAAGCGTGAATCAAACACGGAACAAGATATGTCCGGTATTGTCAAGTTACTCGCTGACGGGATATTCCCGTGAATAGGGCGACCTTGATCATGGATAGTCCCAGGTAGTGTTTACAGAGGGGAAGACCCGCGTACCATACCGGAGATGAAGATAGATATGGAATGCACCTCGGATAAGCGTGAATCAAACACGGAACAAGATATGTCCGCGCACAGCAGGCGGTGATCAGCATCACGCCTCCACAAAAATAAGCATCTTACTTGGGAGTCAGGCACTAATTAATAGTATCGAACTATGGCTCGACACGCCGGCCCATCCTAAACTAGTCTTATTGTGCCGCAGCTTTTACAAGGTACAATACTAGTATCGTCCATTCCATCTAGAATCATTCCTCAATCCCTAACCCACCTCTCAGCCCAAATACAAATGTCATCGGCGGCGTCGGCGACGGCGTCGGCGGCGGCATCAGCAGGGTCATTGTCCTCGGCGGCATCGGCGGCAGCGTATTTCTCCTTGCGCTCTGCGTCTTCCTCCTCAGCGGCGGCGTCTTTCCCCATGGACGCAGCTGTTTTGATTACCACCAGCATGCTCTGAATCGGAGACGTGTTCGCGGCAGCTGTTGAAAGCTATACAAACAATCAAGAAATTTAGAAAAAATCGAATGAATTTGAACAAATTTAGAAACAACCGACATGTATATAATGAATCGTGATCTCAATCATGGGAACGTCTCCTGAAAGTGATACATTGCGCTTAGTTCGGACTAGGTTTGTCAGGTGCCTGTCGCATATGGAGATGATCTTGTCGAGTTCACTTGGTGGACTTCCGGCTCGTTCCAGGCAGTCCCCCAGTTTCCCCAGCTTCCTGTGCGAAATTCCCATGAACGACAGGAGATTCGCCAGAACATCGAACTGGTCAAGGACTGCTATCATGACCTGGTTTGATAGAATCTCGCGGTTAAGCTTCGTCTTCATGCGCGTAATCCTCCGCTGGTCGTCGCCGTGGCCTGCATCTTCCTCTTGACGGCTGCTATCCTAAACAGAGATCCAAAGCAAGGCAAAATGAGAAGAAATCGACAGCGGAGGCGATGGCACAAATAGAAAATAAAACAAGAAAAATTCAAACCGCTTTTCCGGGATTATTTCTTCTATGGGAACTTCCACAAGCCCCGGGCTTGCATTGCTCCTGTCGCTTGCGGCTGCGCCCCCCCCCCCCCCTCTGTTGCTCGTTCCTCCCCTTGTCCATGTTTCGCCTGCATACATATGGAAAGCAAAACGAGTAACGAGACTAAAATTCATGAAGAAGTAGAAATCCAATAAGATGATTGAGGATATCGAACATCAGAGAAGAAAATCGATACCTTTTTTTTCGCAAATCTCTGAAGCTCGACGCAGTGAGAGTTTGTGGTGCGAGTGATGCGCGGATGAGCACGGGAGGGAGACGTTTAAGCCTTTATGGTGCGAGTGATGCCTGTCCGCCAGAAGAAAATGCAGGCTGCGTGTTGACGGTCGTTACAGACCAATTTTGACCGTCAACTAGCTCAATAAACAAGAAGGATTGGACACTCTTTACATGCACTTTATTTAAGAATAACCTAGTTCCACATGTACCTCTAGATTTTAGTGTGCAGGTGGAATAAGGGAGAAATCCAGGTGAACTCATGCCCCAAGGCGACGAATCAACACTTCTACACAACAACGTTCGCCGCGGGAATACAATTCCAAGACAAAAGGCCAAATCTCGTCAAAGTCCAACACAACTAAGGCCAAATGCACCTGGACTAGAGAAGTGGACCCAGAGGGGGAGCCACCTGCCAAAGCCCAGCCCAGGAGGGGCCAGGCACAGGTCGGCCGACCCCCCCTGGCCAGGTCGGCCGACCTGGCAGGGTGGCCCCCTGGGCCCATCTTTCTATGGCGGTTTGTAACCGACCTCTGGAGGTCGGTTCCCCCTGCATTAAATGCCACCGACCTCGGGAACCGCCTCAAAGTTGCCGACCTTCAAGGACTATATAAGGAGGGGTACCCCCCTCCTTCCAAGACACACAATACACAAGGATCATTCCCTCCTCCTCACACTAGAGCTAGAGGCAATTCTAGGTAGCGCTAGGCTGAGTAGTGGGCTGCCCTATTACTCCCAAAGTCTTGTGGAGAATTGGGTAGCGCTCTTGTATCCTTTTCTCTCTTTGTAAGACTTGCTATTTAATCTATGGAATACAAGTATTCATATAGTTGTTATGAGCTTGCTTGTTCTATCATGATCTTGTATGATCGTTCGTTCTTCGTTCGTGCTCGTTCATCGTTCGTTCTTCGTTCGTTCATACTCGATCATCGATTATCCTTGAACTTGCTTAATCGTTCATCGTTCGTCGCTCGTTCTTGAGCGACGAACGCTTATGCATGACTTAGTGCTAGCTTTGATTCCTTTTATCTAGTTTATGCTAGTTAGGCTAGTTGTTCTCCTGTTTAGGCATCGGGCTCATTGTCCTGCAAAGGTGCTCTAGATTTATCACCCCGTCGATCCGAAGGGTTGGGGGTGCCTCGAGGGATCTAGAGTCGTGGTTAGTAACGCCTGCATGGTGCCGGGGTAGTCTATCCACCCTTGGGTGTGTGCGTGTCCCACGGTTTGTAGAGGTAGGTGGCAGGAAGTGACAGCCCTGTCCATCCAAAGGAACCCTCCACGTTCGGGCACGGCATAGGAGTACGTAAATAGGCCGGAGTCGCGGGGCAGACCTTGCGTATGCCGGATCTCCCGATGTTGCCTAGGCATTAGACGCTTGCTTGTGCTTGCATGACGCTAGATGATAGGTAGAGGTTGTGCAGGCTATATGAATGTTGTACCTTTGGAGTAGTAGCTCGCTAGTCTAACTTAGCATTGCTTAGGATTGTCTCTCGCCTTTTATTAGAGAGAGTGGAATGCCTTCGTGTGTGTCACACTATCCTTATTATTATTAAACCTTACCCCTGCATTGGGATGTGGTTATATCACCTATCGTTTGTAACACCATGAACATAAGTACTCTTGTCAACCATGTCTTCCTTTGGGAAAATATAAATACGATACCCTGGAATACTCTCGGGTGAAATGCTACAACGGGTTATCCATCCGCTTGCGGATATTCTATTTAACATGACAAACCTTATAATTCATATCTAGTACTTGTTACTAGTTGTGGATTATTTGGTTAAATAGTGCAAGTGAACAATTCCATAACCCCCGGCGTCTCCCCGCGGTCGCGTGTTTCCCGCGTGACCGTAAGAGACGCCAACAAGCATTTCTGGCGCCGTTGCCGGGGAAGACATTGGTTGACAAGAATACAATGATTGTTCATGATTACACTTGATGTGGTTTAACCATTGCCCATGCAGGCTAACCTTGATCTGTTTTCTCTTTGATGTGAAAACAGGATAGTGTATGCGTGGATTCGACTTGCCGAAAAACTTCGTTGATAATCCCGAGTCACTTGTGAGGAAGACTCGACACCGCGTCGTCGTCTCCCCTCAAGTACTCTCGACAAGCGAACCCGCATCTTCCGTACCATCTACGTCAAACGTCATGGCTGAAAAGACCCTTCGTGAATACTCCGCGCCCACCGTCGCCAATGTGCCCATTGGACCCAACGTCGACGTTGGTGACGCCGGACTTAACATAAGATCCAGCCTCATCACGATGGTACAAGCCATACCCTTTTGTGGGAAGGCTTCCGAGGACGCCAACTCTCATCTCCAACAGTTCCTAGAAATATGCAACACGTCAGGCACGGGAGAAGGCAATCAAGATGCTATCAAGCTCCGTTTGTTTCCGCTCTCCCTCCTTGGGAAAGCGAAACAATGGTTCTATGCAAACCGCGCCAATATTGACACTTGGGACAAATGTTCTACGGCGTTCCTCGCTAAGTTCTTCCCGATGGGCAAAACCAATGCTCTTCGTGGAAGAATTGCAAGCTTCCAGCAAGCAACAAATGAATCCATACCCGAGGCATGGGAAAGGCTCCAAGATTACACATCAGCCTGCCCACACCATGGGATGGAAGAATGGCTCATTCTTCAACACTTTTACAACGGGTTAACACCAACAGCCCGTGGACATATGGATGCCGCTGCTGGAGGAGCCTTCTTCTCCAAAACCGTTACTCAAGCAAAAGATCTTATAGAGAAGATGGTCTCCAATCAAGGGTGGAGCGATGATCGACTCCAATCACGCTCAAAAGGCATCCACCCTGTCAAGGAAGTGGACATGTTGTCCGCCAAACTTGACCTTCTCATGAAGCGTTTGGATGAACACACTTCAAGTGGTAGTGTTCGTGCATTGGACTCACACATGACGTGTGAGGAATGCGGGGATACGGGCCATACGGGGAAGAATTGCCCCCACACCCAAGAAGATGTGTTCTACATGAACAACAACAACGGGTATCGTCCAAACGGAGGTCAAGGATATAATCAAAATCAAAATAGAGGTAACAATTTTCCTGGTTTTTACAATAATCAGCCCTCTTTGAAAGATTTGGTTCTTGGCCAAGCTAAAATTAATGAATCAATCAACAAAAAGCTTGCTGCCAACGATAAAGTTTTAGAAAATTTAAATTCACAGCTAGAAGGTTTTTCTTCCGCTTTCAAAAATCAGCTGAGTTTTAACAAAATGATAGAAACCCAACTTGCTCAGCTTGCTGCTCTTGTTCCTACCTCTAATTCTGGGAAGATCCCGGGGCAACCTGAGTCTTCTTTAGAAAATGTTAATGCGGTTACCACGAGGGGAGGAAAATCCACTCGGGACCCGCCATACCCTAACCATGCAGGTAACAAGGACAGGGTTGAACAAGAAGAAGAAGACCCTTCTATCATCCAGAAAAAGAATGATGAACCAAAGGCAACCACTGGGAAAGAGGCATTAGAATTCCAAGACACTAGTTTCATGCCATTCCCACACAGAAACAGGAAGCCGAAGGTGGATGAACAATTTGATCGTTTTGTGGAAGTCATCCAAAAGATTCATGTCAACGTGCCTTTGATGGACATGGTACAAGTACCCACATATGCACGTTACCTCAAAGACATCCTCAATAACAAGCGACCACTGCCCAAGACAGAGATGGTCAAGCTCACCGAAGAGTGTAGCGCGGCTATACTCAATAGGCTTCCAGAAAAGAAGAAGGACCCTGGTTGCCCCACCATATCATGCTCCATTGGGGCACATCACTTCGAACACGCCTTATGCGATCTTGGGGCAAGCGTCAGCGTTATGCCCAAAGAAGTCTTCGATCGATTGAGCTACACAGAGTTAACTCCTACACCAATGAGGCTACAACTAGCGGACTCATCAGTCCGCTACCCCGCGGGAATAGCCGAAGACATTTCGGTGAAAATCCGTGGTAACTTCATTCCGGTGGACTTCGTGGTGCTGGAAATGGACATTGATAAAGAGACGCCCCTCATCTTGGGACGTCCCTTCCTTAGCACCGCGAAGGCTCAAATTGATGTTGGGGCCAGAGAAATCCGCCTCTACATCAATGGGAAGGAGGAAAAGTTCGAGTTTCAACCCCGAAAAGAACAATGCTCGATGATCAAGATCAAGTATGGGCCAAACCCCTCAAACATCAAAGAAGTTGAAGTGACCCCGAGAAAGACGGATAGTCTCATTGCTCTTTGGAAGCAAATTGACAAACGTGAGAACCCGTCATGGTACCAACCCAAGAAGCCCGCAACAACAAGTCCGGGGTTATGGGTCAAGAAATCGACCCCTCAAATTGAGAAGCCACCAACACAACCCAAGATCAAACAAATGTGGCAAGTAAAGAAGGTGCAGCCATCCTCCTCTCCAAGGACGGGACCGGCACCTCAAGAATGAAACGCATGGAGAAGTCCCTGCTCGCCGGACTTAAAACGGCGAAGCCCTGGCCGACAGGATAATCGGCATTATCGTTTCTTTTTGATTCCTTTTTGATTTTTTGAACCCACCACTTGCATTCAAAAACTTTTAAATCACCCTGCATATTTTATTTCACCACAAGAAAATTCTTATTTCAATCATTTGAATTTTTCCGCCAGCATATTTGAATTTTCATCTCGCCATGCATACAAAAAAATTAATCTCCAAAAATATTTGGTTCTTCAAAACTTTTTCACTCTTTTGTGCAAGGTTTTGGAGTACCTCTGTACCACTACAATAAATTTTTCACATGTTGGGATTTTTCCGACATTTTTCTCTTCTAGTTTCAATTTTTCCGAAAACCGTTTGAATTTCGAGGCATGATTTTATTTGGAAATCTTTCTGAGCAATATTTCCGAGGATTTACTGGACATAGCAGCCAAGGTCATAAACCATATGACCGTTGGAGGCTGTGGGCCAAGAGGGGGAGCAAGTGGGCCCCACAGGGGGTCGGCCGACCCCCATTTGCCAGGTCGGCCGACCTGTGGCAGCCACTGCTGCCCCCCATCTTTTCCCCAACGGTCATATTACCCCTCCAACGTTCAAAAACGGCTACATTTCGTGCTATAAGTTGGAGTGACCGGCCAGAGGCTCTCTCCCCCTCACACACACTCATTCCATTCCTCATTCACTTCACTCTCTTGCTCACAAGGTTCTCCTTTACTATCACTTTGTGCTTGCCTCAAAATTCTGCATAAAAAAAAAAAACTCCTCTCCCTCTGTTCTTTCAGTTTGTGCTTTGATTTGTTTTTGTTTTCGAGTTGCGATTTTCTTGCTCACAAGAACAACCGACGGTTTCGCCGATTCATTTTTCCTAACATAACCCGTTCGGAGTTTTTGTTCTTGTGTTCTTGCTCTCCTCGCTGCAGCCATGTCGGGAGCGAAGCGGCTGTACGGATCGCTGAAGAAGTCCCTAAGCTCAAGCTCAAGTCCAAGCTCTTCGCGCCGAAGCACGCGCGCGCGCCCCGTGGTCGAACCACCGCCAAGTCCATCACATGCAGCCGAAGAAGAAGGCAACAACGAGCATCATCTCCTCGCCGACACCGACCTCGACTTGGTGGGCGAGCAAGAGACGAACGCCTACGCACTTCTTCAAAACCGTATCTTTGCTCCTACGCGAGCATTTGACACGGAGCTGCTGCAACAAACAGGTATGGATGCTGAATTTTCTCGAGTATTCAAAGCTATAGGGTGGAAAGATTTTGCTGGTGTACATGAGCCGGGTTCCCGCTTGCTTACACTTCAGTTTTTGTGCACCCTACGAGTAGTAGATGAAGGTATTACTTTTCGGTTTTTCCGGGAGGAGTACCGTTTAAAATGGAAGGACCTTAGCATGATACTCGGCTTTAATACTCGCTGCAATGTTGATATTGATAATGCCCTTCCTGATTTTTCAAAGCTTGCATTTTGGGAAAGGATTACGGGTTTTTCAACTTGTGTGCAGCCTAGAACTAATCACATCCATCACCCTACTTTGCGCTTTTTGCACATGTGGATTGGCATCACTCTTTTTCCTAGGAGTGATATTAGAGTTGTGCGCGAGGATGAAATGAAAATTCTTTATGCTATGGTTGAGAAAATTAAGATTTCTCCTGTGCAATTCATGATTCACCAATGGCTAGATAATTTTGGGATGATAGGACCTATCGAGTGCACTTCGTTGATTACACGTATCGCTGCAGGAGTAGGTGCTTTGCATGATGCTAATGTTGAATATATTGATACTCCCCGCATGCTCATAAACAAAGATTATCTTATTCGCGGTCATACACTTAAGCGTGGTCCAAATGATTCCCTCATATTTTATTTTGTCGGGTATACAAACGAGTTTCGGTTACCTAACCCGGATCTTCGCTTGTATACTTGCAAAAATCTAACCATTGAGCTCCAAGAGATAGAGAGTGCGCGCAGGAGTATTTCTTCTCGCAGGAGGACGCGCAGGTCGGAGCAGCCATCAAGTTCCGAGGCACCCACACCGCAGCCCATGGCTCATGGCGGCCCGGGGTATGGTCACACTGGGTATTTTCCCGGTGTATACTCAGCCTCGCCACCACACATGGCCGGGGGCTCGGCGTGGCAAACCTCGGGACATGACCCAAGGATGTTCACTCCGCAACAACAATGGGAGGAAACTCCTCCGACTCTGGTGCGACTCAAGGTTTCCACCTTGAGCAAGCAATGAACAACCTCTCCGAGCAGATGGGAAGGCTCGAGACCACAGCGGAAGACACTCAATATGCGCTGAATCAACACATCCTACAAACCCATCAGTGGCAAGAACGCACCGACACCCAGCTCACCAACCTCACCAACATGACGGAGCGGGGACAAGCCGATCTTTCGGCTTACTTTCGCCACATGGGATTCAATCCACCAAACCCATGAGCAAGAACAAGCTTGGGGGGGAGACACCATGCCCCCCGCTAAGGTATCATGTATCGCAACTTGTATCCTTTTTCCTTTCGTTTTTTCTTGTTCTTGCTTCTCATATGAAAAACAAAATAAAAATAACAAAACTAAAAAGAACAAAAAATAGTTAGTATAGTTTCTTTTTATGTGCTGTAAAAGTGTTTCTTTCCCTTCTATGTTGAGATGATGAATAGTTGCTCTGCCGTATTTCTCTCTTGTGCCTAGTTTATAACTTAGTACTCTCCAAGTTTTGAGTTTGATGGCTGAAAAATACTTGCTTAGAACCTGAAACTTGTGGGTAGCATACGCTTGCACTGAACCTAAGTTGTTGTGAGAAATGATATGGTAAAAAGAGCTGATGCAATCTTGTTCCAAGTTAAGCTTGAAAACTCCGGAGCTTTTTGTTTTCGAAAATCATAGAAATTTATAAGTTCCTCAGTGATGATAAATTCCTACCAAAGCCTTATGTAGTACTTAATGAAAAACCTTACATATGCTGCTTGTCATTCCATTGAGCTTTATCAAAATTGTGTGACCCTAGTGAGATGCTTTCCATACTCTCATGATCAAGATCACGTACACATTCCACCTCATACGCTAAACTTCTACACCGGAAGTTAGCGACATGTCATACCATCCACCAAAATAAAGACACTCCTCACAATTTATCACCTCTCTTGAAATATCAAAATTAGGCATGGCTATGCAAAAGAAAGAAAGAAAATAAAGCTCACAGAAGATGAGCATGAAAAGAAAAAGAAAATTTATCTGCTCTCATCTTGAGCATGGAAAAAGAAAGAAGAAAAGATAGCCATGCCCCAAAATATAAAATAAAGAGAGGTGAACAAAAAGAGGAGTAGTCGCATACACCACCACCATCCACACTTGCACATCTTGATCTTTGATTGTATGGCTTGCTATCTCCGTGGATCCACTCTTTTGGTTGTGCAAAATATGAATGCAAGTATGCCTCTCTCCATATCCTACCTTGAGCTCCACAAAAAGCCTATTAGATGTAGGATGAGGCAACACACATGCCTTGGTAAGGGATAAAAACACCACTTGAGCGACTCGAGAGTATCACTTGAGGAACTTGGTTTTATTTTTGAAAATCTTTTTGAAAACCTCCGGAGAATAAAAGCAAGACAAGGAATGAGAAAACAAATGCTCATACACTGTTCTCTCTCTCAACCGTCCAAGGTGAAGTATAAAGCAAAAGCCCCATAAGGACTAAGGGAAGGGTGAGTTACCTTGGCCAACTTATTCAACTCAAGGATGAGTATCTTTGTTATACACTTGGTACCTTTGAGAAGTAGGCATTGTAGCAACTCCTGATCAACAACCGAAAGTCCTACTTCTTGCTCGGGACGAGCAAAGGGTAAGCTTGGGGGAGTTGTTGACGGTCGTTACAGACCAATTTCGACCGTCAACTAGCTCAATAAACAAGAAGGATTGGACACTCTTTACATGCACTTTATTTAAGAATAACCTAGTTCCACATGTACCTCTAGATTTTAGTGTGCAGGTGGAATAAGGGAGAAATCCAGGTGAACTCATGCCCCAAGGCGACGAATCAACACTTCTACACAACAACGTTCGCCGCGGGAATACAATTCCAAGACAAAAGGCCAAATCTCGTCAAAGTCCAACACAACTAAGGCCAAATGCACCTGGACTAGAGAAGTGGACCCAGAGGGGGAGCCACCTGCCAAAGCCCAGCCCAGGAGGGGCCAGGCACAGGTCGGCCGACCCCCCCTGGCCAGGTCGGCCGACCTGGCAGGGTGGCCCCCTGGGCCCATCTTTCTATGGCGGTTTGTAACCGACCTCTGGAGGTCGGTTCCCCCTGCATTAAATGCCACCGACCTCGGGAACCGCCTCAAAGTTGCCGACCTTCAAGGACTATATAAGGAGGGGTACCCCCCTCCTTCCAAGACACACAATACACAAGGATCATTCCCTCCTCCTCACACTAGAGCTAGAGGCAATTCTAGGTAGCGCTAGGCTGAGTAGTGGGCTGCCCTATTGCTCCCAAAGTCTTGTGGAGAATTGGGTAGCGCTCTTGTATCCTTTTCTCTCTTTGTAAGACTTGCTATTTAATCTATGGAATACAAGTATTCATATAGTTGTTATGAGCTTGCTTGTTCTATCATGATCTTGTATGATCGTTCGTTCTTCGTTCGTGCTCGTTCATCGTTCGTTCTTCGTTCGTTCATACTCGATCATCGATTATCCTTGAACTTGCTTAATCGTTCATCGTTCGTCGCTCGTTCTTGAGCGACGAACGCTTATGCATGACTTAGTGCTAGCTTTGATTCCTTTCATCTAGTTTATGCTAGTTAGGCCAGATGTTCTCATGTTTAGACATCGGGCTCATTGTCCTGCAAAGGTGCTCTAGATTTATCACCCCGTCGATCCGAAGGGTTGGGGGTGCCTCGAGGGATCTAGAGTCGTGGTTAGTAACGCCGGCATGGTGTCGGGGTAGTCTACTCACCCTTGGGTGTGTGCGTGTCCCACGGTTTGTAGAGGTAGGTGGCAGGAAGTGACAGCCCTGTCCATCCAAAGGAACCCTCCACGTTCGGGCACGGCATAGGAGTACGTAAATAGGCCGGAGTCGCGAGGCAGACCTTGCGTAAGCCGGATCTCCCGATGTTGCCTAGGCATTAGACGCTTGCTTGTGCTTGCATGACGCTAGATGATAGGTAGAGGTTGTGCACGCTATATGAATGTTGTACCTTTGGAGTAGTAGCTCGCTAGTCTAACTTAGCATTGCTTAGGGTTGTCTCTCGCCTTTTATTAGAGAGAGTGGAATGCCTTCGTGTGTGTCACACTATCCTTATTATTATTAAACCTTACCCCTGCATTGGAATGTGGTTATATCACTTATCGTTTGTAACACCATGAACATAAGTACTCTTGTCAACCATGTCTTCCTTTGGGAAAATATAAATACGATACCCTGGAATACTCTCGGGTGAAATGCTACAACGGGTTATCCGTCCGCTTGCGGATATTCTATTTAACATGACAAACCTTATAATTCATATCTAGTACTTGTTACTAGTTGTGGATTATTTGGTTAAATAGTGAAAGTGAACAATTCCATAACCCCCGGCGTCTCCCCGCGGTCGCGTGTTTCCCGCGTGACCGTAAGAGACGCCAACACTGCGCTGGAGGCCCACCTGACAGTGGCATATTCGGGATTACGCAATTTTACAATGGCACGGTAGCACGGGAACCCGCGAGAGCCTGGGAACTACAGTACGGTAGTTGGAAGTGTTCTCTGATAGCCTACCATGCGGAGATCCAAGCGTGGTTGCTTCACGCGGAGACTAAAAGCGTGGTTGCTCATCATCAGGCAGTTGAAAATGAGTCAAGACGGGCGGCTGGCACCATTGCCTTGTCTTGTCAAGTTTTTACTCGGGCAGTTGAAAATGAGCTGTAGTGCATCTCAGGAAGGTCCGATTCACCCATGGCTTCGTCCACTACTAGCTTAATGATCGCGTGACTGACTGGTTGTCCCAAGACTTTTATGGACCCACATGTCGGTGACAGGAAGGGTCGGCTACAAGTCAACCTCCGAGAAACAAAGGGCCGCGCCCGTGTCAAAAAAAAAAGAAGGTGCCGTGCCGCTTCTTCTTCGCCGAATCTCCCCCTTCTCACTGTTCACTGCTTCGCATTTTCTCCCCAATACTCCGCCTCTTCCGGTAACCACTCACCTCGCATCGTCCTCACCGTCTTCGACTTGGATTTTCAAGGTAAGGCCTCTATAGGTCTCTCAATCCATCTGGGCGCTGATTTTACCCACGATTGCAACTTATTCTGGATCCATTTCTCACATGCACCGTACCGTATCCACCCTGTTCAATCGATTTTTGCTTATTTTCGAGAAGAGAGGAGCAACGACTATGGCCGGAGATGACGATAGGGTCGACCAAGAGTCCGCTCCGCGTCGGCGGTAACTCGGCCGTTGCATTTGGAGGCGCATCTGCAGGCGATGCACAGCTCCCCACCCAAGCGAGGGTTTTTGGTGCTCCCACCAGGGGTGATGGCGGCGAGACCTCCCAGCGTAGGAGAATGTAAGTTAGCTCAATCGCTTTTATTTCATGTTTCGCGCACCATGCTTCTGATCGATTTCATCAAAATCGATTATCATTTCACCTGTATCCGATACATATATATATATATATATATATATATATATATATATATATATATATATATATATATATATACAAAGGGTAGTACTAGGTGTAAGCCATATATAGTATATATATATATATATATATATATATATATATATATATATATATATATATATATATATATATATATATATATATATATATATATATATATATATATATATATATATATATATATATATATATATTAGCTCATATATATCTATGCGCCTCATCCAGACTTTAAAAGTTCTGTTCACATTCAAATTAATATATCCGAATAGTCGATTCAATGGTCTATCATTTTCATCCAATTAGTGAATTAATTGGTTATCATATTTTTGAATTAATATACGCAAACAATCAATTAAATGGTTTATTAATATTTTCATCACATATGCACCGTGATAAATATACAGAGCCCGATTTCATATTCATCTATATATGTGTTCATTAATTATCATTATTGTGCATGGACAGGGGGGCAGACACCCTTTCGCTAGACGTCTCATGCTACATCTTGGAGAAAGTTGATGGCCATGGCCTTGGCATTTTACGGTCACTTTCCTTTGGCAAGTCATTTAAAGATGCTTGCAAGGAGGTCTACCGCGTATGGTCTGGCCTCCCCATGCTTATCACATCTGTTTACGGTTCTGCTTGGGCGCGGGAGACTGATGCTGATCATAAGGCAGGGAAATTCGGTCTACATCGTGTTAGGTATAGGGTGACTGCTGGACATGTTGGATGCGCTTGGGCCCGTTAAAATCCTAAAAGGCGGTTCCAGTGCCAGTCAGACGAACTGAAAGGGCAGAGCTGGTTAGGAGGCAAAGATGACTGGCTTGTTACTAGCGATGAGGAGTATAATCTGGAGCTCGTCAATCCAGTTACCGGTGGAACTCGCGGTGCCTACATTATCCGAGATGCAGGGTAGAGATATGGATGTTGCCTTGGTGTTGAGGCAGCGGGGATATTGGGGATGCAAACCGTATGTACAGCGTGTTGTACTTTGCCGCACGCCGAGGCAGGCAGGGGGTTATATGGTCGTCGTCATCTTCTGCTGGGGGCTCATGGCCTTCGTTCAGGAAGGCGAACCAAGTTGGACAGCTTTGACACGGCAAGCAGGACATGACGATGTACTTTCCAGCAGTTACCTTGGCGGGGATAGACATTACTTTGATGCCATCTTGGTTGACAGAAATGTTGTGGCAGTCACCAAGGCTGGAAGTGTACTAACATGGGACATTGATAAGAGGCCATGCAACAATCCTAAACTGATGATACATGGGACGGCATACATGGAGGGACGGCTGGATTATTGGCCGGTGGAAAGAGTGATTTACATTGCCAAGTCCCCTGAAGACAACATCATTTTGATTTGCATGTTTGGTTATCATGATGTTAATCAGCGCGGCGGCATGGGCCACGGTGTCAGGATGTATCATAATGATCTAACATTCTGCGTGATGAAAGGCTTGCTGGTCTATGAGCTGCTTGTTGATCCAAACAATGAGGAGAAATATTGGAGGCTCAAGTCTGACGACTTTGGAGGTCACTGTTCTCTCTTCCTAGGGGCAAACTACCCTTTCTTCTACGATGTGCCGTATGGCTCGTCGTCGCTCCAAGGTGGCCATGTTTATGTATCTGACTTGGGTTTTGAAGGTGGCCATGTCGGCGTATTTCGCATCGATAAGCCACATCGCCCCTTTGACTACAAGAGCATATACTTCCCGGTTGTTGGTGTGCCCAAGCAGGTCTCTATGTTCTTCAGGCCTACATCACATGTTTAGGTGTTTTATATTCATTCTACTTTGTATTTTTTTACAAACTATATATGATGTTTAAGTGTGTGCAGTTGTAAGTGATCTAATGGGAGACTCCTAATTTATGGATCGGATGTACTGTTAGTCAAACACTAGTTAATTTCGTGAGTTTATTTAAATATATGCACCCAATCACGGAGCAGCTAGCTACAGATGCATGCTTGCAGAGGAACTCCCGCCGTTGCAGAGGCATACTTCCATGCGCGCGCATCCACTAGCCAATCACGGAGCATGCACTCCGATCGGTTGGCATTCAGCCAACTACCTTGTTTCAATGACTGGTGGGCCCAACTCGGTAGGTGGTCCCACAGGCCAGTGAGCTTAGGATTCCGGAAGGCGAGTACATCTTCGTCGATCCGGATATCTCTCGATCTGGACAGTTCCACCGCCTTCATGGCCGCTTTCATGGATCTAGTGGGCCTACACCACCGCTTTCATGTTGTCATTCCTCCCCTAGTGGGCCGCTCAGCGACAATGTGTCTCAGACTGGTTGCAATGGGCTCTCCAGGTCCAGCTTTGACGGTATGGTCTACAGTACCGGCTCTTAGATTTCCTCAAAAACAAATACTAGTCCAGCCCACGGAGCGATGTGAAGGACGCCACGTGGCCTTACTCGTGGGCACAAGAAGGCACCAGACATGTGGGATCGAAGACATGGGCCCCGCGTTGGTACTGTCCCTTTAGCCGCGGGCGACCAAAATAAGTGACGAAAATAGTATTAATAATACTTTAATTTGATAGTGGGCCCCGGGAGCTTGACACGTCGGCCCCAGGGACGTTTTACTGTGCACAACGTGGCATTGTTCGGCCGCGGGCCCCACGGTGGACGACATGTGAGCCCGCGTGTTTCTTCATGTGTTTCCCCCACGTAGCTGACACGCGGGCCCGGCGAGTGGTTCCTTGTGGGACGCGTTCAGACTAGTGTGCAAACTGCAAACCATAGCTGCGACGAAAATTACTTTACCGTGGGTCCCATGTTGATGACATGTGGGCCAGCGTGGTGATGCATTGTGCGCACGTTGCATGAACATGCTGGCAAATGAAATCAGCGACGAAAAATACTTGGGTCTTGGGACCCCGTCTCCTGATACGTGGGCCCTAGTTTCCTTTTACGCGGTCAAACGAAATTTTAGTGATGAAAATAGTTTGACCGTGGGCCTGTGGAGCCTGACACATGGGCCCCATCTTTCTGACCAGGATGCCACGTAGGCCAGAAACGCCCTGGGGCGGGTTTATGACGAAAGTTGTGGGTCCCACGTTGACTGACATGTAGGCCCACGTAGTGTTGCATCCTGCGCACGTGGCATTACCACGCTGGGAAATAAAATCAGCGTTGAAAAATACTTGGGTCTTGGGACCCCTCTCTCCTAATACGTGGGCCCCAGTTGCCTTTGCCGTGCACCTTACGGGACTGTGGCATTTTACGTGGTCAAACGAAATTTTAGTGACAAAAATGGTTCGACTGTGGGCCCGCGAAGCCTGACACATGGGCCCTCTTTTGCTGACTAGGACGCCACGTAGGCCAGAAACGCCCGTGGAGTTGAGTTTATGACGAAAATTGTTGGTTGCCGTTGGTCGCCGTACTCGAAACGGGATTTTAATGACGAATCGGCCACCCAGAACCTACCCTGTATAGTAAACCGGCGACACCGGACCATACTGTTCAGCAATTTATATGGATTTTCGTCACAAATGAGGCTTGTTAGTGACGGACCACGAAAAACGTCATAAAGTTGGCCGAAAACGGGAAAAACCCCCAAAATAGTGATGGATCTACAGTAAAATCGTCATTAATCAGCAGATATGTACTAGTGATTGCCACTGCCGCCGGGAGCATGGAGAAAAAGAAGAAGACGGGGAAGAAAAAAACGAAGAAATGGGCAAGAAGCAGAAGATGCAGAAATGTTCTGGAGATCTCATACGAGATCTCCGGAAATCCGCAGTGCAACCATATACGAGATCTCCAGAAATCCACTTTGAGTCACCTGGTGGTAGCCAGGATGTGGGTGGGAGAAGTCTGGCCATGGCAGCCTGAGCGGGTCTGCCATGGAGATGGAAGTAGATGTTACGATGGAAATGGAAAAAGTAGAGGAGGCGATTAGGAAGAAGGTCATGAGATTAGAGAATCTTTCGCTTTGCTGGTATTTATAGGCCCGGGAGATAAGAAGAAAGCGATAGAGATTGCTCGAGTTGTAGCGTGATGCATAGGATTCAGTGGTCAAACATGGTAGTAGAAGACTAGAGGTCGCAGCCTTCACATAAATTCCGTCGATTCGATAATCCACGCATCCAGGGATTGTCCCGTGCCTACATTCTCGTTCTGATCCCCGGGATTGTCCCTGCCAATAGCTCAGTACATTCTCGTTCATGTCGACTCTAAGTTAATGGCCGGTCCCGCATGTCAATAGCTCAGTAAATGCTAGAGACTGCCTCTTAAGGAAGAGTTAGCAATCTTTTCTCTCTTCCTTTTCTTCAATAAACAATTGTAAGAGTTAGCTAAGACGCAGCCATTGGGGATGCTCAAGATCGGAGTTGTGCACGTCGATGTTGGAAAAACCCGTGAATTGATTTGACTGGGGAGTTGCTAAGTGGTCGGTCAGTATCCGCGCAACATCCCGAGAGTACCAACTCCCTGCCGCATTTCTCCTGAATATAGATTGAACCGATCACTGCCCACTTATAAAGCGCCTCTCTGCGAAATTCTCTCTGTATTCAACGGGGCATATTCCTTCCTCGCAAAAAGAAAACACACATGTTTTCCCTGATCTATGGAAGATTGATACGCGTAAACTTGTATATGAATATATGATGTTCCCCTATTTAACACAGTTAACAACGGATGCTATTGCAACGACGTGTACAAATTATGGCACACATTGTAAAAACTGGTCAAACTGATGGGGAGAGAGAGAGAGAGAGAGAGAGAGAGAGAGAGAGAGAGAGAGAGAGAGAGAGAGAGAGAGAGAGAGATCGTGTCGTGTTTAAACTTTAAACAACGACAAAAGGGGATTTTCCATCACTAGCATTCTCGTATCAGATTGCCAGCACGTCGAGGACCTCATGCACGGATGCTATCGCAACGACATGTCGTGTCGTGGTTAAACAACGACAACAAGGGATTTTCCGTTGCCAGCATTCTCGCATCAACGGATTGTCCCTTGTCTGCATTCTCAATCTCGTCCAAGGGTAGCGCGCGCTGAAACAAAATTGTAGACCTTTGCGCTGAAACAAAGTGAGGATAGAATATGGTCGATAGAAGAATAGTAATTCTTTTGTTGATATTAGGAAACTCGTCATAGTCAGTACTTTATACAAACTCAAGTTAATGGACTTCATATAACCATGTTCATCGGAACAATGCATGGACAGTAGAAACATTAAATTACATATACTCCAAGTTACAATGACAATATTTTTCAAGTTTCATAAACTCCAAGCTTCATCAACAATACTATTCAAGTTTCATTGAGGCCACATATTAATTGACTAAGCACTGATGTCAACCAAATCGGTGGTGGGGAGAAACCCAATCGGTTGGCACACATTGTGCTCGACAACTGGGAATTCAATGAAATGGGTTGCACCTGAGTTTATATCAATTCCAATCGTCGACTCGTTGTTGATGTCAGCCAAATAAACATGATCTCCCCTGATCTTTTCAAATGTTGGCGGAACCTTAAAAAAAACATAGTTAGCAGAAATCCGTAGTTCATAACAAACAAATAAATAAACTTTTGCCAAATACTATGGTTACCTTGAAGAAGAACGGGTAGTTCATGCCAAGAAACAACGAGTCCCCGCTTTCAAAGATAAATTCCTTTGTTAACCATACGTTCAGGTCCGAGTCATAAATTTTTGCTTCCACACGAGCAGCCCAAACGAAATCGCATTGACGATTCAAAGTAACTCTTGACCCAAAGTTACAATCAGTATCCCGGCCATGAACACACACAATAACAAGGCGGCCATTACGCTCAGCAAGGTAGAACGCATCCCTGGGGTTCATGTTGTTATCACCAACATCAATAGGCCCAACCATCTTATTTGCAATGACATCCGGGGTGTCTACGTTCCAGCGAAAGAGGTCGCCATATCGGTCCACCGCGACAATAATTCTACGGTCCATGAGCAAAACATCCATATAGGGAAATAGTACAGGCACCTTTGGGGGTTTGAGCAGGGTCCAAACATTGCTTCCCTGAGACGTGAAGGCCAAATGGCCATCATCTAAAATTCCCACAACAAAGAACCCTTCTTCTTCGTCCGGAGTGCGGCAAAGTACAACTTGTTCGAGATGATAAAAGGTGTCTTCGATTTCGACTACCATGCTGTTTAGTGCCGACCAACTATCCTCTGTAACAAAAATAACAATTTAATGGTATAACACAAGAATTTTGTATAAAATACAGTACATAATTTTACAAAAATAATATTCTTCGTCGAAAGTACCTCTGTTGCTTTGAGTGGGTGGCAGAGGACGTCTTTCACCGCTCAAGGGCTTAAACAAATAAATGTGCAACACGCGATTGATTGTGTTCATCTCGACAAGCCAGTCATCCTTCCCGCCGATCCAGTCAACCACGGCATGGCATCTATAAGACATACCGTTGGATATGTCATGAAGCCCGAATGCGCCGTCGGACTGCTGTACATCGAACTCATAATCAAATTCATCTTCTGGTGGGCGAGACGATAGCAGCAAAGGGACGGAACCATGGATGCGACGAGTATCGTGCCATGCCTTCTCCGCATCCTTTGAAGTGGCAGCAAAACGAACCGCGTCGACGCCATCAATGCGTTTGATGATTTTGCCTCCCAACTCCGAGGGAAAGTCCAACAATCCACCAGCGCGCAACCTCTCCGGCGTGGGCTCTTTTGGCGATTGCGGCAATGGGAATTTTGGGCGTCAGGCGGGTGTGGCGATTTGTTGGAACGAATATGGGACTTCTACGACTTCTCCAACTTCTGCGACGAGTGCGGCGGGAAGAGAACAAACCGCGCCGCATGAAGATAACAAACCGTGCCACAATGGATGCGGTTGGTCGGGACTAGTTTGGTCTATTCAGACCAGTTCGGCCCGTTCACACCAATTTGGTCCATTTGCAGTTGTCTTGAAGTACAGTGCAGTATTCCAGTTAGATTGTAGCAGTATGCCTTAATAGAGAGAGAAGTCGAAGCAGTATTCCAGTTAGATTGATGCATAGGATTCAGTGGTCAAACATGGTAGAAGAGTAGAAGTCGCAGCCTTCACTTAATCCACGCCACGGATCATCTAGTGTGCGTAGCCCATGATGACAACAACAACACAAGATTTTCCGTTGCCAGCATTCTCGCATCAGATTGCCAGCATTCTCGCACCCACGGATTGTCCCTGTCTGCATTCTCAATCTCGTCCAAGGGGTAGCGCGCGCTGAAACAAAATTGTAGACCTTTGCGGCCATAGAACGTGTCGGGCAGTACACACACAACCCGGGATTCCCTGGCCTGGGGTTATCGCAACGGGGGATTGTCCCGTGCATTCTCGTTCTGATCCAGGGATTCTCCGATGCCTATATTCTCGCATCCTAGGATTGTCCCGTGCCTGCATTCTCGTTCTGATCCAAGGGGTAGTGCGAGCTGAAACAAAACCGTGGTCCGTTGTGTTCACACACCTACAAGTCCGTGTCTGCGTTCTCGCATCAGAGGGAGGTGTCGTGCTGCTTACTGCGACTATCTGGATTTCAAGACTAGGAATGCTGAGTATCTGGATTTCAAGAAATGACTGGATTTTTAAAAATATTGATCCGACAGTTATCAGGTGCAAGCAAAATTTCAAAAAGGAGATGAAGCTTCTGTGGCACAGAGCAAAGGAAAAAATACTTCCCCAGAATAGTAGAATGGATAGATAATTTTTTGGTTCCAATTAATATAATACTACGTATAATCAGTAGGGGATCTTCCCGCTGTTCTTTCAAAAAAAAACTAGGAATGCACACCCTTCACACCCCCGGACAATCCCTACTCCTCAATCACTTTCCTCAATTCATGGTTCTACCTCACTCTTCAGTCTTCACAGCCGGCGGGCAATCCTTGGTTAGGTCGTTGCAAACTTCTCCTGCATTCTCGCAAACGCGAGCTGAAACAAAACTATGGAGTGTGTGGACCATAGTGTTTACACACCTACAACTGCGTTCTCGCATCAGAGGGAGGTGTCGTGAGGCATACTGCGACTATAAAAAGGTCTACCCAGACGCTGGACCATCCACAAACTAGTAGCAATGCGCACCCTTCCCACCCCCGGACAATCCCTGCTCCTCAATTCATGTGTCTACCTCACTCTTCAGTGTCTTTACACTCGGCGGGCAATCCTTGGTTAGGTCGTTGCAAACTTCTCGTACAGAGAAGCTGACACACAGGCGAAATGGCCACTACCAAATCACTCAATGTGGATTTCTGGATATCTCGTAGGGATGGAATATCGCACTTGTTTTTCGAGGCTTCAACGCCTCAATGCCGGTTACGAGCTACCTCTTCTCCAATCTCGAGTTCCTGCTAGAGTTTATGAAACATCCTTGCTTTATTCGTTACAATAGTTTGTACTACATCAGATAGATATGTTTGGTGTACTTAGTTTTATACGTATGTAGCTAGCTACAATATCGAATTTAAAGAGTTGTATCAGGAGTTCCTGTGTTCACCCCTATAAACAATGGATGTTCCCTGATGTATACAATGGTACTTCTAATATCGACATGTGCAAAAAATATTTCTTCCACAACGGCAACGACGTGTACAAATTATGGCGCATATTGTAAAACTGGTCAAAATGATGGGGGAGAGAGAGAGAGAGATGGTGTCTTGTTTAAACAGCGACAACAGGGATTTTCCGATGCCAGCATTCTCGCATCCACGGATTTTCCCCTGTTTGCATTCTCAATCTCGTACAAGGGTAGCGTGCGCTGAAACAAAATTGTAGACCTTTGCGGCCATGGAACGTGTCGGGCAGTACACACAACCCGGGATTGTCCCCGGCCTGGGGTTCTCGCTACCGAGGATTGTCCCGTGCTTGCATTCTCATTGTGATCATGGGATTGTCCCCTGCCTGCATTCTCGCATCACTGGAATGTCCCTGCCTGCATTCTCGTTCTGATCCAAGTCGTAGCGCGAGCTGAAACAAAACTGTGGAGTGTGTGGACCATTGTGTTTAGACACCTACAACAGGGATTGTCCGTGTCTGTGTTTTCGCATCAGAGGGAGGTTGTCACACCCGGTTTCAGTGACCAAAACCGAATGCATCTGTATGCGTGCCCAGGATCAATTTTCACGCACACAGGACAATATATGTGATAAAAGAACAATATCTTTATTAAATCGATAACATTGTTACAAGAATGACCAAGTGGTCTAAAAGAAAAGATTACATTGCAGCGGAAAAAATAAATCTAAACGTTGGCGTCCTTCAATCCCACAGGAAGTCGACCGGAAGACCGCATGCCTAGAACACCGCTTCTCCATCTTCAAGTACTCCTCGATGTCTTCATTCACTGAGCAACAAACAAAAGGTGGTTTTGGGTCCACGTGAGTACATAGAGTACTCAGCAAGTGGGGGAAAGTATGACATGTCGGCTAAAAGCACGAAAGGCAAATAGGGTTTATTTGCATAAATGCGATTGAGTAAAACATTTTATAAAAGCAACTCCTATTTACTAGATGATACATATCTCCAGACGGCCAAGGTTACTCCACCTTGCCAAAATAAAGGGTTCCAACCACCCTTTACGTCTCTACAGGTTACTCCACCTGTACCCAATCACAGTTACCCCACTGTGATTACCCTTTCATCCATTCCCAACTAATCGTGTGAGGGTCTATGCCGCTCTTGACCGTGAGCACGGCTGTCATGACAGTTTTCACTCTGCAGAGGTTGTACACATTTCCCCACGAGTTGTGATTCCATCCTTGGAGCACTTCAGGGCACAAGACCTGGCAAAGTTTAGCTTCGTTTTGTGCTGTAGATCAATGGGAACGGCGATGCAAACTGGTGGCGGCGTGGCTGGTCGTGGCTGGCAGCAGAGAAGACGGTGGGGAAAACTCGACCTGCAGCTCGGGATTGGATGGAAGAGGAAGGGGAGGTTGTCAGCCATAGCAAGGGAGTCCAGACGCTGTTTCATAGGGCCTGATAGGGAGAGGAATAGTCAGGGGAGAGGAGAAGGGCGTGCAGCCAGGGTGGAAGATAAATAATGGTAATTAACTTGTCAGTTTCAGCTTGTCTTTGATGGAGAGCAGGGAGGTGGTGCATGATGTCGAGCTGCTACTTGCATGCAAGCTGTTGTGATGCTTGACTAGTGCACTATTACTTTGTAAGAATGAAGAAGGAAGGAGAGGTAATGGAAAGAGAAATGGAACGTGAAGACAAAACAAGAAATGTTTAGTGCAGTTGCCTTGGTTGCAGATCGTGGTAAAGGAAAGGCTTGGGACAAATGAAAGGAAGAAACAAAGAGACAAGGAGAAAAGTCGGATGGAATATTTTGATAAGATTTATGCCGGCTCGAGGTCCATTTAGTGAGGGGTATTTTTCTGATTCATAAAGTAACAAAAGTATGCAAACTATTTTAAAGAAACACAAGAAATTCAAGACAAGCATTTTCAAGGTTTTGAGACAAAATAAAATATTCTTATTTAAATATTTTCAAATCAAACCATTGTTTAAATGAATATTTGAACTAAAATAAAAGAAGTCATTTAAGGTAAACATTTGATAAGACAAAATAAATTCAATTTAAATAAAAATTAAGAAAAACCTTTGAAAATATTGAAAATTGGCATGTAAAGTTGAAAAACGGTTCACATCCCAAAATAAGAAATTTTGGGGTGTGACAAACTACCCCCCTTAAATGGAATCTCGCCCCGAGATTCAGAAGCTTGGAGTTGAATTGGTTTTCGGAGATGATGATTTTGTAAGACTGACAGGGGAGCACAATATATGCATCAAGGTAATAAACATTTTTTTTCCAATGGATGTGGTATGATCAAGGAAAGATTGGCTCAGAACAACTTATATCACAACAAGCAAACATAACAAGAGAAAAAAAAATCAAACCACAACTTGTCTTATTCAGAGGCTTCATTTGTAGCTTTCTTCATGTGGATGAAAGTCTTCCTTTCTTCTGTTGAGAAATCTTCACGACAATCTTCTTTCTTGAATTGACGTTGATAACGGCGATTCTCTTCGAGTTGGCCATATTGTTGAACCCATAACGAACACTTCAAACATTTGAATGGACAAACAAGATAGGGTCAATAGGGCTAAGGCAAGGTATGAGACAAAAGGTTTCATTAGGACACAAAGAAACAAAAAAAAAAATGACACCACAAACAATAAAAGCATACAACGATACTACAACGTAGAACTAGAATATTTATGGATAGCTTCTAGAACAAGGTTTTATGGTAGGAATAGGAAGTAGACTAAATATAACAGCTAAGGCTTGGTCCAACGCACAAACAATTTATTTTAAAATGAAAAGAAAAAGAAGACAAATAATAAAGAAAGGGTTGAAATAAAAAGGAAAATATATACGAACAAGGAGTTTTATAAATTAGTTTTGAAAATATCATTTTAAAACCGACCATTTCTATCTAAGCTTGCGTCCTGCGGTCGATATAGCTCTGATACCACTTGTCACACCCGGTTTCAATGACCAAAACCGAATGCATCTGTATGCGTGCCCAGGATCAATTTTCACGCACACAGGACAATATATGTGATAAAAGAACAATATCTTTATTAAATCGATAACATTGTTACAAGAATGACCAAGTGGTCTAAAAGAAAAGATTACATTGCAGCGGAAAAAATAAATCTAAACGTTGGCGTCCTTCAATCCCACAGGAAGTCGACCGGAAGACCGCATGCCTAGAACACCGCTTCTCCATCTTCAAGTACTTCTCGATGTCTTCATTCACTGAGCAACAAACAAAAGGTGGTTTTGGGTCCGCGTGAGTACATAGAGTACTCAGCAAGTGGGGGAAAGTATGACATGTCGGCTAAAAGCAAGAAAGGCAAATAGGGTTTATTTGCATAAATGCGATTGAGTAAAACATTTTATAAAAGCAACTCCTATTTACTAGATGATACATATCTCCAGACGGCCAAGGTTACTCCACCTTGCCAAGATAAAGGGTTCCAACCACCCTGTACGTCTCTACAGGTTACTCCACCTGTACCCAATCACAGTTACCCCACTGTGATTACCCTTTCATCCATTCCCAACTAATCGTGTGAGGGTCCATGCTGCTCTTGACCGTGAGCACGGCTGTCAT
The DNA here is from genome assembly GCA_007726485.1 of Eragrostis curvula. Lineage (NCBI taxonomy): Eukaryota > Viridiplantae > Streptophyta > Magnoliopsida > Poales > Poaceae > Eragrostis > Eragrostis curvula. The sequence goes on along the minus strand of RWGY01000807.1, from coordinate 16,095 downwards.
GACAGTTTTCACTCTGTAGAGGTTGTACACATTTCCCCACGAGTTGTGATTCCATCCCCTGTTGCCAGGTGGACTAAAGTCTCCTTTATGCCATGCCGGCCAAGCACATGCACACTTCCTTAGGTGTGCGGCCAGGAGATCACAACAAGGCTTTTCCACAGCTTCCTCCAGCTTGTACGTGCCCACTAAGGTTCCACCGATAGGGGAAGTATACCCTTGACCCCTAGAGGCCCCCTCTTGTGCCAGATGGTTCCGAGGAGTAACTCTCCTGTCCCCACACATCTCGCTCCCGACGATTCCAGCATACCCGCCTTCCTCGCACCGCCGTTTGGCACGCACAGAACTGGTCTCCACAGTGTAATACGCCAGGCCGCGCCCATTCTTGGACTCGTGGCTGTACGGTTTTCATGGGTGGTCGCTCCACGAACCGGTCCTTAGATTTAGGTGATCAACAAAACCAAGGGACTGCCGGTAACCCCAGCACAGTCCCCGAGCTGCCGGTAACCCCAGCACAGCTCCCAAACCATATCACCCAAATCCCTAGCTCCAATCATGTTGCTAAAGAATTACCATTTAACCCTCATGTGAAAGTAGTTCATTTAGTCAAGTTAACATGATATCCGAACCAACTCATAGCAAGGCTAAGCAAATACTACCCATAAACACATAAAGGTAAACTAAGGCGACAAGGAAATGATATGACAATTCTAGTAAACCCTACATATAGGTTCGATAGCATATTGACTCAAGCATGCGTTTTTGTAAACAAAACATTTGTAAACTAGGTACAATATGGTCAAGGACACTTGCCTCAGTGATTGTAATTCTTGGTCTTGAAGATCTTCGTGCAATTCCCGAGCGTTATTCCTATTCGCACGCACAAACAACAAACAAGCAGAAACACACAAGGCTAAGAACAATATGCAATGTGAGCTGATTGAAAGGTGTGATCAGGACACAAAGATCTCACCAAGGTTTATGCAATAACGGGAACATGACGAGTGCAGTGGGTGACAGCGAAAGGCAATGTTGGCGTCAACCATGACCTCGATAAACAATGTTGGCATCCGGGGTGTTTGGGTGAGAAGAAGAGAGATCATTCCTGCGGAACGTGGAAAAGAACACTTGGTGGTATGGTTATTCTTGGACGAGGTCAATGAACACAGCGGCAAAGCAACACCGATTGTTCTCAGTTTTCTGTGCTGGTCGCGTAGAGGCACCTCAAGCGGAGATCCTTGGAGATGATATGGAGCACTTCAGGGCACAAGACCTGGCAAAGTTTAGCTTCGTTTCGTGCTGTAGATCAACGGGAACGGCGATGCAAACTGGTGGCGGCATGGCTGGTCGTGGCTGGCAGCAGAGAAGACGGTGGGGAAAACTCGACCTGCAGCTCGGGATTGGATGGAAGAGGAAGGGGAGGTTGTCAGCCATAGCAAGGGAGTCCAGACGCTGTTTCATAGGGCCTGATAGGGATAGGAATAGTCAGGGGAGAGGAGAAGGGCGTGCAGCCAGGGTGGAAGGTAAATAATGGTAATTAACTTGTCAGTTTCAGCTTGTCTTTGATGGAGAGCAGGGAGGTGGTGCATGATGTCGAGCTGCTACTTGCATGCAAGCTGTTGTGATGCTTGACTAGTGCACTATTACTTTGTAAGAATGAAGAAGGAAGGAGAGGTAATGGAAAGAGAAATGGAACGTGAAGACAAAACAAGAAATGTTTAGTGCAGTTGCCTTGGTTGCAGATCGTGGTAAAGGAAAGGCTTGGGACAAATGAAAGGAAGAAACAAAGAGACAAGGAGAAAAGTCGGATGGAATATTTTGATAAGATTTATGCCGGCTCGAGGTCCATTTAGTGAGGGGTATTTTTCTGATTCATAAAGTAACAAAAGTATGCAAACTATTTTAAAGAAACACAAGAAATTCAAGACAAGCATTTTCAAGGTTTTGAGACAAAATAAAATATTCTTATTTAAATATTTTCAAATCAAACCATTGTTTAAATGAATATTTGAACTAAAATAAAAGAAGTCATTTAAGGTAAACATTTGATAAGACAAAATAAATTCAATTTAAATAAAAATTAAGAAAAACCTTTGAAAATATTGAAAATTGGCATGTAAAGTTGAAAAACGGTTCACATCCCAAAATAAGAAATTTTGGGGTGTGACAGAGGTGTTGTGAGGCTTACTGCGACTATAAAAAGGTCCACCCAGACGCTGGAGCATCCACAAACTAGTAGCAATGCGCACCCTTCCCACCCCCGGACAATCCCTGCTCCTCAATTCATGTGTCTACCTCACTCTTCAATGTCTTTACACTCAGCGGGCAATCCTTGGTTAGGTCATTGCAAACTTCTCGTACAGAGAAGCTGACACACAGGCGAAATGGCCACCACCAAATAACTCAATGTGGATTTCTGGATATCTCGTAGTGATAGAATATCGCACTCGAGCATGGGAGCTTTGAACGCTTCCATGCCGGTTCCGAGCGGCACGCCGAGTGTTGGATTTATGGGTAGTGGCCCAATAAATCAGAAATTCCAAAGGCTCATTTTAATGCTATAGGAGTTACATGTAAACGGAAGAATTATTGTTTAAATTACCCATGCATGCGTTTGTGTTAATGGTGGTGGGAAAATGCGTTGTAAACACCGGGATAGGAGGGCGATAAGAAAGAACAGGCCTCCGGAACGTTTGTTGCGGGATGAGAAAGAACACACATAGAACAACTCAACCTGACACACCAGTTGCTGCAATGTGATCATCCTCGTCCCGACGTTTGCGTGCACAAGCGTTGGGAGAGCAGGCCTCCGGATCCTCGTCCCTCTCGCGTTCTTGCACCGGGATAGGAGGGCGATAAGGTTTTTGGGGAGCGCACGGCGCGACTACTCGCTAGCGGTGGTGATCGACTACTTCCGCTTCAACACGTGTACGACTACTTCCCGATGGCCGGTCAAGGAAACGGTGATGGTGAAACAAAATTGTAGACCTTTGCGGCCAGGGAACGTGTCGGGCAGTACACACACAACCCGGGATTGTCTCCAGCCTGGGGTTCTCGCAACCAGGGATTGTCGTGTGCTTGCATTCTCGTTCTGATTCGGGATTGTCCCGTGACTGCATTCTCGCATCACGGGATTGTTCCTTGCCTGCATTCTCGCATCAGGGGGAGGTGTCGTGAGGCTTACAGCGACTATAAAAAGGTCCACCCAAACGCTGGAGCATCCACAAACTAGTAGCAATGCACATGTTCATTACAAAAGCATAGCATGATTATCCTCATAGCGCACTGTTCAGGTTACAAAACATTTCACAACCTGGGAACAGCTATTGTTTTGTGCTAGTGTTGTCCGCAACTGATCTACCTGACAGAAACCTTGGCTGAGAGATGAATTCAAAATAGGGAAAATCCCTTATATGCCATTGGTTAAACCTTTAATCCCTCATCTGCCATTGTTAAAGTCAATATCCCGTATCTGCCATTGATCTTAAACTTTTATCCCTTATATGCCATTGTTAACCATTTAACTCGGGTTTAGTGAGTTTTGTCACTGCAGCTACATGATGACTGTAGGTAAACCATTGTAGTACGATAGTTAACAAAAATTTGTATGTATGATATTCGAATAACTTTTAAACAACTAGCATACTTATTTAATTTTGTGCAAAAACATGAAAAAGGAGAAATAATTTTTTATTTACCGCTGCATAAACAATTATATATCCTTTCTTACAACAGACTTAAATAAAAACTGGAAATATTTCCTTACTTTTGCATATATTTTTGTTCAAAAAATAAATAATTATGTTAGTAATCCCGTAGTTAGAGTTTTACACCTCACTAAACTACCATTAAATGGTTAACAATGGCATATAAAGGATAAAAGTTTAAGATCAATGGCATATACGGGATATTGACTTTAACAATGGCAGATGAGGGATTGAAGGTTTAACCAATGGCATATAAGGGATTTTCCCTTCAAAATAATATAGAACTTTGCCGCCATGAAACGCGTCATCACCAACGGTGTCCACAAATTCAAAAAACCCGTTCTCGCACATATTCCTTTCCCCCAGCACTAGACAGCTGGCACAGCTTGCCTTAAAAAGAACTCAATTTCTTCCGCTGTCAGGCAAAATCATTACAATCATTTAAAAAAATCAATTACTTTGCCATCAAATAAAAATTATTCAGTATCTCAAAAATAAGGAATACACGACTAATGTATCAGTCCAGTTTTTTCTCTCTGAGTCAATAGCTATTTTACCTTGGGAGGATCATCAAAGAGAGGCCTGGTAGGATAAGTAGCGGTACCCTAATCAACGGGTGCTGTCACCCCCACAGTTGGAGAAGAACTATGTGGCATGATTGATATCACCTCCTCTCGAGAAGAGGAAACATGACAATCTGATGTGTGCGCAGCATGATTTGTATCAGAGATACTCTTGCCACTTTGCTTGTCCACCGCAGTCGCTAGAACACCAAGGTCTGTCAAGCTTGCATTGGTATGCCAAGGTTGTTGTTGAGGAATCTTTTCAATCATCTCCTTGCCAAACAATATGCGACGATTCTGACATTCAACATGATCACTCTGTTTCTCAATATTTTCCACTTTGAGATCCATTTGGCGCCTTTCCTGATCATGCTGATTCAATTCACTGCCCGCCCCCTCTACAAAATTGCCGTATTGTTCACATTCAGCTAAAACAATTTCTGTATTCCATACTGCAGCATCTACGTCCTGATTCATGACACTAAATTGTGTCTCAAGCATATCAGGATCAGGAACACCCTGCCAAAATTCATCCTCATTCAGAATTGTCCTCACGCCACGGCGCACGTCATCTGGTTTAGCCGGATTGTACAGTTGGAAATCTAACGACTCCCTCATGTACTTTTCCAGGTACTTTGGAGAGTTAATCTGACTTAGAATGTACGAGATGAAGTGAGCGTACAGCTGCTGTCGGGAACAAGCTAACCCATCAGTGATGACATCCTCGATCTCACAAAGTAAAAAGTCCACAATGTCGAACTGTTCGCCATTCATGATGTGAATAAGGAGCCATTGTTGTCGACTACTCATCTTGTCAGCATGGCCGAACCGTGGTAACAAGGTCCTCCTCAGTGCTTCGTGAACCACCTTCGCCTGTCGGTTAAGATATCTAGTTTGATGTGATCCTGTGTCAGATTCTGACAGGGCCACTGTAAAAAGCTCACCCTACTCCTCGACTGTAAGGAAATTGTTGCCACCGATCTTTGGACGGCGAGGAGGTGATGCATCTCTATATACTTTCCGATGTATACAATTGTCCTCGTAAGTACCAACTCCGAGATACTCAGCTAGCTTTTCTCTAGACATGTGGAAACGACGACCCTCAAAGATGAATTCGATCCATCTTCGCTCAGAAGGAATGTAGACTGTAGCATAGAATTTTCGGACCCAATCTTCAACATATTTGATGTGCTCTGAAACTAGCTCACTCAATCCCTAGAATCGGTCAAAGTATGCCTCGATGTTGGTACCCCCTGAGGCTCTGTTCAGAGCAGGCCAGTTCAGTTTCCTGTGATTAAACAACTTGATTTTCTTCTTTTGCCAGGTTGCGATTAAACTGCGATGAGTATCAGTCAACCGATCCTCCAGTGCAAACCAGTCGTCAACCGGCATGTCCCTTAGCACCTTCAAGTGCTTGCTTTTTGACTTCTTGTCCGGTATCACATGCGCTTTTCTTGATGTTGTTTCTTCTTCCTCAGAACAGTCCTCATCAGAAGAATCATCATCTACATCGCGTAACAATGTAGAGTGAGGTAAGTGGCGCCGCTTCTTGGCATAACCCTCTGAAGGCACCGCCGTTCGAGGCCTCTTGTTCACAGAACTAATCCTGCCTTGTGCACGCGCATAACCGGGGCGCTGATTGGCCAAGGCACCAGCTGTCATAACCTCAGTCTGCTGTTTACTGAATCGGCCTCTCTGCCTTGTGTGAGGACCAGATGTCTGGGCTTGAGAGACCACAACAGGGACAGTAGCACCCCATCTTGGATGTGGATGTGATCGTAGATTCTTGGTACGAGCCATCTGTCACTGAACTGCAAGGAAGCAGGGGCGGAGAGTAAGCGTACACTAATCACATAAGACATTTGATAACAATCGATAATAAATCCCATGAAATTGCATACAACGACGACAAGTATGGACTTTCAATAGCATTTGTATCAGATTTTCTATCAATAATTGAATATAGTGGCTGAAAAAAAGCTCCGGGGATTGCTCAGAAAAAGGGGAAAATAAGTCGGGTTCTCACCACTGCAAAAGATGAAGAGGGCGATGAGGGAGCCACCCAGCGTAGATCAGCGGCAGCAGGAATCGACCTCGGAGTTGCGGAACGTGGCGGAGAAGCACGATGGCGGTGAAACGCTGGAGCTAGGGTAACGCGGCCGGGTTCCGAACCTGTACGGACGACAGCGGTGAATCTCTATTGTCTCGTGTCTGGGTTACAACGGCCGGAGGACAAAGAAGGTGGTTAGGCCAGCCGTCCAGTGCTTTGCATCAGCACAGGACGACGAGAGGCAGCTCGGCGGCGCGGATGAGAGGCGGAGAAACGAGCACTGAACTACAGACAGAGAAAAGAAGAAGGCTATTTGCATCCAGACCATCCATCACTTTGGGAGTTTTCGTCTATGCCATCACGCTAGTCAGTGGCTTAGCCTTTTTTATTCTTTTGTAATCAGGTCCTCTTTTTCTTATTCAATCAGGTCCTACTTGTCACTGATACATCATAGAAATTTTCCCAAACAAGGAGGCGGCAATTTCATAGGTGCCATTGCAAAAAATTGTAAATCCCATATATTCCATTGGCTTCTCAGTGACAGGTGGGACCCACCTGTGTCACTAACAGTGACATATTCGGGATTATGCAATTTTGCAATGGCACGTATAAAATTTTCCCAAAGCAAAAACACGATTCGATAACACACCGGGGACCATCGCTATGGATCGGCGGGCCCCACGAAAAAAGTTCCATCCAAATATTTGGGCGACGGTGCAGGCCGAGGAAAGTGGCAGTGAGCTAGATTTGAATTTTTTTTTGACCGAAGTCAGTAGAGGAATCCCTAACCTATTTTTTTTAATTTTCTTTTATTCCAGCCTGGTTATTCGCTCCCACGGGGAGTTGAATCCAGGTCTGCTAGATGCTACTAAGGTGCTCTAACCACTAGGCTAGAGACCCTTTCGCGGGCCAGATTTGAATTGGGCTGGAGGATAGCTGCCCGACATGTGGGTCCACAACGTGCTGACTAGGATGCTTGTGGGTCCGCCTTGTGCTTATTAAGATATGCGGGGCTTAATTCCCCATTTTAATGGAGAACACTGTCTGACGTGTGGGGCCAAAATATGCTGACTGGGATGTGTGTAGGCATATTTCCTATTTTAATGACGAATGGTTCCGTGGGTCCACGCTGTGCTGACTGAGATGCGTGTGGGTCCGCCATGTGCCGACTAGGATGTGTGTGGGCATATTTCTCCATTTTAATGACGAATGGTGCCCGACGTGTGGGTCCACGCAATGCTGACTGGGATGCGTGTGGGTCCGCCATGTGTTGACTAGGATGTGTGTGGGCATATTTCCCTATTTTAATGACAAATGGTATCTGACGTTTGGGTCCACGCTATGCTGACTGGGATGCGTGTGCGGGAAATCTTGTAGCGAAGGACGAATTTTGACTGACGTGTGGGTCCACAACATGCTGACTAGGATGCGGGTGGGCGAAAATCCTGACTCCGGGGACGAATATGTGGGTCCACCATGTGCTAACTAGGATGCGGGCGGGGTAAATCCCCCCTCCGGTGACGAATATGTGGGTCCACTATGTGCTGACTAGAATGCGGGCGGGCGAAATCCCCCCTTCGATGACGAATATGTGGGTCCGCCCATGTGCTGACTAGGATGCGGGTGGGCGAAATCCTGGAATGAACGGTAGTGACGCCTAGTTTTCATCGTAAACGACCTGACCCGTGGGGCCGAAAGGCAACAGTGACGCCTTTTCGTCACAAAACGGGTCTGTTTCGGCATATTTAGTGACGAAACGCCGAAACGTCATAAAAGTTGGCCGAAAACGGGGAAAACCACCAAAATAATGACGGATCTACAGTAAAATCGTCATTAATCAGAAAATCTGTACTAGTGATTTGTCCTGCTCACTAAATAAGCTTGATACTCTAGCACTAACATGACTTGGTGGACATGGAAGATGATTGATACGGCGCTTCGGGATAAGACCGTTTTCCACGTCATACGCTTCGGCAGCACTGAACGGGTCGCAGAGCAAATTAGCGCACTCCTCGACCATCTCAACAAACTGTAATGGCCGAAGACCCTCAGGCCTTTTAAGCCCATTAAACTTCGGGCGGCGGTAAGTGAACTTGCGCTCCTCGAGCTTGATTTTCTCGGTGCCATCCGGTTTCCAGCCACCCTCCACAGGCCAAACACCAGCAGCAATAAACTCCTCCACAACAGTACGGCCGCTGATGACCTTGCAGGCTTTCTTGAAAGCATCACAACAAGGCTGGAAGGTCTTGCCGCGGCCGGTGAAAGCAGGAGAGAAAATGGGCTCCGCTGGAACCAGCGAACTGGCTAGTGGGTAGCACGAAGACCCATCATCATTCTCCCCTTCGGGCACCTCAGCGTAAAACCAGTAGTCAACTCAATCATTGTCCCAGCGATTCCTCGAAGCGGTAACCAAAGCAACCTTCTCGAGCTTCGACTTCTTACTGAAGCTTCGCGGTTGGAAAGTGCAGACCCCATACTGAAGAAGCAGGACATCGTTGTCATAGTACACCTTCTTGTTCTGCAAGTGACAACTGAAGAAGCGCAAAAAGGCTTCGTAGTTCACCTTCGCATTGAATGTTCTCACGGCCCAGATGAACTTCGACAGTTGCATGAAGGCGTTTGGCGTCAAGTGATGTATCTGAATGTCGTACGCCGTAAGCACTCGCTGGAGGATGAAGAGGGAAGGAAGCCGAAGCCCGGCCTCGAAATAATCCCGAAACACAACCGCCTCATTAGCCTTGGGCTGCGGAATTTCCTCTTCGCCTGGACAGCGTGCCCTTCCAGCCTCGAAGTATCCCCTCTCAACATACATAGCCAGCTCGGCTTCGCCAACCCGGGAGCGGTTCAAGCGATAGGTCTTGTCAATAACTACAGGTGTCCGAATCCGGGCGTCAGAAACCTTCGAAGAATGACCATAACCGGAAGTACCCTCCCCCTCTGCAGCCGAAGATCCAGCGTCAACACCGGCCTTAAAGCGTTTTCTCCCGAAGTCCCCAGCATAAGCGCTCTCGATATAAATCTCATAATCCCTATTAATCTCAAAATCCTTACCTTTAACCGGAACCGAAGCCTCCGCGTCGTCTGCCGAGGGCTTTCCAACCGGAACGTCTTCTGGAGTTTTATGGCCTCCGGACCCGCCACCAACGACAGCTTCCGGGACTTCGGGCTCGCGCCTACCGGAGACATCCTCCGGATCTCGGGCACCAGTTTCGCCCTGGGGCAACGAGTCCAGCAACTCCTCCGAACCGTCACCATCAAAGGACATCGCCCCCTCCTGGCTAAAAGCAGCCTCTTCGCCTGACATCGCCGGCTCCTCGTCAACGAGGTCAACAGTCTGCTTCGCCGCAGCCATCAAAAGAGCCTAAAGCTGCACGAAGACAAATCTTACAATGAGAATCATCGCGCACCCATCCGAAAACCCGAAGAGCGACCAACCACAAACCTTAAGAAAATCACGAAGACTGAAAGGAAGTAGCGTCGAAAATCGAAGCCGCGAAAACAACAGCGAAAACCTGAAGATCACAAAGGAAGTGAGGTGAGCGCGGAAAATGACCGGCCCCCTCCCCTCCTTATATAGGGGCGTAAAAACCGAGCAGTTAATGCGCCCTCGAAAACCGCGAGTGCGGATAAGATCGACATTTTCACCGCGTTCTCGACCTCCGGACAACGTGAAATCATCTTCGCACTCTACAGCCAGCATCAACCCCAATGAGCGAGGGAAGTTTTTCCGGGATCAGCTCCGGCCACATCCGATTGTTCTTCGAGGGTTCGGCTCATCGGCGTTGAACCTCGCCCACGAGAGGCTACTGTTGGGGATCCGCGGAGCAGGACTCGATCCCAGACAGCCCACTCTGTGCCCGAAGGGTTTAACCAGGCTAACCAAGTTACCCTCCGTGTGTCGCTTGTATTTCCTTCCGCAGGGATCGATGCTGGGCGCGAAGGGCGCACCGAGCGCTCGAAGGGTCTCCGTCGTCCGAAGGCTCAAGACCTGTTGCGGGGCACGAAGGGCGGATCCATCGTCCGAAGGGTCGCTGCCGCGCTAAGGCTATGGACTTCGGACGAGGCTCGGCTGGGTGCCTCGTATGTACCCGAAGACCTACGGGTGGGCCCGGAGGACAAGTGCGTCAGCAGCTAGGGTTTCTGGTGTACCCTCGACAGGAAGATGGCAAAAGTCTATTGTGCCCTCCGGACATTTTTGTACCGAATATTCTGTACATTATTCTCCGTGATCAGGGGTAGTTTAGGCATCGATTTGTAATTCCTGATCACGGTATAAATACCCCCTCCCGTGCATTGGAGAGGGGGTCGACTCTTTGTGATGTAACATGACTATGAATACAATAGCCTAGGCTTCGTGTTGCGCAGAGTCCCTTCGAAGCACGCGAAGCCACTTCTCTCTCTCTCTCACGCTTCCTCTCCGTGCTTCACCCGGTGCTGGGTTTTCTTTACGAAGAATCCCAACATTTGGCGCCCACCGTGGTTTTAGCACGAAGAACAAGCCCTAATGCCACCTAAAAAAGCGAGGGTTGCGCAAGGGGCTTCGGAAGAAGACCCAGTGCCATCCCCGCAGCCACAGCTACCCGCCGGGCCAACAACAAGATCAAACGCGGCAAGGACATCCCAAGGAGAAACTCCGCTCCGCATTGGGGAAACCCAAGCCAATACCAATACCAATGCCCCTCGCGGCGAAGACAACCGCACAAGAGAGGCAGCCAACAAGCAAATTATCCCTGCGGAAGAACCCACCTTCGCACAAGACACCGACACTGATACGGACGAAGATTGGGAACAGTTCGACAACACAAGGGTCAATTTCGATAACCCGGAGACCAGCAACGCCCAACAAGAGCGAGCAAGATGCGAAGACCAAGAGCAAGAGTACAGAGCCCTCCTCAAGTTGCAGAAACAGTTGAAGAGGCTCCGAGAGAAACGAAGCGCTCGCCTCGAACAGACCAACCAACATTCGAAAACAAGACTCCAAAGCAGAATTGAAGAAGCGAAGGCCTCAATCGTTCAGCTGGAAGAAGAATTGCGGGAAATGCAAGAGCAAAATACTGGATAGCAAGACCAAGTGTTTAGAAGAATAGCAAGACCAAGCCATAACATCACAAGACCCGAAGGGATAATCAGCAAATTTGACAAAAGCTCACCATTATCCGAAGGCATTCAACTCACGAGATGGCCCACGACGTACAAGCCAATACCTCTCCCGAGATATAATGGCCGTTTCGACCCAAGACAATTTCTCATGAGCTACGAAGCTGCAATCTCCTCCGCCGGCGGAAACGACATCGTTCTAGCCAAAAAGCTTATCACTGCACTCGAGGGCCCGGCGTTGGATTGGTACTCAACCCTTCGCCCAGGCACAATATACTCGTGGGAAAATCTAAGGGACAAGTTGACCCAAAACTTTCAAGGTTTCCTGCGCAAAACCGTCTCAGCTCAAGAGTTGCGGGCTTGCGTACAAGGAGAGCGGGAGCCCCTTCAAGACTACTTCCGAAGATTCGTAGAACTAAGATCTCAGGCACCAGAAGTGGAAGATAGCTCAGCAATTGATGCAGCAATCGCGGGGCTTCGGGCCGGACCTTGTTCAACGCATTTGACAATGAACACTCCAGCAACTATCGAAGACCTATACACAGAGCTAGCAAAGTACAGCAAAGCTGATTCCAACTATCGAAGACGAAAAGCAACTGAAAACAGCCAAAAGCAAGTGGCGAAGTCAAACAACCAACGAAGCCAACCAGAATGGAACACCTCGAGAAGGCGAAACAAAGACGAACAACAAGCCCAATACATCAACCAGATCGACAACCCGAAGACGGAAACACCTCCGGAGTCTAACAGTTACAGAGGAGGAAGAAACGGAAGAGGAAGAGCACGAGGCAAAGGAAGAAACCAAGAACCTCGCAAACCATATTGCATTTTCCATGGACCCGACCAAGGTCACACCTCAAAAGAGTGCCCCGAAACCAAAACAGTCCTGGAAAGAATGAAAACAAAGGAACAACCCGCTCCTCCACCCAGAATTGTCAACAATACCTCCGGAAACCATAACTGGCAACCATCACCACAATATAATCCTGCATACCCACAAATCACTCCAGTTTACCATCAGCACTATCAAGGCACAATGCCTCACCCCTCGAGTTTCCACCCAAACAACTTCTCGCCAACACCTCAAGTAAACCACATCCCGAAGATGCTACCATCACCTTCGCACAATTATACAACACGAGAAGAGCTACCACCACAACCACCCATCACCAGAATTCCACCGAAGACCGAGTCAATCCATCAGACTCCTGCAGATCCACTGCCATCCTTCGGCACCATATTACCAATCACTGGAGGATCTTCGACGGACTTCGAGTCAAAGAGACAACGAAGAGATTATTTCAGAGCAGTAAACACAATTTTCAACGCAGCTCCGGTCAGAAAGACGAAATGGTCTCACGTGCCAATCACCTTTACCGAAGAAGATCTATCATGTTGCGAACTCAAGAAGCACCCGCACAACGACGCCATGGTCATCAAAACAAACATCTACGGATGGGACGTCACCAAGATATTGGTTGACAACGGGGCTTCTTCGGACATCCTTTTCGCCAGTACCTTCGACCGGCTAAAACTGGACAGGAAACTCCTTGAACCAATGGACACACCTTTGTACGGCTTCGGAGGAAAAATCTCTTTGCCCGTGTCCTTCGGAGATACGTCAAACCCCAGAACCGAACATATAACCTTCGATGTGGTGGAAATGAACTACCCATACAACGCCATCTTTGGCAGAGGCGTCATCAACACCTTCGATATCATCATCAGGAATTCATTCTTGGTTATGAAAATGCCCTCGCCGAAGGGAGTCATTACAGTCTTCGGGGATCAGCAAGAAGCCAGGAATATCGAGAAGGGAATAACCCCAGGTCAAAATAATGTGTATGTCGTGAGCGAAGACCCAGACAAAAAAGAAAGGCACAAGCACTTAGGGCCAGAAAAATTGCTGGACAAAGAAGAACCTCGCATCACCCACAAGGACGGAACAAGAAGAGTACTGCTCGACAGCCTCATCCTAGATCAAGCAGTGATAATAAGCGATCTACTCCCGAAGAACGAAGAAGAAGAACTCATAGAGCTGCTCCGCAAAAACAAAGACGTCTTCGCATGGTCATCAAAAGACCTCCAAGGTGTAAGCAGACAGACAATTGAGCATAAGCTGGACATTGATCCAAAGATCAAACCGAAGAAGCAAAAGCTAAGAAAAATGTCAGACGACAGAGTTGCTGCTATAAAAGCCGAAGTCCAAAGGCTCCTCGATGCTGGGGTCATTAGAGAAGTCAAGTACCCCACCTGGCTAGCAAATACAGTCCCAGTGAAGAAGAAGAACGAAAAATGGAGAATGTGTGTAGATTTCACTGACTTAAACAAGGCATGCCCAAAAGATGATTTCCCTCTGCCCCGCATCGACAAGATAGTAGACGCCGCAGCGGAAGCCGAATTGCTTTCCCTGCTGGACTGTTTCTCCGGCTATCATCAAATCTTCATGAGAAAAGAAGACGAAGAGAAAACAAGTTTCATCACCCCCCTTCGGAACCTTTTGTTTCGTGAGAATGCCCGAAGGGTTGAAAAATGCAGGGCCAACATTCTGTAGAATGACTACCGAAGTATTGCAAGAGATGGAAGGAACAATAGTACTTGTATATGTCGACGACATCGTCGTGAAAAGCGATAAGCGAAGTGATCATATATCTCACCTAGCTCAGACCTTCGCTAAGTTCAGACAAGCAAATCTCAAGCTTAACCCAGAAAAATGTGTCTTCGGAGTTTCCAAGGGCAAAGTTCTCGGCTGCCTGGTATCCATCAAGGGTATAGAGGCCAACCCCGACAAGATAGAAGCCATCCTCAACATGAAAGAGCCAGCTTCCATCAAGGACGTACAAAAGCTGACCGGAAGAATTGCAGCGCTCAACAGGTTCATTTCAAGATCAGCTGAAAGGAGCCTCCCTTTCTTTCAAGTGTTAAAAGGCTCCGGAAGATTCGAATGGGGAGAAACTCAAAGAAAAGCCTTCGCTGACCTGAAGAAGTATCTCAAAGAGATGACAGCCTTCGCCAGCCCGAAGGCAAAAGAAACACTGTACTTGTATGTCGCCGCATCCCACAGAGCAGTTAGCGCGGCCCTGGTCCAATCAAAAGCAAAGACAAACAACAAGGGAATCGAAGTAAAGATTCAAGTCCCAGTTTATTATGTCTCCGAAGCCCTTTCCGGCTCAAAATTGTTCTATTCAGAGCTCGAAAAGATCGCCTATGCAGTAGTAATGGCTTCAGAAAGCTGAGGCACTATTTCGAAGCTCATACAATAAAAGTGCTTACAAATCAACCTCTGTCAGAAATGTTTGGCAACAGAGAGGCATCGGGAGGAATCTCCAAATGGGCAGCGGAACTATCTGAACATGTTGTAGACTTCGAAAGCAGAAGCGCCATCAACGGACAAGTGCTTGCCGATTTCATAGCAGAATTAACTGAGCCTAGTTCCTACACCGAGGGTCCAGTCTTCGAGCAACCATGGCAAATCAGATGTGACGGAGCATGGGGTCACTTAGGGCTGGGGCTTCGGCTGTCCTTACCTCTCCTTCGGGCATCAAATTGAGATATGCAGTCAGACTTGAATTCAGCAAAGAAACTGACAAGTGCACAAACAACATCGCAGAATACGAAGCAGTATTGCTAGCACTCAGAAAGCTAAGAGCTTTGGGCGTCCTCAACTTCGTAATTTACACCGACTCCAAAGTCATTCAGAGCCGCATTGACAAAACCTTCACGGCCCGAAACCCAGAGCTGATCAAGTACCTGGACTTAATTCGAAGCACCGAGAAGCATTTCAGAGGTTTTCTCTTGCGTCCACCTTGAACGAAGCGATAATCATGAAGCAGATGCCTTAGCAAGAGCAGCTTCAAGAAAAGAACCCCTGCCGCCAGACGTTTCTTCGAAACATTGACATCACCTTCGATAAAAACGCCTGAGAAAGAAATCAAACTCATAAACATCATACAAAGCGAAGACTGGAGATCACCTATAATGGCTTACCTTCAGAATTACTACGAAGCTCTAGATGAAACCGAAGAAAAAAGAATGAAAGCAAGAGCAAGAAACTATGTATACTCAATGATCAGCTATACAGATCCAGCATCAGCAAACCCCTGTTAAAGTGCATCAGCCGCGAAGAAGGGATCCAAGTGCTCCGCGATATTCATGAAGGAATTTTGCGGAGCCCATGACGGAACAAAATCCATCTGGCCCAAAGCCCTTCGCCAAGGATTCTTTTGGCCCACCGCCTTCACAGATGCCCAGGACCTAGTCAGAAGAAAATGCGAAGCCTGTCAAAAGTTTGCAAGCAAAATCTCTGGGTATTTCCCAGCCAACACAAGTAATCCAACCAACATGGCCCCTCCAAGAGATGGGGTATCGAAATCGTCGGGCCATACCCGCTGCACAAGGGAAACTACACCTTCGCGGTAGTCGCCCTGGAATATTTCACAAATGGATCGAAGCAAAACAAATCGTCAATATCACAGCGCCAACTATACGCAATTCTTTGGCAAAACATAGTGTGCCGCTTTGGTGGTACCTCAAGAGATAACAGTTGACAATGGCAAGCAGTTCGACAACTACGAGTTCAAAGAATACTGCCGAAGTATCGGAACAACCGCACACTTCGCCTCTGTGTATCACCTGGAGTCAAACGGAGCTGTGAAAATGCGAACAAGCAAATCTTCACAGG